>MU127810.1:3492-293400 GCA_014904975.1 Marasmius fiardii PR-910
TACAGAGTACAAATACGCACCTAGTCCCAAGACAAAGAGGTCAAGATGGGGGACTAGGTGACGAGTCATCCTATATATACTACTCGGCATGTGACCTATGATGTCGTGACCTGGTGTCATGCGGAAACTGATAGAACGTAACGGAAACCAACGGAACATAGTAGAATAAAGATAAAAGGTAAGGTTGAAAGGTGAAACAAGAGTGATGTATCGCAGTACAGGGAAAAGAGACTGTAAGGGGGTGAAAGTAAAATAGTACGCACTTCATGACAGTGCCTATTATATTGTAGCAAGTTGGGGTTATTTTTGCACTGCTCAGAAAGGGCCCTAATCCAATAGCCAGCTAGAGTGTTCTTCCAAGTTGAGTGGTCTATGAAGAACTCTCTTGAGCGTGCACTATCAAACAAGAAATCGGTGAAGGATGTGTGGTAAGTGTGGATGCTATCTTCCCAATCCCGGATATCAAGCACTGAGTGCATTGCACACAATGCCAGAGAAACTGTGCCCATGGGAAGCTTTAGTATCAGCTCAATGAATGCTGGGGAGGAAGGAGCATAGCCTTGAACTAGAAGGACAGCAGCCAGAACAGGGAGCAGATAGCTGTTCTGGTCAGAGCTGGTGCATAACACTATGTGATAAAGTTTGTCAAGCTCATCAAAGAGAGACTGTATCAACCCTGAATGAGAGATTTGAGTGGCTTTATTGTCAATGATGATGCAAAGCTGATTGGTTGGAAGTGTGAATTCAGTCTTGACAAACTTTATGACCATTGTTGCATAGGTAAATTGGCCATCAGCCATTCTGATCAATGACTGAAAGTCTTTGGAAGAAGGCCAAGGGTCTGGAAATCCAACCTGTGAGTATTTTGGGTCTGTTCGTATATTCTGAAACTGCTCATGAAAATAAAGCATGATATCATTCTGGGGTTTAAATGAATGATCCAGTTTGAGATGTCTGGTAAGTTGGCAGAATTTGTGAGACTTGAAGATATTTTGTATCCATGATTCTGGACGGCTGCATATAAGGAACTGCAGAGCTGAATGAAGTGGTGCTTGGTAGGTAGAGAAGATAATGGAGAGAATACGGCACTGTGTAGCAGAGTCACTACAATCATCAAGGCCATCAATAATGACCAGATTGCAGGAGTTTGTTTGAGCAGAGGCAAGGGAAAGATGCTTCAAAACAAGTTCAGCATATTGATATTCCAGCCTTGCTTTGAGGATACTAGGATCAGAGGCAATTCTCTGGGTGATGAGGGCTTTCAAATGTGGTCTGGATACTGTGAGGCCATATGCAATGGATAAAATGAGGGAGGAGGCATTGTTACGTTGTGGATCAGACCTGAAGAAGAAGGATGCCACAAGGCCATCTTTCTCCCATTCTTCAGCAACTGTTAATGCAATAGCTGATTTTCCTACTCCAGCAGCACCAGAAAGCCAGCACACGGGCGTAGCCTGGATTTCGGAAACTTTCCAATCATTGAGAATTCGAAGTACTGCCCTGCGGGTTCCAAGGAGGCAACGGTCTCGTTGAACTTGTACTTCCGAATTATGGAAAGCCCCTACATCTTTGATTGCATCCCACAACACTGCAAAAAAAGATAACCAAAACATCAAAGACAATAAGTTAGTTGAAGTCGATGGTAAACAGTGGACAACGGCTTCTCACAGTTGGAATCATGGTAATTGTGATTAATTTGGTCATGACCGATGCTGTTAAACACGGGATTTGCCATGTTGACCGCCTGGGCCCTTCGAAAATTATGCTGCGTCACGGAGAAAGAATTGACTCCTTGGATATCAAGCCGGTTTTCAAGCTCCTGAGGAACTTTTGTGGTCTTCTTCGATTGTCGGTAGGTATCATCCGGCTCAGCGGAGGCCCTGCGCTTCTTTTTATTGCCTATCTAGGCATAAGCCGGAGAGATAGTAATGATATAGCTGTAGGCACTCACCTTCCGGAGTCGTCCCCTCCTCGAATTCACCATGCTGCACGCAACTCTGGGCTGGATTTGAGTGGTTACATGAGTTAGTATAATTCCACTGCCATGAGGTAATTCTACTCACATACAGTTGAGGGAAAGCGTGCTGTTGAGCGTTCCTCATCGTGTGAAGCGAGAAGCCAGCTTGTGGCAGAAGGTCTTCCAACGAGATCCGAGGTGGAAGGAGCGTCGCCACCCAGTTTGGACGACTGAAGGGGTTTCGATGTTGCACCTTGCCCGAGGGTTTGTGACATCGCCATCGCGGGAAATAAAAAGCTCTAAGCGTTCTTGCGACCACTGCTCTCAGCGACAGGTAGCCGAAAGCAGTTAACAGCTTGAACTTCTGGGCTAGGATTTGGAACGTGAACGTGTTCAATTAACACGCCTGAGTCTATCGGGTCATCACGACAGAACGGCGCCTATGTCTCATGGGGAGAGCGCCGATCAACCATCTTATCTGTTATCAGCTTCTAGCCTCTACGTACGGCGGTCCAGCATTTTTCATAAGTTCGCTACGGCCCAGACTCTACATCAAGACGATCTTCCCGGCATCGTTGAGCTAGGCGAGGGCTACCAATTTTTGGCAAGCGCACGGACCACCCACGTACCAATACACAAGTATTTCAGAATAACAAGTATATTATATTCGTTTCGCCCCCAAAAATTGTTTCAGCCTGGCTTTGTAAGATGTAAAATAAAAGGGGATGAGTCGCCTTGGAACGGGACGCCACTGGAGACTCGGAGATCATCAATTATTTTCCCACGCTTCCAACTCTTTAGAAACTTCAGGGAAGACCGACTCCATTACGACGCCCTCACTACCCAGCTATTTAGCTCTTTCTACTTCACGGATCTCTGCTCTTGAACCTCGACAATGTCGTTTTTCAACTCCATCGGGTTCGTCGTCGTGTCTCTCCAACTGACTGCCCATCACTTCAGAGCAAAGATCTAACCGTTGACTTTCAGTCGGTCTATGGGAAGAGCACCAAGGGCACCTAAAAGATCGCCGACACCTACTTCCGCTACATCTCAGCCAGGATCTAACCACGATAATAACTCCTCACCTTCTTCACCGGTCGTACCACCAGCGAATGGACAAAATAAACCTCTGTATCTGTGCAGTCCTTTCGTCGAAGCTGCCCTGGTAAAAGGAAATTTCAAGACAATCGTGATGTTGCCGAAGTATGTCGATATTATGGAGTGGGTTGCTGTCAACAGTATGTCCTTTGATTTCTCCTTCGTGCGGTGATGGTCTCTGACAGCAATAAATCCTAGTTTTTGATTTCTACACCAACCTAAACGAATTTTACGGTGTCATAACGGAGTGCTGTACCCAGCAATCGTGCCCGACTATGTCCGCTGGAGGAACGTGCGTGTTCCTGTCTAGCTGTTAGTCGAGTCAGACTAAAGAGATGCTCCACTGTAGTTTAAATTACACCTGGATAAACCAGGACAGGAAAAGCGTCAACTTGCCAGCACCGACGTACATTGACTATGTGATGACCTGGGTTCAAAATTTGCTCGACGATGAAAATACGTTTCCTACTAAATCTGGTTAGTGCTCAGCTTCATCTGTGTCCGCCGGCTCTTCCAAGTCATAATTAACGACTCCAGGTCAAGATTTCCCGCAAACCTTCCCTTCTACAGTAAAGCATGTCTACCGGCAGCTCTTGCGGGTGTTTGCCCATATCTACCATGCACACTATCACCAAATCCTCCACTTGCGATCCGAACCACACTTCAATAGTCTATTCGCTCATTTCCTGGCGTTTGGCAGGGAGTATGAACTTTTAGAAATGAAGGATGTTCGTGGTTCTTCTTCTGCTCCTGTAGGAATCGGTGCGTTGTGGGAGAGGTGGAAAGATATGGGTATACTTGAGCCACAGGCCGGTCATTGAGATTATTTATTCACGCGCTTCCGCCCCACACAACCCTGAGGATCTGGTTATCCTTGGGTTACCTCGGTTCTTACTACTATCTCTTCATGTTTCCTACGAAAAAGCATTCTGTGTACCATCAGGCAATTTTATATCAATATAGAGGAAGAGTAAGATTTGCATGTCCACGTTTGGGAAGCTTATTTTGACAAAACAAATGTTCCTCAACATCGATCATGGGCCGCGGCAGGGCTAAACGATGCCAGACGACCGTTGGCAACTAATCCCCCCTCGCCTTTCCTCCACCCACCACCATATCCAGGTTGTGTACACCCTTCAAAAATGTCGTTCTTGTTCGTAGCACCGTTCTATATACATTTTCTTCCACATCACTGACCTTCTTTAACGATAGCCGACCCAAGAATACTCGAAAACGTTCACCGACGCCTACAAGGTCTTTATCGCGAGAGAACTCTATCGAGGGAGGCTCTGGTGTAACGACACCCGGCGACAAACCTCTATACTTGTGTAGCCCTTTCGCCGACGCTGCACTCGTCAATGGTAACTTTAAAACTATTGTAACGCTCCCAAGATACGTGGACAGGATGGAGTGGGTTGCTGTGAACAGTTGGGTTTTCTGCATATTCTGTTGAGAGGGTATATGCTCATTCAAGTCTCATTTTTGAAAGTATACGACTTTTACACCAATTTAAATGAGTTTTATGGGGTTATTACGGAGTGTTGTACGCAGCAAGCGTGTCCTACGATGTCTGCTGGGCCAAAGTGGGTATATGCTCCACGTTCTCATCGTTTGAGTTATTGACGACTGCGACTGCGATTTCTGCTACAGCTTGAACTATCTATGGATCACACCGGATCGAAAACAGATGTCACTTTCCGCACCTACGTATATCGACTCTGTGATGTCTTCCGTTCAGAATCTCCTTGAAGATGAGACTATGTTCCCAACCAAGTCAGGTTCGGCGTCATCACTCCCTTGTTGATGCGTGAGATTAAAAAACTCTGCCTCAGGTCAAGACTTCCATCAAGCATTCCCAACAACAGTTCGACACATATACCGACAGTTTTTGCGGATTTTCGCTCATATTTATCACGCACATTTCCACGAAATCCTCAATTTGAGGTCTGAGCCGCATTTCAACTCTCTGTTTGCGCATTTTTTGGCGTTTGGAAAGGAGTATGGGTTACTGGATGTAAAGGATATCAAAGGTGAACCTAATGCACCTGTCGGCGTAGGTCTTTTGTGGGAGAGGTGGAAGGAGTCTGGAAAGTTGGAAGCATAGGCGTCACCGTTTGAGTGAGTTTTGAAAAAAGCTAGTTGGGGTTGCGTTGGAGGGATGGAATTGTAACTTTCTTTTTCCTTTCCTTTCCTTTTTTCCTATCGAATATTCAGCTTTACAGGCTCATAGCTTTCAATGTTCCTTACTTTGTTCCGGGTTGACGGATGAGAAAATCCCCCTTCATTACCCACGATGGCCGAACTTGAATCTAACATGTTAGATGTCGACAGGTATCATTCTTCTCTCGGGAGTTCATCGATAATCAACCATTCCAAAGGATTGTCAATCCTTTTCACATGAGGAGTCTGTTCTTGGTACTAACGTCCCCCACCCCCGGCTCGACTCTTAAAGGGCGAGGTACCTGAATTCGACGTACTTTGTGCTCTGAGCAGAGGGCAAGACTTGAGTGAAACAACCGTCAACGATCCGAACAGTCTGAGTGTAGTAATCCAGCATAGTAAGACATCACTGATTTCGGCGTGTCGAGAATGATTAATCATAAATTATTAGATTGGCTTTCGTGGCCTCTTATACCATAATCATCCTATAACTACTGTACTGATTCCGAGTCGTATGTGTGCAGTAGTCGATCTGCGATAGCATTTGCTGAGACTTGTAGAGTGAAACTTGCTGTGAGAGAACCTGACAAATATGAAGGACTGCCCGGCTGGCGAGGAGGGAATACGCTCGAATCTAGATCGCAGTCCGGGATAACGCGATTGAATTTGGTCAGTCGCCGACTCTGGGAGAGTCAATTGTCTACTTACGAGGTTAGGAAATTGACGAGGTCGTGCTAGAAGCGGAGAAGTAAGTCAGTTCTCCTTGTCCGTCAACTGGTATACTGGAAGCGATATTGAAGCTCACAGAAAGGGTCAGGGTGAAGATCACGTTAATCGTCGAGAATACTGTAGATTCTATTAACCTTCAAAGACCGCACGGACGTTAGATTTGCGACCTGAGAAAGCTAGCTGAGCGGACTCACTGAAACTATCCGTTGATGTTCAAGGGACACTGCATCGTTTGGGTGGAAAGAACGAAGAGGAGTGCAAGGCTTGAAAGTTTTACCGGATTTACAAGCTACTCCCACATCGTCAATCCGTTAGTGCCATCGCAGAATCAGCGCCATCTGTTTACAATGTTGATTCAAGTACTTACCGTCAAAGTAGTCCCACTCTTTCACCTCTTCTCCTTCCTATCGTGTGATCACCATACTGCCATGCCAGGTTGTTTGGGAGTCAACGGTGGAGTATCTGGGTTTCCTAAATCCAAAGCAGATCCCGGTGGGGCGAAGAGACTGAGGTACTGGGGAATAGCAGAATCCAGATACGGACTGGGGTGACCTTCTCGGGCTGAATTTTGACTTGAGAGATGCCGGACGTCGTCTGGTTGTCCAGGGCAAAGGCTGCGCGCAGGTATCATTCACCCCTCGACTGTTCATCAAACAATCCAAGGTTATACTTAGTTTTCTTTCACATGAAGCGTTCAGGACGGAGTCCCTGCCCCTTTATTCTTCAGCGTGACCCGCCTGACGGACGGTAAAACTAGGAGGAGGACTGAGGCATGTCGAGTTGTCAAAATGTCAGGGCATAATATAAGCGCTTTTGATTCATCGATTGCCCGATTTGGGTTCAGTATCAAACACATATGGCCCCAATTTTTTTCTTCTCTTCTTCTCCTCTTCACCCGAACCAAACCCAGCCAACACTCTTCACTCTTTTCACATTCACATTGGCTCGGGTGGAGAGGAGAACAGACACGTAAAAATCCAAGAATCATAGCTTCATGTCTCTCTCAACCCTACTAGATCGTGCTGTTCGTCCGACTCTTCTACGCTCCCCAGCAAGCCAACACCGAATCCCTGCACCGCTAGCTACTATTGTCCAAGGCCATCATAGCGATGATGAACAAGGACATGTTGACGCTGTGCTCGAACTAAGTGATGGTTCCGCGTATAGAGGTATCAGTTTTGGTGCACAAGGCAAAAGTGTAGCAGGAGAATGCGTTTTCCAGACCGGTCTGTCTTTTCCGTTCTTTTCCTCTTTGCTCCAATAAATCGTCTTTTTATCTAGGAATGGTTGGCTATACTGAATCGCTCACCGATCCGTCGTACGAAGGCCAGATTCTTGTCCTTACATACCCGCTCGTCGGCAACTATGGTGTGCCCGAACGACCAAAAAACCCTCTCGAAGACCTACCCGTCGAATTCGAGTCCTCCAGAATCCACGTAGCAGCCCTCGTAATTGGGTACTACTCTGAAGACTTTAGTCATTTCCTCGCAAAATCCTCTCTGGGCGCCTGGCTCAAAGAGAACGGTGTTCCAGCCATATACGGCGTTGACACGCGTGTACTCACCAAGAAAATCAGGGAACAGGGGTCTATGTTGGGAAAGGTTCTGGCCCGGAAACCGGGTCGCGAAGACTTCTCGTTCCGGGACCCCGAATCCAGAGACGTATCGAGAGCACCTTCACCCCATCACTTCCAGTCTGCATCTTGGAGAGAAAATTACGTCGACACTCCTTTCTATGATCCAAACCAGACTAATCTTGTCGCCATCGTCTCTATCCCCAAGCCAAAAGTGTATAAACCCACCACCGCACCAGTCATGCATCCTACTAAAAATCGCCCTATCCGCGTTCTTGTTGTTGACGTTGGGATGAAGTACAACCAGATTCGATGCTTCATTCAGCGCGGTGTTGAGCTCAAGGTCGTTCCGTGGAACTACGACTTTTTAGTCGAACAAGACGAGTATGACGGATTGTTCATTTCCAACGGTCCTGGTGACCCCACCACAGTCTCCGAGACCATTTCCCGTATTTCGAGAGTGATCTCTGCTCCCCAAATCAAGCCCGTATTCGGGATTTGTCTGGGTCACCAGCTTCTTGCCCTCGCGGCGGGTGCTACGACTTCCAAGATGAAGTACGGAAACCGTGGGCATAATATCCCGTGTACGGATCTCCTTTCTGGGCGGTGTTATATCACATCTCAGAATCATGGCTATCAAGTAGATGGAGGCGAATCGTTACCTGCTGGTTGGAAAGAGTTATTTGTTAATGCCAATGATGGGAGTAACGAGGGTATCTACTGCATCGACAAGCCGTTCTTTTCCGTTCAGTTCCATCCCGAGTCGACGCCTGGACCAAGAGATTCGGAGTTCCTGTTTGATGTTTTTATCAGGAATGTCGTGGATTGCGCTGCAATGGAAGGCGTAGGAAAAGTGCAGTTCAAACAGCTTGAGATGCCTGGCGGGAAAAAGGAAGAGAACGATAGACGCGTTCCGAGAGCTCAGGTTACGAAGGTACTCATCCTCGGGTCTGGTGGGCTTTCGATTGGGCAGGCCGGGGAGTTCGATTATTCAGGTTCGCAAGCGATCAAAGCTCTCAAGGAGGAAGGGATTTATACCATTATGGTTAACCCTAATATTGCCACTATCGCTACTTCGAAAGGTCTCGCGGATAAAGTGTATTTCTTACCCGTTACACCTGAGTTTGTCAGGAAGATCATAAAGTACGAGAAACCCGATGGGATCTATGTTACTTTTGGTGGACAAACAGCTTTAAACGTTGGGATTAAGTTGAAGGATGAGTTCGAAGAACTGGGAGTGAAGGTGTTGGGAACTCCGATTGATACGATTATCATGACCGAGGATCGACAGTTGTTCGCGGACTCTATGGCCGAGATTGGGGAGCGATGCGCGAAGAGTTTTACGGCGACGAATATCGAGGAGGCTGTGGCTGCAGCAGCTGATATTGGGTATCCGGTGATTGTTAGAGCTGCGTATGCTCTTGGTGGTTTGGGCAGTGGTTTTGCTCAGGATGAGGTTGGTTTAAAGGCTTTGTGTGAGAAAGCCTTTGCGACTAGTCCTCAAGTTTTGGTGGAGAGGAGTATGAAGGGTTGGAAAGAGATTGAGTATGAAGTCGTTAGAGACTGCAGGGATAATTGCATCACTGTCTGCAACATGGAGGTTCGTTGTTTTCTGTGCTTCCTAACTTTCAGGACTGATTGTTTCTAGAACTTTGACCCCTTGGGAATTCACACTGGTGACTCCATCGTTGTCGCACCTTCCCAAACCCTCTCCGACTCGGACTATAACATGCTCAGAACGACTGCTATCAATGTTATCAGACATCTCGGTGTCGTCGGTGAATGCAATATCCAATATGCCCTCAAACCCGACTCGCAAGAGTATTGTATAATCGAGGTAAGGAACTATATGTTATTGATTCCCGTGCTCGCATTGAACAAACTCTCCAGGTCAATGCGCGTCTCTCTCGTTCATCCGCTCTGGCCTCCAAAGCCACAGGCTACCCTCTCGCCTTCATAGCTGCCAAGCTCGGCCTTGGCATTCCTCTCAACGAGATCAAGAACTCCGTCACAAAGGTCACCTCCGCATGTTTCGAACCCAGCTTGGACTACGTCGTCGTGAAAATTCCTCGCTGGGATCTGAAGAAGTTTAGCAGAGTATCCCGTCTCTTGAGTAGCAGCATGAAGAGTGTTGGAGAAGTCATGTCCATCGGTCGCACGTTCGAGGAGACGATTCAAAAGGCTATCCGAGCCATTGATGACCAGTTCGCTGGATTTGCGAAGAACGACTTTGTCGAGAACATCGACGAAGAGCTCGTCAACCCTACCGACAAACGGATTTTTTCGATTTCCACGGCATTCCATCGGGGATATAGCGTCGATAAGATTTGGCAGATGACGAATATTGACAAATGGTTCTTGACTAAGCTGCAGTATATCTACCAGATGGAAGCGTATCTCAGTAAAGATGCACTCAACATTTCGACGATCACCGAGGACGAGCTGAAGAGGGCTAAACAACTTGGCTTCTCTGATAGACAGCTCGCAACTTGCCTGGGGTCTACGGAGCTCGGTGTTAGGAGGCTCAGGCAGGAATATGGGATTATGCCATTTGTCAAACAGATCGATACGGTCGCAGCGGAGTTCCCGGCCTTTACCAACTACCTCTATACCACCTACAATGCCATCACCCACGATGTTTCCTTCAATGATCGAGGGGTCATGGTTCTCGGTTCTGGTGTGTACAGGATTGGATCTTCGGTCGAATTCGATTGGTGTGCTGTTCGTGCGATCAGAACTCTTCGAGACCAAGGTCTTCCCACTGTCATGGTGAATTATAATCCTGAGACGGTCAGCACAGACTACGATGAAGCCGACAGACTGTACTTTGAAAACATCAGTCTCGAGACTATCCTCGATATTTACGACACCGAGAGGGCCAGGGGTGTGATCTTGTCCATGGGCGGTCAAACTCCCAATAACATCGCACTTCCGCTGTACAGACAAAACGTGAAGATCTACGGAACCTCTCCTGAAATGATCGATACAGCCGAAAATCGATTCAAATTTTCGCGATTGTTGGACACCATTGGCGTTGATCAACCGCTTTGGAAGGAGATGACGAGCATCGAAGAGGCTTATGCGTTCTGCGACAAAGTCGGTTATCCCGTGCTGGTTAGACCTTCGTATGTCCTTTCTGGGGCAGCGATGAACGTAGTCTCGACAGCGGATGATCTTTCCAATTACCTGACGCAGGCCACTGCGGTGTCGAGGGAACATCCGGTTGTTATCACCAAGTACATCGAGCAGGCGAAGGAGATTGAAATGGATGCTGTTGCGAAGGATGGAAAGATGATTATGCATTATATTTCCGAGCACGTCGAGAACGCCGGTGTTCATTCTGGTGATGCGACACTTATTCATCCTCCGCAAGATCTCGACCCTCAGACTATACGACAAATCGAGGATGCGACGGCGAAAATTGGGAATGCTCTCAATGTTACGGGTCCTTTCAACATTCAGTTTATCGCGAAGAATAACGAAATTAAGGTGATCGAATGTAACCTTCGGGCGGCGAGGTCGTTCCCATTCGTCTCAAAGGTTACCGGGATCGATGCTATAGAAATGGCGACGAAAGTTATGTTGGGATTACCAGTTGAGATCTACCCCGATGCCGGATTACCTTCCGATTATGTTGGTATCAAGGTCCCGCAGTTCAGTTTTAGTCGATTGTCAGGGGCAGATCCAGTCCTGGGAGTTGAGATGGCGTCGACTGGTGAAGTCGCTTGCTTCGGAAAAGACAAGTACGAGGCGTATCTCAAGGGTCTCATATCCACCGGAATTGTTCCTCCTAAAAAGAACATCTTGTTCTCTATCGGAAGTTTCAGGGAGAAGTTGGAGTTGTTACCGTCCGTACAGAAGCTCCATGCCGCCGGATACAACATCTTTGCAACTTCCGGTACAGCGGATTTCTTGACGGAGCATAATGTACCGTGCAAGGTGAGTCTTCTTCGAAACTCGGGTTCTCGTCATAGAGCTCACATGTCTTCTGTTAGTACCTCGAAGCCCTTGGCGAAGAATCTCGGGAACAGAAGTCCGAGTACTCTCTCACTCAGCATCTTGCCAACAACCTCATCGACATGTACATCAATCTCCCATCAAGAAACCACTACCGTCGTCCTGCAAGCTACGCCAGTAAAGGCTACCATACCCGTCGTATGGCCGTCGACTTCGCTATTCCCCTGATTACGAACGTCAAGAACGCTAAAATGTTGGCAGAGGCGCTTGTTAGAAAGCTACCCTTGGATGTTTCTAGCATAGACTCCAAGAGCTCCCATATTAGTCACACTTTCCCTGGACTCGTTAACGTGGCTGCTTTTGTTCCTGAAATTGTTGTCAAGGAGAGCAAAGACTTGGTTGCAGCTACTCGAGCGTCGATTAGTGCTGGCTTTACAACTTCTGTGATCATTCCCCAAGGGGAAGCTGGTGGGATCGTCGATCGCGAAACCCTGGAAATCGCTCAAGCGAACTTGTCAAGTGGTTCGTACTGCAACGTTGCGTTCTGTGTTTCTGCCTCTACGCATAACGTTCAATCTATCGATGACGAACTGAAAGCAGAGGCGAGAGCGTTGTTCATCCCTCTCCGTATCAACAATGTCTCCATCCCAATGACCGCTGTCGCCGCCCATTTTGCATCATGGCCCACGGAGAAGCCAATTGTGACCGACGCCAAAGGTTCCGATCTGGCTTCGTTGCTTTTGCTTGCCAGTCTCAACAACCGAAGTATCCACGTGACCGATGTGCAAACAGTCGGTGACTTGCTGCTGATATCGTTGAGTAAGGCAAAGAACCTCAAGGTAACCTGCGATGTCTCTGTATATGCGTTCTTCTTCACTCGTGAACAATTCCCTTCATCGACTTGCCTTCCATCCGTCGAGGATCAAAAGGCTCTGTGGCAAAACCTTGATATCATTGACGCTTTCTCAGTCGGAAACATGCCTTATCGATTGGGTATGGAGACTGGTCACAGTGCTTCATCTCACTCGGGAGTGGAAGAAGCCCTCCCTTTATTGTTGACCGCTGTTACGGAGCGACGTCTCACATTGGAGGATATAAAGCTGCGTTTGCACGACAATCCTGTGCAGATATTCGGTCTTCCTGACCAATCCCAAACCCATGTTGAGGTCATCGTTGGACGTAAGGCTCCTTATCCCAAGCGGTCCACTCTGTGGTCTCCGTTAGACAGTGGCATCAAAGTAACTGGTGCTGTCCATCGAGTTATTGTACATGGGCAGACGACGTTCTTAGACGGAACCCTATCTGCCACGCCTTTGGGGCGAGATATCTCCTCTGCAACGCTCCATCATGCACCTTCAACCACTGCACCACCTCCACCAAAGGAACCCGAGGCATCTCAAATCGCTTTGCTGCCTGTCTCTTCCCAGTCCATGGGATCCTTACCGCAAGGCCCCGCTGCCCGTCAAATCTCGTTTGACGTCCCTCACCCTTCTTTCCATCGCCGGCACATTCTTTCTGTGAAGCAGTTCACTCGCCAGGACCTCTACGACCTGTTTACCCTAGCTCATGAAATACGGTTATTGGTCGAACGTAACGGCACTTTGGATATTCTCAAGGGCAAAGTATTGTGCACCGCCTTCTACGAACCCTCGACGAGGACGAGCTCCTCGTTTGATGCCGCCATGAAGCGTTGTGGAGGAGAAGTCGTTCAGATCTCTGCTGACACTTCGTCCGTTGTGAAGGGTGAAACACTAGAGGATACAATCAGAACTCTTGGTTGTTACGGTGACGCGATTGTTCTTCGCCATCCCGATGTTGGAAGTGCACAGCTTGCCGCGAAGTTCTCTCCCGTACCCATTATCAACGCTGGGGACGGTATTGGAGAGCATCCTACTCAAGTAAGTACAAAAGACTTTCCAAGGTAAACGCCTGACTCATGATATGCATCTTAGGCGTTACTTGATGTTTACACTATTCGGTCTGAATTGGGTACGATCAACGGAAAAACGATTACCATGCTCGGTGACCTCAAGAACGGCAGGACTGTACACAGTCTCGTTACCTTACTCTCGCTATACTCTGTACGCCTCAACTTCGTTTCCCCTCCCTCTCTTTACATGCCTTCGAATGTCGTTTCTGCTGCTCGTAAAGCCGGTATCGTTGTTAACCAGTACGAGAGTCTGGAGGAGGTTTTGTCGGATACAGATGTGTTATACGTCACTCGTGTCCAGAAAGAACGATTTACGACCGAAGCTGAATGGCAGCAAGTCAAGGATGCATACCGTGTGGATCATTCAGTACTCGCAAGAGCAAAGGAAGAGATGATTGTCATGCATCCTTTACCTCGTTTGAATGGTGGGCCGACTTGGGTTTTCTTCTCGCTCGTATGATTGACCTCTTTTCCGCAGAAATCGATCCCGAAGTGGACTTTGATTCCCGTCGTGCCGTTTACTTCCGGCAGATGCGTTATGGTCTTTTTGTGCGTTCGGTTCTTCCCTTGAGGTCCCCGTTCATTTTACTGAAAGTGATTTCTTTCAGATCCGGATGGCTTTGCTTGCCAGTGTTTTGGGTCGAAAAGTTTGAAAAGATATCATGATCAGGTGAAAAGTACCTACATTTCTAGATCGCACTTTTGTACGTCGTATCGAATAATAGCCCGCACTCAACCATGTATGTAGCGATTAGATGGTCAAATAAACTTGATTTGTCGTAATATGTAAATCCAATTGCAGATTCGAATTTTTTGCTGCCTGACTTACTGCGAGAGCGAGATAACTACTTTTTCCCATGCATTTCATGTGTTCGGCATCTTATACCATAAAGGGAAAGCCGATAACAAAATGAAGAAACGGCACAGTCGGATCAACAGGTTTCCCTCTTCGCCGAACGACTGAGATTCTCGTTCACCAAGGGAGGAAGAGGAAAGTACAGAATATTCAATGACTGTGGGGTACTAAAATAATTGCTACGTTGTAAGTTACTTTATTTTTTGCGCCTAGTTTCCTCCGGAAGGCGTGTTACTCCAGTAGGTAACAGTCTGTGCAAATCCATTGGGGTTGTTGCTCTGATTGACAACTCCCTGTTCATTCAAGCTGACTTGAAATTGGGTCCCGACAGTGGACAAACTGTAGATGTGAACCCCCTTAGACTCTTCATCGACAGTTGCAATCTGGGCCTGACACGAAACCGTCTCAATGCAAGTTTGTTCGTAATCCTACGACCGGCGAATTAGTTTTTCGGTCAAAAACAACCCCTAGTACCATGAGCACTTACCCGGAAGAAGCTATAAAGCCCTGCGCCTAGTGAGATAAAAAAAGTATTACGAACAGTGCATAAGATGGTCAAAAATGAAGGACTCACCAAATACCATGATATCTTTTGATTTGACAATTTGGAGGGCCCATGCTCCGCCGTCAAAGTTGTCAGGATCATGGTACTTATCGTTGGTTACGAATGGTTCGGGGACAGCGGGATTTGGTTGGTAGTAGGGCTGCATCAGCACTCTCATCAGTTCGACGTACTTGCACGAAGTTGACCGGTCGTGCCGAGCTTACCGTTTCAGTTTGGATCAAGCCCATGTAATGATTCTTGGCATTGACCAGATGATATTGATACAGCGTGAAATGTTCAGCTGCACGGAACAACCTAGTGAGAAGCGGTAGATTGATGAGTCAAACGGGACTTACAGCCTGGAATGACGTGGGTCAGCAGCTGGTCTCAATGGTTTATCAGGAGAAGACTCAAGAAGGGCTTACCAGTTCCAATCATCCATACCGGCCCTTTTGACTCCGACAAAATTCCGCGTCCTCCATAGATGGAAATTTGCGTTTGGCCGTCGCCGTCAAGAACATGGTCCGCGACCCAAACCCAAGTGCCCTGGTTCACAAGTGATATAGTGGCCAAAATCAGAGGACCCAATACAAATTGACTTGATATTTACCTCAAGGTAGGCAGTAGCCGAAGGTTTCAAATGCAACCCTAGGAATGCCCCGAAGCAGTTGTCTATGAAGGCTCCCGCACCCCTCGTCGGGCAATTAAGCTGGAGATTCGTGCCATCCGCTTCATACCACAGGTTTGCAATTTAGAATTAAGAAACTTGGTCAGAATAGGCCACTCACATCCCCCGATTCTATCGAATTGCGATCGAGGTCAGATTCAGCAGGGCTAGGTGATGGTCATGGATGACTTACTTGATATGAGAGTCCCACATACCGGTACCACCATTGACTCCTGATGGTTGTTCAGCGTTCCATTCGACAATTATGGCACCAGGAGCTACGTTCACGAGACAATAGGTCGACTAGCTTTTTGACATGAACAATCAGTTTCCTCACCTGGTCCAATAGCTGTGAATATCATGTCCGAAATCTCCACAATACCTTGACAATCCGGTTCTCCTACTCGAATAACAGGTTTCGGCTTATCCATGTTCTGGAACTCATGTCCTCTTCCTGCGATTGTAGTCCATGTTTCTCCGACGATGTGGCTATCCGCCGGTATAGTCAGAGTGGACTTGACAATGTAAGTTCCCGCGTCGAAGAAGATAATTTTGCAGCCAGCGAACTATGAAGAACACCAGATGAGCGTATTGGCAACGATGGATGATGCGGGTGCCCAATTTACCTCGTCAAATATCGCCTGTAAAGCGGCGGTGTCATCGGTTCTTCCATCTCCCTTCGCTCCGTGGTCCTTGACATTAATGATTTGAGAAAGCTGAGGGAGATGATTTAGATAAATGGGGAGGCAGGCTCAACCGGAGAAACACCAACTGCATAAGACTCGTATTGAGGACGGGTTTTGCCAAAGATATGTCCCGAGTCATCGAGAAGAACAGAGGGCTTGTGAGGGGCCGGTATAGTGTCTTGCAGGAATCTAGGAGTTCCGTCCGAGCCTGAGTAGACGTTACCTTGACCCCAAGACTCGATAGTCATCGATCCTCCTGGTAACACCGCCGGGCCATTAAGGACCCCCACCGCTATCGGGACGTTATCGAGCTTGACATTGTTAAGAACAAGGGACCCTGCGAGGGAGCCGTTGCTGGACTTTGAATTTTGGATAAAAACGGGAGTGTTGGTAACCCTAGCATCAATGATTGCCTCGGCACCGACGGACTGACGGAAGATTCAATAAAACTGATTCCAGAAAAGTGTACACACAGACCTGTGTTTGTTGTGTCAAGCCGCCGGTCGTGAGATTGAACCCGACCTAGCGATTCGGTTGACCGATCAGTTGTGAGTAGACTACGGCTAGTACAGAATGAACAACGCGTACTTGACAATTGTTGATGGTGACGCGTTGGAATGTCCATCCTAAGCCGGTATCAATTGTAAGTCGAAACCATACTGCTTCAAGCTTACCCCAGTTCCACAATGCCGTGACGCCGACTTGAACATTGTTAAATGTAGTGTTTCGTACAGTGAACCTGACATAGAACCGTCAGCACCCACCGTCAGCTCCACCAATACAAAGCCCCACTTACTGTTGATTACCCCCGGCTATACCGGACTTCCCTTTGAAAACAAAGTGAGTAGAGTTGTGGCGTAAAAGTTCAGGGTTAAAGGTAGACCTCCGTTAAAGACCAGGTCTCCCATGTAACCTCCACTGCAGCATTTGTTAGCTTACACTTTCAGTTCCCGAAGTGTATTCCCACCTGCCGTTTTCCATCCAGATACCTGTTGACCCTGGAGTTAGCTTTCACCCATTATTTATAGATACAATAAACACACCCTGGTGAGTTGTATCATTGTCCGTAGACATATGGAAGACTATGTTCGTCAGACTAGTAGCCTGAGATACTTGCCAGTGAATCCCAGTGCCCGACTGGCTTGCGGCAGGTACTCTGGTGAACTCAGCACACGAATCAAGCAGAAGAGCTATAAGATTCCTTACTGTCTGAGGTCAATTTCAAGATTTCGAACGGAACGGAAACTGCAGCCATCTGCAGTTGAGCAAAACATATAAGAACGTAATTTCGCATAGTGACTCACAAGTTATTCTGATTGATATACCATTGCGTGCCATTGCCTCCAGGAATATATGGGTCAGCGTCTACCGAACGAAGACATCGTGAGCATGTAATGAGAGTTAACTAGCTTGACGAAGTTGGGTTACCGATGACAGCGGCCCCCGTGAAGTCTTCCGATGCGACTATGGTAGGCAACTCCCTTGCATCTCCAACAAGTTGAGTGTAATAGTACGCGATTAGGGGAGCCGACACTAGATATTTTCTGTGTGAGCAAGTCAGTGTGCATTGCGCACTATGAAATGAGCACGGACCCTTTGGGGAAATACACGAGCGCAGGAGATACTCTGCGTGCATAAGCGGTTATTCGGCTGTTGTGATCTCAAATTAATTGAGCTCACGTTGACGAGTTACAAAACTGAGCTCCTCCCCCACATCGTCCTCCAAAGGATATGGCGTTGCTATTGTAGTTGGTTAGTGAGCAAACCTCCCAGGACCATAACAGGCGTACTTGATCGCGACGGTATCATCCGTTATGCCGTCGCCTATCGCGCCGTAGTCCTTGATGTTGCGAAAGACGGGGTAGTCACTTGCGTTGGGATGGTACACGGAAATGCCTTGGTGTTTGATATTTTCCAACCAGAATGGTTCTCCGGGACCAGCGAGACCAGGACCCAATGGGGCGGAGCAAGATGACCCTAGAGCAGTGACAGAGTACACACAGCTAAGGACAGTCCCAAAAGAAAAGAAAGACAGGATCATATAGAGAGCTTGTAAGGATTGTAGAAGTTGGGTTGTAAAGGAATGGTGGGCTTTGGGAATACAGCCATTGTAAAGCTGAAACTATTTATCTTCACGTACCATGCTCGCTTTAGGCTCTGTCAAAAATGCCGAATGGGTAGGTAAGCGGGAAGAGCCTATATATTTTTGGCCATCAGGGTAAATTTTCGATGTTTAAATTCAATATATATCCCCAGTCAACTGCATCCCCGAGCGCTGTTTACGGGCCAACTTCTTCGTTTACGGTGCCAGACCTTATTTCAACGGTAGTTCAATTAGCCTCTACAGACCTTATTGGTCAACTTGAGCGCGCGAATAAGAATTAAGAACCGAGAAATCGACAGTGAGGCGTAATTGCAGCGGCCAGAGTGAAACTAGTCAAGGTGAACAGGAACAAGCAATGACCGTGGGAATAATCATGAGCAAAGGGAACCGGCGGAACGCGAGCAGGCTGAGGCACTCTTGCAATCTCTCTCCTCGACCTCCATCTGTACCGTGCAACTATCACTTTGGAGTCACTTGTAAAGATCCTCCAACTACTCGAGGATCGGATTGCTCAAGTGATGACGATCGCTCCGCAACTCTAGGCCTTCACTGAACTTCATTGCGGCGGTACTCGCAATTGAAAAGTTGGGAACTGTACTCGGCATCATATGGACGGAAGAAGCTGAATTGTTGGGAGGGAGGAACTAGCGATGATATTTGCTGAACAAAAATGAAGGAAGGGTCCCCTTTTGGGTGGACAACCAGGAGGCAGTAACTGCGTTAGGAAGCATGAAGACAAGGTCATCCCACTACCTACTCGAAACATCTTTCGGACAGCACAAACCAGCCCTTATATCAGCTACTCGTAATTGGCTTCTCTTTACACAGCCCGGAGAACTTCCACGATCTGCCGCTGCTCAGGAGAGGATCCTTCAGAATGCTCTAGGAGCCGCATACGCATCTTAAGTTCGAATTATCCCCTTGCTAGCTAATCTGAACGACCGTCACTCATCCCTAATCCTTTTCCACAGTGGCCACAGATAGTACCGTATGACATTGTGTATTCCGTGCTCTTCGAACAGACTGTTTTATTCATCGAACTTTTTCTTGCTATGCCGAGATTCAGAAGAAACCATAAAATGCTGTTCTTGGGGATGACCGCTTACCGGATTTCTCGGAATTGGGGTTTGTAGACGCATTAGTAAAAAAGACGCTGAGATGGAATCCCCGTTTCCGCTTGGTACGAAATCTATGCCTCCCAATCTCAGTGGAGACAGCTTACTTATGTAAGTCTCGGGATTTACCAGTATCGCACCGATTCACTGTGGTGAGTACCACACTCCTGCAGGCACTACACTTAGAGGGAGTGCCTGGCAAGCCCAGTCCCTTATACAACGTCAACTTATCGCTCAATTGCGGATAAATTACATAAATGAAGCTCTTTAAGGCTCCAACCCCGAATCGTTCAATCCCACTCCTGAAGGCACACCTACTATAGCTAGCCACGGTATGGTCATCTCAGCCAATTGGGTTCCAGAGAAATTGTCTACGACCAGAACCGAGAGCTATACTATAGTCTCTATCCTTACCTGTTTCGATATCATCAACTTTGTGGACGAGAATACAGGGGAAGTTGTGGAACCATGGGGAGTACACGCCCGGTATGCTTTGGCCTCCTGTTTTGCCCGTTCATCTGCTCATCGAAGGTAGCAGCTACCCAAAGTTGTTCAACTGTAACATCAGGTCAGCTCAAATGAAAGCAATTTTCGCAACGAGTTTTTGTGAGGCATGTTGAGGCACTGTTATCGCTTAAATAGGCCCGTTTCCCGGTCAGGATAGACGTTATGAAAGGTTAATCATTAACATGCAAAGCAATCGCTATTAAATGGAAACACAAATATGCATCATGACATGAGGTGAGACGAACGTAGCATGTTATTCTAATCATAAACACTGTGCGTGATCCTTCCGAGCAAAAAGAAACAACCCCAATAGATGTACCCAAGTATTCAGTGCGCCGTAATCGACTTCCATGCCGAATCAAGCCACTGCTCTACCAACTCCAGCTTTGCATATCCCCGACTCCCGGTAAATCCACCCACAGTCAAAGCGAAGTGTGCGACGGACACTAAAGAGGAAAGGTTAGAAGTCGTGCTTGAGAGTATTTGGTCCCAGGAGCCCACCTGCCACGATCACTGCTGCTACTGATGCTACCGGGTAGCCTGATTTCTCGGGACGACCAGGAGGCACGATAAGAACGGGTTGCTCGTCTTCAACCTCGAGCAATGGCTGCGCTTCCTCGTCAGCACCGACTCGTACAGCACTGAACAAGCCGCCGTTCAGTTCAAATACAAGATTTGCTTCTGCTGCTATGGAAGCTGTACAGAGATACAAATACACTGGTCAGAATGATGTCTTTCTTGATGGAAGATAGGACAACACACCTTTAAGCTCCGAATTGGAACCGGTTCCAGTATTCATACCCTCTCGGTACCACTCCTTGATCCTCTTCATTTCTCCCTGCTTGGCTGGTTTCGACGATTTAAGCTCCTTGAAAGCATAGAATGATAAGCCTTGTCCTGATGCCTCATCCAGTCCGTATGCCTTGGCTATGGTGTGTCGAATAGTTTGACCACCGCTAAGATCTCCAAGATATCGTACATATGCATGAGCGAGGAGCCTCGCCGGATCTTGCGAGTCTGTTAATTCATGAATTCGGTTGACGTAATCTGTGAGCGCCACGGGTGCATCTGCTAGGAGCCTTTGGTGTATCGAATGATTCCTCCATGAGCTTTCAGGAACTCCTAAAAGAGAGGCTATATCTGCGGAAAGTGAAGGTCCTCTCTGCAACAATGGTGGGTTGTAAGTTGGTTCCAGGACCGGGTTAGTCGCGTGTTGCTCAAGCCCCAATTCTAAGGCACTGGATATGTATAAGGTCAATGATGCGGAGATAGGCGTAACAATCAGAGTAACTTACGCATAGACGTGCCAAAGCATCATTAAAAAGCGAACGTACTCTTCTTTAGAAACTTCCCCAGCTAGCAAGGTTGCGGCGCCAGCGCTGGTCTCTACCTTGTTGTGAGCATCCTTGGTGCATTCCCGCAAAATCTCTGACATGGGACCGGAGTAATCCATGGTGGCAGACATAGGGAGGGTGAGTTGTGAGTCGAAAGAGAGCAGGGGGGAGAGAGAGAGGAAGGAATGGTGTAGCCAGAAGCTGTGGTCTAGTATCCAGGCGTGATAGACGAATCGGAAAGAGGCCAATCTAGATTTTCTAAATAAGGGTGCCTTAAGTATAGTCGTAAGATTATCAGATAATCACGCCATACTGATAAGATTGCCGAGAAGCCGCACAACAAATTTCCATGGAAATTCCCAGCAAATTCCCAGTCATAGTGGCGACATTTAGTACGACAGTAAGGCTGATTATACGACAGGTGCCCCCTTTCGAACAGTCAAGAACCTAAACGAGGAAGCTTAGGGGTGCAGGTGAAGGGGAACGAGTCTATAGGAATGGCTCTCCTCACTGCGAGCAAGTGGACGCGGCGATCAAATTTCAAAGGAGTCAGGGTAAATTCAACATTTCAATATGCGTACAGCGGAAATGCAAAAAGGAACAACAGATGACTCAGTTGCAATGGGTTGATCTTGGGCCGCCGCGAGGCTGAAAGAAGCCTCGGGGACATTCACCCTTTGATTGTCGGTCACCCAAGTCTTGGGAAGGCTGGAAAGTTGCGACTTCAGTCCACTAATGGCACTAATATAGGGAAACATCGACATGTACATCAAACCTATGAATCTTTCGAGTTCTACATATCCCAACCGAGAAACAAACATCGATCATTTTTGCCGCCTCATCGCTGTGTAGATGGATGGTCATTCTTATAATAGCATTGAACTCAGTAAGTATACATGTGGGGATGAGGTACATAAATATAATACAGAGCAGAAGCGTTGAAACGTCACCGTATCAAGTCTAATAAGCAAAGGCAGCCGAGTCCCTATGAGTCGAAAAATTTACAAGCTTCCGGAGGCCAACGAAGATCGAATGCATTTGGTCCACGGGAAGGAACAAAAAAAAATCGAATAGGTTTATGGTAGTTCAGCAGCAGCAAAGAGCTAAGTGAAGAAACACGGATACACGTCAGAGTTCACGTTAATGAAAGGCTCAATAATGACGACGTACAGCTGTTGGGTTTACTTGGGTAATACGAGGCGTTGACGGAATAGAATTAGCTCGAGCTCGAGTTCGAGGAGAAGGAGAACTAGAACGTGAGGAAGACACGTTCAGTACATTCACATTCAAATGAGTAAGCACTGCAGGTAATGCTGAATGCCTCTTTCGCAAGTTCGGATCCGCCGCCGGATCTTTGGTCAATGCCCCAGGGCGAGCATTTTCAGAAGTGACAGTTGAGCGGTTGAAATTGGGTGTCAATTGATTGCGTGGAGTCAGCGACTCGTCCCCAGACTGCCCTTCGTCCGGGTCGTGAGCTGAGAAAGAGCAATCTACATCAGCGAACTCGATTTGAAGACAAAAGGAAATTTCTTACGCTTGTGTACGCCCATGAGAACTCCGCCTCCGATTACTCTCCATGTAATTGGATAGAAGCCTCTTTTACGACTTTCCTCGAGCGGAGAGAGAGGCTTCTGGGGAAGTTCGGGACGGCCGGGCGATGAAGTGGGTACTATCCGTTTCTCGAAGTCCTCATGGATACTGGGCCTTATGAGCCAATGCGAAAACGACCTCGAAGAAGAAAAAGGGAATTACTTACAAAGTACA
The DNA here is from genome assembly GCA_014904975.1 of Marasmius fiardii PR-910. Classification (NCBI taxonomy): domain Eukaryota; kingdom Fungi; phylum Basidiomycota; class Agaricomycetes; order Agaricales; family Marasmiaceae; genus Marasmius; species Marasmius fiardii. Next base: position 26,474 of record MU127810.1, read on the forward strand.
TTCGTCGCCCTTCGGACAACCGTCGGGAGTCTTGTAGAATTTACATGGTTTTGCTAGAGAAGAGATCTCAGAGATCAGTTGTAGAAAAAGCTGGAACGCGTACTTTTATACATTTTTGCTTTGGACCTCGACCTGAGACGGTTGACAGCGTTCCTGTGATCAGGCGCCACAGGTTCAGCAGTTATTGGCACGTTGGTTGGAGGCATGGCTGGGAAACAATAGGGGACTTTGTCTGAGTAGTACCTTAGTGATACGACGTGGTCATACATCGGCCAGTAAGCAGGTGGTGAGGACCCAGGAGTGGGAGGGATATACAATGGTGGCAAGTCTGTTGTGGCGGTAAATCAGAGTGTAAGAAGTACGAATGAAGGTCACGACACGCACGAGAAGGTTTACTACTTTCATCCGAGGAAAAGCTTCGAGGACTCTCCTTCGTTATCTCTGTTGGATACAAGGATAAGTCTTCGTTTGAGTGAGTCTTTAGATGACGTACCATCTTCAACCGACCTCTCAGAGTCTACCGTGCCATGATGGCGAAATAGACAACTATCGCCATTCCTACAAAAGCCCGCTTGATAGAAACGACACGGTTTCGCGTGACGTTGTTTTACGCTGTCATCTGCGAAAATGTGGGCGAAGTCACATTCATCTGCAGTCTTATTGCAGCTATTAGTTTGGAAATATCTGCACGGACGCGCTAGTAAATCGATGTATATTCAGCGTTCAACGCAAGCTTGATACATTCAAGGGACGCACTGTGCCTGTTCTTGGAAGCCTTAGTCTCGGGCTTCACCTTTTCCATTGCCACCAGTCTGTGAGGAGGTTTCGGACATGCAACTCTGCAAGGCGTATAGAGCTATATAGTGTCCGGGCTGGGCTGATCGGGAATCTCTTTTATAAAAGCTTCGGCAAAATCCCAAATTGTTTATGTATCATAGACAATTCACAGGCACAAGGGATTGCCACGTTATGAACCCTTATTCCCTTGAGGCCACGGAACGAAACGGGACCGTTGTAATTTTGACCTCAGCAGGGGCAGAACAGTGAGGACGTTTATGTATGAGGCGAAGAGGGAATTCGAAGGGGGACGTGAACGTGAACGAGGGGCTGATTTTATCACTGTTGATGATGATTCATGCAAGGTGTTAAACTTGCCGCCTTGCGAGATTGCGGACAAAGTTTTCTGCCACGCGCCTGAATGTATGCCCCGAAAGGCGAACAATCTGGCAGTGGGAACTTGAAAACCATTGGCTTAGCATTGGCATACGGTGATGAGGGGCACCCAACGTGACCAAGAAACACAAAAGAAGGTTGTCATTTGGGCGGTCGCAAGGCGAGGATCTGCGGGCTTTCGCTGTAGATGTATCGCGGTTTATTGTGAAATCAGTACCGACTGAAATGGGGCTACTGGCACACGGTGGATAAGGGCGGATACCGGTGGGTACCTGGTCTTATTGTATTCTTGCGTGATTCGGTAACAAGGTGTCAACGGTATAAGGACCAAATATTAATTTGGGGGTGCGTCAGGTTTATTGTTCAGTCAGAGATTCACAGGCTTCCGATATGTTACTGACACACCAAGCCAGAGAATGCTGTGCAAGTAAAAAAGTCGTCAACAAGGCTCCTGAACTGTGTTCGGAACGATGAGTCAAGTTGTGGATGAGTAGTATGGCAAGTATTTTCCAAGAAAGCGCACCATTACCCTTCATAAATGATGCTCTGCCAGACCCCGGAGATCCCATACTCACAGTGACTGAACTTCGCCTTGTCGGTATCTCGATCGTTGGGATGTTGGATGAAATGCAGGTTATCGGGGAGAGGGCACCTCAAAGTTCACAAAGCGACCTCTTCCTAAGATCAAAGCCGCAAACGACATTAAAGTAGACATTTCATGCTTTTGTTGAAGACGAAAAGGGATGAACAAAAGGGAAACAAGGCACCGGCGAGGCAATGGTTGATGTAATATAAGGGAAAGATTCAATCGTGGGAATAATCATGCTCCGGATTTTTCATGCTAGAAACCCGGATTCCGAGAACCTTTTAGGACCATTGCGTACGTGTGCCTGGGGTATGTACTGCAGTCCAGATAATTCGTACTACACTCTGATCGAGCCCTTATAACCAACTCCTCCACCCACACGCATCCCAGCCCTTCTCAAATTCCGCCTCTGAAAATCTCTGGACAGCCCAAGTCCGCGTGCGTTCACGGATGGCCAAGTCCTCTTCTGATGTTAGAGACAAAGCCGCGTGTAACGCCTGCGCAAACTCATCAGAGTTTCTTGCGTGGTAGCCTAAAGGAACGGTAGTTAGTCTTGAGACCTAAGGAGATGCCCGTAGGTACCTGTAGGCATCCCGTTGAATGGGACAACGATATCCTTTAAAGGCCCAGCAGAAGCATGTACGACAGGAATTACCCCTGCCGCCTATGATAGGTAAATGAGAGAATGGAACGTCGTTCGGTCAGAGCATAAAAAAACGGGGGGAAATGCAAGCGAACCATATATTCCACGACATTGATACCGAAGTGCTCATCAACCATCGTATTCATCCCAATACTCGCTCGAGAGAGTTGTGCCAGCATTTTTGGATAGGGTGCATTAACAAGAAACTCTACACGTTCCTGTGGTAAAATTCAGCAAATATTCGACTACAAGAGGAGCGCTGACCTCTAGCTTTAACTCCTTAGCAAGAGTCCGTAAGTTCGAAACCCGAGACGCGTCTTGCTCATTCCTACTCCCTCCGATCATGATGAGCTTAACGCCTTTCCCTAAGGTTCCGTATTCCGGATGACCCTTGATCAATTCATGCAATGCGTACAACTGGGTGGCGTGTTCTTTCTCGGGACTGTGGGGCAGAAATTCAATGGGAGCCGACACACTTCCATATGGATACGAATACAAACCGAAATTGCGCTACGCTGACAATGACCCGCTCCCTGTTCTCCAGCGGAAACTTGGCCATCTCGCGGGTATCACAAGGAGGGTAAACGATCCGGGAAGAGGTGACCGGCGTGGCATTTTGTGAGGCGAGATAGCGAAAGATGAGTAGAGGCGGAGAGATGAAATGGAGGAAGTCAATGAGGGGATCCGAATGACGAAGGATGGAATCGACGTGGTTCTTGGTCCACGACGAATTCACCATGAGGAAGACAGCACTTTGAAGAGATAAGGAGTAGTAGTACATGAATAAACGATAATAACTGTAATCCAAAATGAGATTCAGTTGTGCTCTGAGACGAAGGGGAAGAGCTTACATTAGTTTTGCTAGACTAAGAATGGATGATGATGATATTGCACTTGAATTGGTATGTCCTCTCTGTCGAGATTGAACTCTCCTAAGCATGTCGGTGCTGATGGTGGGATAATGAACGTAGGCGCCAGACGGTATGTTTGCGACCCATGTCACAATATGAAATGTGAAGGCATAGCCCATTGTGTCAATGTAGAGGTCGGGTATCAACTTATTCATGGCCTCCCAAGCAAGGATCATAGAGCCTAAACTCTGCCCTAGAAGAGTAAAAAACGGCCAAGTGGAATCTTCGACTAGCTTCCGATTGTAAAGAAACACGAAGATGATTTTCTTTGGATTGAGGGCGATGTCAAAACGGGCCTTGAAGAATCGAGATGAGTTTTTAGATAAGGTAACATTCGTCTCGACTTGTACGCACCTTGACCTTGGCAATAATGTCCTCCTTCGTAGCATCTATATCCCCGCTGTAGACAACGGAAACAACGTCTGGTTCATTCCTTTGAATTGAGGCAATGGCAGTCCACAGAACGCGTTCTCCACCTCCACCTGCATTACTTCTGGACGTTCAATTTTGGCCATAAGAGATCATACGGTGCGCACCAACCAATAAGGATGAAAGAATCCAACCAGTCGCTTGTCCGTCGTTGAGATACCCAATCCTTTCAACGCATGCCTTCGATGCGTGTCGTTTCTTGATCGAATATGGGCAAAGTAGAGACTGAGGAGCAGCCAAAGAATGACGAGTGATACTAAGCCAGAGACTGAGGCAAAAAGCAGGAGAGCGGGTATTAGCATAATGGCATTGAGTGTTGCGGCGACGAAACCGGGATCCATCATCCGGACGTGGTCACCGTGTGAGACCACATCACGTGACGAGAGACCAGATCGCGTAAAGCTGATGACAGGGCGTCAAATCTGATCTTGGGGTCACGCGTCACGCAGTGACAGAAGATCTCTGACATCCACGGCCGACAACGTTAACTCTTGGGCCTGGCACCCCCTGACGATGTCCCCAACATCTCACTGGAGGATCGCACTCTCGATATTCATGTTTCTTCTGAATTTCATACCTCGAGTCCATTCCTTCTCATTCCCGGATTTCACAACCCAGTTCACGTTCAGAGCAAATTCGGACAAGGGTTGGGTGAGCTGGATATGGGGTGCAGAGAGTACGGTATCGGTAGTGGATCGCTCTCCCATCATATCGTTTGCTTCAAGACCAGGTATCTTTATTTTTGGTCATGTTTTCCCCAAAATTTCTGACTTTGTAACTCTCAGCTGCTTTTGGGGAGGAAATCGAAGCTCCGATACTGGGCTATGTGATACCATTATCCTCGTTCACCGTCCCTTGCGGTAATCAGTCGCAGGTAGATCCGCCGCCCAATTCTGGCTGCCCAAAACTATGTATCTCTGGACCACACGAACCTGAACCTTCGGAGCCATGGATAGCCTTGGTACAACGAGGGAGGTGTGAGTTTGTTGCTAAAGTTAGGGAAGCACAACGTCTCGGAGCACGAGCCGTTGTCGTAGGTGGTGATAATCCAGAAATCTCAGGGTATCCCGATACTCTGGTGAATATGTTTAGCCCAGGTCTGTCGCAACCTATTTGCAATCCGCTATCGCAACTCATCTCGATCTGTGTACAGAGGATTCTTCGGACGTTAAGATCGCTGCTACCTTCATTAGGTATTCTGACTACGTCGAACTCTCGCATCTCATCGCAACCTCAAACACTTCTCACTCGGGCCTGCGCACACTTTCGTTATTGATCACCGCTGAATACTCAGCATGGGAATGGTATTCGTATGTATCGCGTTATATCTTGAAATCAATATCACTGAATAGGATTCTAGGCCAATCATCACGTTCATCACGATCCTGCTTCTCCCGTCCATCCTAACATTCCTTACACTCCTCCTACATCGGGTACGAGCTGCAAGGGCCGCTCAACGTGAACGTGCCCCCGAAGATATTGTTCGGAACCTACCCTGGAGAGTGTGGACAGGCACTGGCTGGGAGAAACATGAGGGCGGGGAGCCTTTAGATTCGTCTCATGTGGATCTGGAACAAGGACTCTCCGCAAAGAATGATGATTACGTCTCACGACCTTCGTCGGACGGCATTGCTGAACAAGGTACCGAACATCCAAACACTTCTACTTCGACCGTGCGACCCCACACGGATCAAGCGCATGATGAGCAGCCGTGGTTTGAGAGCCAAAAGGAGTGCGCCATCTGTTTATCAGAGTTCGAGAAGGGAGACAAGGTCAGGGTACTACCGTGTCACCATATCTTCCACCTCGAGGAGGTAGATGAATGGTTGATACAGCAAAAGAAACTGGTGAGTTTGAGGATTGAATGAAGATTCGCGTCGTCCTTAAACAACCTTGTTTTAGTGTCCTGTTTGCAAGGCAGATGTTACACGGACCATGAATGATCCGCCCCATGATGACGCCGACCCTGAATATTCCCCTGCTTCTACCGATGCGCCCACCGAAAGGACGCCCTTATTGTTGCGTGGCCCTGATGATTCCCAGCCTTCGATTTGATGAACGCTTTTCGGACTTAACGATTTTTCTTTCTTTATTCCATTGCTCATTTGGTTTCTCACGAGCTTCGACGATTCTTTCACGCTGGTTCTAATGGAGATTGTACTGCCACTCGTCAATGTAACCCCCTCTCCACATACCTATAAATTACTGTATCACCCCTAATGGTTCAAAGTACTATAATTACCGGAAACTTGTCCGAGGAGCGTTTCTGAGAAGTTGAGATGTTTTCTGCTCGGGCTATTGGAATGCGAAGTCGCTCGAACATCGTGCTTCAGCGCTTTAGCCTTGAGCGTTTGCAATAAGATTAGACTATAGATGTGAGTTTATAGATTACAATGAATGCCTATGAGATACTAGCGTAAAGTCCACCCGCTTTCTACCAAAGCAACAGGTACAGCAATGAAAACCAACACTCCAGAAAACAAGCAAGATAATAAATAGATCAAAGCAGGGTTAACCCTATATAAGTGTGATGTAATCACCCTACCAAAGTCTCAATGCCTCGTTTCCCAAGGATTAGGATACTGATGCTGTTGAGGTTGAGTAGGCGCGTCGTACAGATGTTGCCCACTAAAATCTCCACCAGTGCTATACAACTGACCGGGCTGTCCAGCATACGTCGTATGATGCATGTCGATATGATCACCTTCAAGCTTGCTATACGCCCCTCCACCTGCTCCTCCCCGCATAAACCCAAAGCTAGCACCAGTAGATGCCAAAACATTCCTCCTATTCTGAGCCCTCTTTCGGTGAATAAAGAACGCAACGAGAGCGGCACCGACAACGAGAAGTCCGATTGCAATTCCTATTCCCAGGAATATCTTGCTGTTGTTGCTCGTCTTCTTGTCGTCATTTTTCTTTCCTGGACCGAGCCCCTGTCCATCGGTTGTATCCTCGCCGTCCAGTCGTACGGTGACAAAGTCCGTGTGAGCTCCTGCGGGATTTGTAGTGGACAAGAGCTGGAGATAGGGGTCTCCACGTTTGGTCGTGTTTCCAGTGCCCGTCAAAATAAAGTCTCCATAGTTGAAGAGGGTGTATGTATTTCGAACTGTGGGTCAGCGCGTGAGCAGGTTAACACCAGCCACGAGGAGGGGAAAGTGAAGAACTAACTGAAAGACATTCCGAGGATGATGTCATACGTAGGATCCTTCCCGACGGGGAATGAGAACGGCTGGAACTGTGAATTTCATTAGCTGAGATGTGTATTCTCAGGCTTGATTATGGAAGACTCACCATCCCAATACAGCTATCATCTCCGTCCGAATTCCTCACAGTGGGGAGATTGAGGATCTTTGGGTTCCTAAAAACCGGTTGATTTATTAGCTTTAGCAGAACAATCGCAAGGCGCAAGATCACTAACAAAGTCGCGTCCAACGGATGAATTGGATACCTCTGACCACCGATAATAAACGTGATATTGACTTCCACATCGCAGGGGACAATCCAAGTAGCACCAATCCCGGTGACGTTAGCGAACTCAGCACCGGGATGCCGGCTGTAGAACGCGTCTGCGACGGATCTGTTTGTCATTGAGATTGAGTCTTCAGAACCGAGGAATCAAAAACAACTACCAATATTGACGTACCGCGGAACTTGCGTCAATGAAAAACCGGTATCCATGACCGCCGTAGCCTGCTTTGGATTCTTCACCCCACTCACGATAGAGGTAAATGAGATGGGCTGGTTGTCAGGCCCGATGATGCCATTCTCGTCTAATAGAATCTGGAAATGCTGGTCTCCTTTTTTTCGGACCGGGACGATTGTGACGGGTAATTTGGTTTGGGATGTTATGTCATCCAAGTTTATGGATTGAGAGGTGAAGGAAGGCGGCGTTGGCAGGATTTCTCCAATCGAAAGATCTCCGTTGAAGATATCTGACGGGTCTGTTGAAATTGAACATAGAGAGAACGAGGGATATAAAGCCCATCAGCGCCCGCGACTGAACTGAAATGGGAGGGTGTACCTTCGAGTCGGCCCAAGTTGACCGTTAAATAATTCGGGGTCGACGTGTTTTGCTTGAAGATAGTATCTAGCAGCGGAACTGCTGCATCATTTTTGAGGGTATTATAGATATTGGAGTTGTCGTGAGGGCCTAACCCGACGAGACCAGTTCCTTGTTTATTGGTAGAATCAGGCGGGACTTCAACTGTTACGGCCACCTAGATGAGACAGAGGTGCTGGCAATCGGAAGAGAAGGATATAGCGTACGGTATGCTTGATTTGGTACCTTGAATCCTGCAAATTCGACTTGTGCCGTTTTGATGGGGCCTAAGAACAGAGTAAGGTGGGGTAGTACGGACGAGTGTTTGTCGATACACACCTTGAACACTTCCCACTGCGTAAGTCACCCCGGCTTTCTTCCCCGTATCATGGCTGTTGGGTACCGTTCCCGCAACCCAGAGGTCAGCACTACGAGCATTGAGAGATATCAGCATGAATTATTTTTACGCGAATTGAGCGTCGCACCTCCCGGTATCGATTAAAGTTGAGAACGAGACGCCATTGAGGGTAACATTAGCGTAATAGCTGATATCACCATTGTTGGCCAGAGGGGAGCTCCCATCTAGACTACTTCTTCGAGACAGTGATGTGCTGTCGCTGTCCTCGAAATTTCGATGTCGACCTTGAAGTTTCAACTTGAAGCCGTTGGTGTGGGTGGCGTGAAGAAGAGAAAACGATAGAAATGGGACAAAAAGATGCATGGAAAGAAGTGACGGCCCCAAGAAATAAGGTAAGAGAGAAGGAAAGGAAAGAAAGGAGAGAAGGAGAAAGGAGAATGTGCTGGGAGTTGGCTGGGAGGATTCAAAATTGTTGCTGTGCCCATTGGACCCTTTTCAATGTGGGTGTGCGGCAGTGCCACTGACCTCAGTACAAGCGCTTAAGCGCCAATAACCCGTCCCGCCCGAATCGACCGATTCTATATTTGACTGAGGCAGCAGAACGGCTTCACTACATATGGGTCGGTATCGGTGTAAGTACGCTCCGCCTCCAGCACACCCCTATAGTGTGGCGCACTAAAAACACTGGATTGGACGGTCCCTGTAGAGGGGTACATACATAAATCTCCTTCTCTCCAGAAATGGTTCATTCTCCTCTGGCACATCGTCCCCGCAGGCTCTCGATATCCGAGCAGGGAGTGTTCAAAACGTTAAACCGTTGGCAGCACTTTGTCTCCCCGTTTTTCGTCAATCAGATATATTTCCAGCAGAGCAGGGAATCTGTCGCTCGGGTGACCCAGTCTAGATTGAGCAATTCCAAGGGCAGTTCCTCATTGACACCGAGGATCGCATGGCCGAAATACTTGCCCGCGAGCAACGTTCTTGAAGCTCCGAGGTCAATCTCCTTGGTTCAATACCAGTTGCTCAGATCCCACTCAGAATTCTCGACGCAACGTTAACAACACCAGGTAAGAAGCGAAGGACACGCAGGACTAGCAAGATTACATAGAGCCGTTTGATTGCAGCTTGACGGTAGATATGTACGAGGGTGTTGTTGGTTCCATAATCCATGAAGAACGTGAATATGTCATCAGGATCTGCTCAGACCAACATCTCCGATTAAGGAAAATTCCTTGAGTACGCATCTTCGTCTTCATATCCGCGGAGCATGACCAGCTGCTCTGCTGCCCGCAAGCCGTCTGAAACCGCGCGATGTTGAATGAACTTGTTTCAACTGTGATTTCACAACCCCTCAACCAAATAATGTCACTTTTCACTGGGACGTGTTTGAAGCTTGGTGGATTGGGAGTATCTATCAAAGAAGCACTCACGTAGTGGTAGTCTTTGCCTACTAATCCCCGACCTGAAGTGATTCGAACTGTCCTTCAATCTCCCTGCCAAGCTGTGCCCCGCCCTGACCCTTGAACAATGCCGAAAATCGGTTTGTGAGCACTGTTGACCCTTCGTCGAGTATCGGACCTTGGCTGTAATTTGAGGTTAATGAGAGTCCGTATAATACTGAAACCAAACTGGCTGCGGGCTGCGGCGATTGACAAGGACATTTCTGACACTGATCAAAAGCAAAATGTTGTTGCCGCGTTAGTTGCCGCGTCCTTCTACACAGCATTCTTCCCACGCTTGATAGCTCAAACCTCCAACATTTTGGGCCGTCCCACACACAGTCAATTTCAACTACTCCTCTTCCCGGCCTCGTAGTCATACAGGCCTTCCTTCCCTATCCCACATGCGTTCTTTTATCCCACTTTCCTTACTTCCAATCCTTTTCGATCTTTCTCTCGCCGTCATAATCCCTTTTGAAGTCCACTTGTCCTCGCAACCCAATGTCAGAAATTCAAGGGTGATGCGTCGTGGCCCGGGCACAATGGGCCTGGATAACATAGGAAACGCACAATATGTTGCCAATATTACGCTCGGAGGGGTACCTATGGCTGTCTTGCTAGACACGGGGAGGTGAGTAATGTTTATGTTGTCGCAAAAATTCGAAGGATCTAACACTCCTTTTGATAACTAAGCTCTGACTTATGGGTCGACTTTCCTGGTACACCTCCCTCAACGACTGACCTGGGCAAAAGCTTGTCACTATCATATGCTATAGGCTCGGCTAGTGGTGAGTTGCTAAAGCTAGAGACATGTTCTCTGTGCCTCAGTCTCCCCTCCCAGGTCGTATAAGCTCAACGCAATTGAAATTCAACCAATTTACCATCGATAACCAAGCATTTTGTGTGTTGAATATTGGTATTTACTTTGGCCGGTATGCTGAACCATTGAACAGTGCAGGTCACAGATGCTTCAAGCTTCTCCACCGACATCCACGCACAAGGCTATTCAGGTCTAATGGGTCTCGGTCCAAATTCTGGAAGCCAGGTTCTCGACAAGATTGGGAGCCACAAGAACGCTGACTCTGTTTTGACTCGTGTGTTCCAACAAAGTAAAGCTTCGTCGAACTACATTACGTTTCTCCTCGACCGCAAGGGCTCCAGTCAAGGATATACTGGCCAGTTTACTATCAGCGAAGTGGTCCCGCAATTTAGTAATATCACGTCTATGCCGAAGTTGGACGTTGAGGAGGTGCTCAGAGTGTTGAACTCGGGTGTGTTCATTCGCCATACTCCCCCTATTCTTTTTATTAAAAAAGACTTTCCCCAGATCAACACTGGCAAGCGCTGACTGATAAAGACAATGGTATAATTGGTCCAGACGGTGAGGTCATCAGCATCAAATCTATCGTCCCCAGGGCCCCTTCAGGCCAACTAGTCGCGGTGATGGACTCAGGATTCACATTTAGGTTCGTCAGACTTCATTGGCTCCATCTTTCTCAAAGCATATTTATCCCACATTTACACCAACCAGTCAAGTTCCTCGAGACGTGTCCGACGCAATCTACGGTCGTGTCAAGGGTGCTGTATACGATTCCACAAAGGAATGGTGGACCGTCCCGTGTGGCCAAATGCTGGAAGTTTCCTTCAGGTTTGGTGGTGTGAATTACCCCGTCAATCCCCTGGATACTGCAGATGATAATTTCAATGTGAGGGATGCGCAAGGTAAACGGATGTGCATCGGAGCTGTGAGTCTTCCCTCCTTCATAACCGACTTCCCATTTATCAGTTCATAGTTTCAACCTATCACGACGGCGTTCAGTTTGTTGGGACACTACGATATGATAATGGGGATGAACTTTCGTGAGCAAATCTATTTGGCAACTTTTTTGCCCTGTTTTAAATAGATTTTTCACCTTAAGTGCGAAACGCCTACACTCTCATGGAATTCGGCAAATGGGTTGACGGTGTTTCCGACCAAATGGACCCATACATCCAGCTTCTTCCGTTGACCACGCGCGATCAAGGTCGCCTTGATTTTATACAAACTCGTTTAGGAGGAACGAACACGACAGGGGACTCGCAGTATCAATTGCTTCCTAAAGATCAAATGCAGAAGTCGCCAGTCTCCGATGAAGAAAAGAAGAAGAAGTATCAGGAGATGGTTCTGAGTCGCTGGCCATACATACTCCTCGGGTGTCTGGTTGGAGTCATCCTGATCATTGGGCTAATTATCTGGAAATGTTGTTGCCGCCGCAAGAATAGGAATGCCAAAAGGAAGGACAAGACGGAAAGTGCCTTTTTTGGCGGTAGTGCGCGTGCACGACCAGAATCCTATTCACAGCTAGAAGATCCGTCTTCGACGCATTTGCCACTGAAAGAGCCGGCTCCAGCCCACCGATCTAGTTTTGGCTCGCCTGTACATGGACAACAGCACCTGGACCCCCACTCTTCTGGACCATACCAAAACCATCACAATGGAAGTTTTGTCACGAACCCATCGAGTAGCAGCGTGTTCCTCGGACAACAACCACTCCAGGAACAGCAGCAGCATCACATGTCATACGGGGGTGGATATCCTCCAAGTCCCATGAAGAGTGGTTCACCACACCTATCTCCTGATGCTGGGTTTGGTTATGGGAAGGGTCAAGCTGAGTTTGAGACGACGCGATATGGAAGCCCTGGTCCTCCACCATACACCCCTTATTCTCCCGGACATTAGTAGTTCACTCAGTAGTCCGACGTGATGGTAGTAATTTACGCTCGATATTCTCTTTCCATTCTGTTTAGCTTTGATCTGTTACATTATTTTTTTCATTCTCTCATCTCAGCTTCCAGTTCCTTCCCAATTACTTCTGCAGCAGGGCAAATGCATCTTTGTAATACTGACTTGACATTATGATAATTGAATATGCGGAATTTTAGGAGACTTATCCGTGCATAGACTTGAGCAGAACTCTCATGACCACACGCGACGACGGCCACTCGTGCTCCTCGCTTCGTAAACTCTTTCTCTCCTTCGACACTCTTTCTAGAGTAGACGGCTCAGCTAGGTTCGGATTTGGCTCTGTTCCTCAAGCGCTCGTCTCCCTCTCAGGTCCTATCGAAGTTCGGTTAGCAGCTGAACAAGCCTCCCAAGCAACCCTCGAAATTCACCTTCGACCCATATCCAATGTGCCTGCAACAGAATCCAAATTTCTCTCCTCATCCATCTCATCAGCTCTCACCCCTTCCCTCATCCTCACTCAAAACCCTCGGACGTTGATACAGATCGTGATACAGACGCTTGTTTCTAGTCCGAAATGGAAGGATCCATTGGTGGCCTCAATGATCAACGCTTGTACTTTGGCATTGATGAATGCAGGATCGATACCTATGAAAGGCATCGTCTGTGCCGTTGCTTTGGGTCGAGCGCGTCAGGACCAGGGGGTGTCTTATGTTGTCGATCCGACTGATGAAGAAGCTCAACATCTTACTGGAGGGGGTTGCTTCGCGTTTTTGTTCTCAGATTTTGAGCCTCAATCTGGGGCGACGTGTGTTTGGACGAACTGGAGGAGGTGGGATAGTGAAAGTGGGTTTGATGAGGAGGAGATTTTGACGACGAGAGGTATGGCTAGGGAGGCAGCGAGGGAAGTGTGGAAACAGGTGAAAAAGTTGGTCGAGGAGTATGAAGATCCTGTTAGGACGGGATCGATTCCGCTTCCTCAGAAAAAACCGATGAAGATAAAAGGCGAAATGGCGTCTGAGGTGGAGGATGACGATGCGAAGATGGAAATTTGATTATTTTTTTTTGAACTACGGTATGTACCGTCTCTCGAACCTACGTCGACAGTACTGAAGCTATATCAGGACGTTAAAACTTGACCTGCTACCTCACGAGTCTGAAGTCAATAATGGCTCTGCACTGATTATCTGTGCTGTGTGCTGTTTTGGGAGACTGTGCCATTTAAAATCTTGCCCCAAACTCCAAGAAACAATGGCTTGCAGCTAGCCGGACGCGTGGATAGCAACCTTTCAGGCCTGTCGCGTTAGGTTGTAGGTAGCCCATATTGCTGTAGCAGTAAGTGGGCTTCCGGAACACTATACTATTTGCTTGGAACCTAGATGCACGAACTGCTAGTAGGGTTCAGTGATCCTCGACCTCAATACGATAACATGTCCCGTTACGCTTTCAACGAAATTCGGGAGAAGACGACCAAACCTGTGTTTGAGCAAAACATTATTTACATGATCGGCGTAACCACGAGCTAGTGTTAGAGCCTGAGGCTTAAAGTGCCTTTCACTGGGACGACTGAAGACAGTAGTGGATCTAATTTCCCTCTACAAGTCTTTCACGCATAAGAAAGGGCTATTTTGTATATAGATGTGACAGGCCTCGATAGTCTAATGCGAAGATACAAATTTGTAGGGATCGTGGTAACACTGTGACCACTGATCATGACAAGCGCGTTGCTTTGGTCCGTTGCTTCCTTGCTCCCATCTTGCTCTCATCCACCATGCCGGCTCCCAGCATATTGTACCATTGTCCATGCCTTTCAACATCACCAGTTCCTCCCCCTCCACACCTACCTTCATCGTCTTATAGTTTTCACCCTCTACACACCCTCTTCTTCTGCGAAGAGTGTGATGCTGTCCGCTGTAATCGTTGCGTTTCGGTGGAAGTCAGTGGTTATTATTGCCCAAACTGCTTGTTCGAGGTTCCAAGCGCGAGCGTAAGAGCAGAGAAGAATAGGTAAGTAGTCATTTCTCTGCGTTTGAGAAAAGACTGATATGATCCAAGTTTAGATGTGCTCGAAACTGTTTCATGTGTCCGAATTGCAGAAATACGCTATCCGTAGTTCCCTCTGACCCGCCAGATCCTGGAGATGGGAGGCTAATGGTCCCAATAAGTGCGGTTGGGGAACCACCTTTTCTGCTGTATTGCAATTACTGTCGATGGGATTCTTCCGAAGTAGGCATGACTTTCGAGAAACCCACTGGTTTGGCTGGTGTGTATACCCCTACCATCAATCAACACGACATACTCACACCAGTTCTCACTATAGCTCAGCTCCAGAAGTTCGAAGACTCGGCTCCGGATTCTTTAGAGTTTGACCGTTTGAAGGAACATTTTGAACCTATCATACGTGCATCATCACTTTCTTCTTCTACCCTTCCGACTCATGCAGCTCACTCACCACACACGAATCCCATAACAGCAGCTGCGACCGCCGCTCTCGCGCGAGATATACCAGGCGTGGGAAAATATACCCCTCTGACGCGAAGTCAACGAGGCCATAAAGACAAATCAGCTAACAAAGACGAGATGCCGCTGTACAAGAGTAGAGTGGATATTACTACAGCCAGTAAACATGGCACTGGAGGTGGAGAGCTGGATGTAGAAATGATGAGACGATTAGAAGACCTGTCTGAGATAGCCCGGCTCGAGCAAAGATGGAGTTTGAGCTGGTCGACATCAATAGAAACTAGGTGCGCCTCGCTTCTTACGCCGGCAATCGCTTGCTCACTTGTCCACGTAGAGATTTGAAACCCCTCCGAATACCTCTACACTCTAAACGATCTAAACGGTGTCCAGCATGTACTCACATCTTGATCAAGCCCGAACAAAAAGCTCAGTCTGTTCGGTTCAAGATCAAACTTGCTGCTGCCAGTTATCTTCCTGCAGTCACGGTCGCTCTTCCTCATCGACAACAAGCTGTGACAGCCGAGTTAGCGAAACGTTCGGTGGCAAAATCTACAACAGCACCGCCCGACGAGGGTCGTGAAGGAAGATGCGAATTACTGGCGGGGAAGACGTATCCGTTCAATCTCGCGTTATCGAATCCTCTGTACGACCCGATACAAGTTAGGTTATCGGTGCAGAGAATGCACGTATCTCATTCGGATGGTGCCCCAGACAAAGCACGTCGGCCACCCTTTGCTATTTCCCTTCCCACATCGCCGTTCACTATCTCTGCTTTTGCTGAGGCTTGGGAGTACGAGGACGACGACGACATGTTTGGGCTCGATGATGACGAGGTATTGGAGGCTCGATTGAGGGGTGAGAAGGAAGTCAAAGCAAAACCAAAATCTGTCGGAGTTCTGGAAAAGAAAGGAAACACGACGATCGTTGGTGGAGAGGTTGTGATTGGTAAGGAGGCTAGAGGAAATGTGAAGGCGAGTCATTTGACTATTTCTGTATGTGCGAGTCATTTCCTAACCGGTGTTCTTAGTTCAATATGTTGGTATCATTTACTTATCGTTCAGACGATCCTACGCCATCGGAGAGTAACGACATGGGAAGTCCGTCAAAGGCGGGGTCAAAGGCTATGGAGACCAAGACTTTCGCATTTTATACGGTCGTCGACTTGGGCGCTATTATTCCGAAGGAGGAAGCGAATCATATCGACGATATATGAAGGGAGGACGTACGTACTACGCTGCTTTGTGAAAAAGCCTTGGCTATCTTTGGGGCCTACAGCGACCTACTCATATTTACCCCGCACTTTGTACTAGTGTTCCCCACATTTCCTAACCGTCGACGATGTGGGAATGAATGAGACTTAGCTCTGTAAATAGACCAATGCTGAGCAGTGACAGATCTAAATGCTGACATAGCCTAGAGGCTGGTTAGTTGTTCTGATTCAGCTGAGCAACGTTTTCTCACGTTGCGATGGCCCGTTGCGGGGGTTGCGCAATGCGCTGGCAGTGGCACCCATCTTTTGAGTTTTTAACTTATCTTTTCTACATTTCCTTCATTGCAGGCTAGATTCCCCGCAGTGATCTTGCCAGGCGCAAGCTATCTTATTCTTCATTTGGTCAAACGGAACCTTTAAGATGACGACATCGGCTGGACCCTCGAGGCCGAGTGCTTCATCTTCGTCGACCACAGTCGAAGAAGTGCGGCCAGAGGCAGGCCCATTGCCGCTGAAGCAAGGGGAGATTGGGTACAGGGAAGATTTGCATGGGTCAGCAACGGCGCAGGCAACAAGGGACTCCCCTGAGCCAGTACTTCCCGAACGGCATCCAGCAGACAGAGGTCACAATACGAGCAACTCGGATAATTCCTCGCCATCCTCCACCTCTCCTCCATCCACGTCTGCGTCTCCGACTCCTTCCACATCCGACAGTACCGTCAAGAACCTATGGAAGAAGCCCAAGAAGATATGTTACGGTGGAATTACGCTCTCAACCCTGCTTGCATTCCTCATTCAGTCAATAATGGTTCTCGGGACTGTTGCAGGATGGGTGGTGACGGCGATCTTATTGGACAAGAAGAAGAAAGCGGGTGACGGAAGTACTGCAGCACAAGGCACCGTCTCCTCAACTATTTTCGTACATGTCGTTTTCGCAATCGCTGTTCTCGGACAACTTCTTTTCCTTGAACGTCGGCTCTACCGTCTACGAGCAGAGCGTTATGCACACCTGCATTCTGGAGGGATATTACCCACTTCCGTTCGTTATGGTCAGAGCTCAGATCCCGTCGTGGCATTTTCACCTTGGAATCGCCCTCCGTTACCAACCTATGCTGCCGCTTTGGCACAGAGCGGCGTCGGTACCGGAGATGTCGAAGACCATATCATCGCTCAACCACCACCACCGGCCTATGGGAATACCAGAGGAAGCACACTGCTTTTGAGCGGCTTCCTCAGGAACAGTCTTAGAGCCCAAAGGCCTGTTTCTGGTGACTCGACAGCAGCGAGATCGGAAAGGCCGGTGAGCTACCGAAGTACGGATTCAGAGTGGGAAGTTGTTCAAGATGTGCGAAGAGCACAAGAACTAGAACAAACGTTGGCAACATTGGAGAGGAGTCGATCTTGAAAATCAAAGGTATGCTTCACTGTTGGTTTTCCGCCAATCGCAAATTGTCTAACTTCCATTTCAAAGATTGATATCGTTACATGGACGATGGTTTGGATATCACCTTGTGGCAGATTTCACGCTCGTTCTTTCGATGGATAATTCTCACTCCGCTGCAGTTAGTTCGCCCTACCACATGTACTACTGCCTAGTTCCATTTCAATCCACTCTTCCATTGCTGTGAGGGTACCCTTTTTTTTTCCGGCTCCGAATGTCAACATATGTCTAGCAACCTGTACGTATGTTCGGATCTAACGATACATTTGTGATGCAAGGAGCCCCGAAAATCAGAGCGCCGAAAACATGACCGCCGTGAGACTTCCACTTTCCCACCGATTAGTCAACAAAGTTCCATCTTACTCGTCTCAGCCCTTAATTTTCTATGACTCATGCAGCACCCTAAAAATATGCAGGAGACGAATATTTCGTAGGATTATAAAAGGTGAAAGACTGTATTTTCGATGTCTAGGTTTCCGTTCTCTTGAATGACCGCTATAATGACCGATCCTCTAGACTTACTTCTTCCTACTTACACTGTCTCTTCACCCCCGCCATCTTACTCTTGTGCTCTAGCTTCTGGAGAGCAACTCATCCAACGGACGCCACGCGCTCGTGCTCGTCCCTCCGGAACGTTCAAGAAACTATCTGGAGGAGTAACAGTTGCCCTCACAGAACAGGAAGATGACGCGGTAACGCCCATATACCCACGAAACAGTCCCCTGAATGGTGCTGTCGCACTGGAACATCGTGAAACAGTCACCGAAGTCAAAGCGAAGGTAAGTCTTACGCGTCTCTCCCTCTGGGATCCTCATATACTGACGCGTCATACGCAGCTCGTTGGCCAGATGCGAGTAATCATCCCTGGAGTGAGCACTCGGACTGTGTCCCTAGTGGAAAAACACCAAACCCTCTGGTCATCGACGTCTACTGCGGGGTCTTCTTCAATATGCCCCGGTACACTGCCGTTTTCGTTCAGTTTACCTTCCACTTTCGAGGACAAAAATAAATCGTATTCTTTACCGCCGTCTTTCGATCTCTCCTGCTTAGGCCCCTCTGGGCTTACGGCTACATCCAAATACTGGCTTGAGATCAAAGTGGTCAAGGGCCACGGCCGGGGTATTGGACTTTGGATGAAGACTAAAAAGTAAGCCTATTTACTCCGCGGTTACAGGTGTCGCCGCTGACGCGTGTTATATCAACTTCTAGAATCAATATTCCTCTCAAAATTCAGCATCGCTCTCGACCGCCTCGACCCATTTCAGCGGAGTGTGATCTCTTCTCTGATATCAAGGTGTCTCCTGAGGAATGGCATCAAACCATGACGACAATACCCTCGCGTTCTCCTGAGACGATTCCTCCGGTCAATGCTCATGTATGTCTGTTAAATCCAATTTGAGTTCTCGCCGCGAAAATGCTAACTTACTTTTATAGGTTTTTATTCCATCCACCAAGGTCTTTGCGTACTCGGAGACTGTTCCTCTACACATCCAGCTAACCGGTCCCATATGTTCGCTACGGGATCTTTGCGGACCATCGGGTGAAACACCATCGGTTCAGGTAAACCTCTTACGCCAGGTGTCGCTTGACATCAATGGTCAAAAAGCTTGGAGGAACAACATATTAGCGTACGGCAAGCTCTGGCCAATACCTCCGCCTGTGAGTAGCATCACAAACACAGCCTGCTCGCGGGAGGACAGCCTTAATTGGCAGGGCGAACTTCAGATCCCAAAATCCCTTAGCTCGCCGAGTTTCAATGCTGGGGATTTGAATGTCAAGGTAAGCCGTTTAGTTCATTGTATGGGTTTGGAGATAATCTGACGTCCCGTCTCCAGGACTTCATCGTCTTAACTGTTCTGCCTGCTGAACCCAGAAAATCGTTACTAAAATATCATCAATCCACTGTTTCTATCAAAGTCGTTTCGGACTCATGGACGGAAGAACCGCTCTCGTCGTGACGCTTCAACTGGTTTTTTTTTCGTTCAAAAGTTTATGATACGTACCCTCACGACTAGTTTCTTTTTCTGCATCTGCATCTGCATCTCATAGAGAATCTTTCAACATTGATATTTATTCTAGATTGCATGAAGTTTATAATTCGCATTTACCTGGAATCTCTAGAGTACAAAGCAAAGTGTATACATACATACAGACAAACTATAGTGATAATTTCTGCAATGAATCATGATTGCGTCGGTTGACGCACGTCCACGTTTTGTTCATGTTCTACGGCCGTTCGGCGGTGTTCGCGCGACTGTTGAGATGGGCGCTTACATGCGCTTACAGGCTACAACCTTTTGCCGCCAGGGTGCAAAAACCCTATAAGTACCCGTTCCCGGATCTTCTGCACGTCAAGACCCTTGACGACAATTCGACATCATCTCGGTGGTGGCCAAAGAAAAAATTTCAGTTGACGAGTGTGGTCGATTTCCGAGGTCCTTTTGAGATCCGTAGACGGTACCTATCGCATGCTTCACAACCTTTTGCCGCGACGACCACACGATGTCTGAAAAAATTGTCGGAATACTCGGTGAGCGGGGTCTTAGCGAAAAGTTTCTAAGCAAAACTCACCCAAAAATTCTTGTTTCATTCCAAACAATGCAGGGGGAGGCCAACTTGGTCGCATGTTAGCGGCATCAGCTTCCCTTCTCAACATCAAAATTGCCGTTCTAGATGTTGGCGAGTCGGCTCCTGCCAAGCAGGTGGTGTCCCACTCGGGTTCAGAGCTGAAACACGTCGATGGATCCTTCAAAGACCCTGAAAAGATCAAAGAACTTGCGGCTGCTGTTGACGTCCTTACGGTAGAGATCGAACACGTCGATGTTGACGCTCTGGAAGAAGTGCAAAAATCAACGCAAGTCGAGATTCATCCCAGCCCGAGTACGATCAGACTTATCCAGGACAAGTTTCGTCAAAAGGAACATTTGAGGGAGAAAGGGTGTCCGATATCAGAGTATTTACGTGTTGATTCGACTGTCGAGTCTGTGAAGGAAGCTGCTGCTAAGCTCGGATTACCGTTGATGCTCAAGTCGAGGACACTGGCATACGATGGACGTGGAAATTATATTTTGAATGATATCAAGAAGGTCAAAGAGGCAATCGATGCGTTGGGGAGTAGAGAGTTGTATACTGAAAAGTGGGTGCCGTTCGCGAAGGAGGTTGCTGTGATGGTTGTTAGAACACGCAATGGAACGGTCGTCTCATATCCAACGGTGGAAACGGTCCATAAAGACAACATATGTCATTTGGTTTTCGCACCCCTCAGAAGTCGCGACTCCTCACTTTCCGAGCGAGCGAAAGCTGTCGCAGAGCAGGCCGTAGCAACTTTGGATGGGGCAGGCGTGTTTGGAGTTGAGATGTTCCTCATGGCGGATGGTGTGCGATCTCCTATATTTCACCTAACCTCTCCTTCTCAATTGTTTTGTTATTTAGGTGCAATATACATCAACGAAATTGCGCCACGACCACATAACTCGGGACACTACACCATTGAAGCATGCGAAACCTCTCAATACGAGAATCACCTCCGTTCCATCCTCTCGCTACCCCTTGGCTCGACTAACCTGAAGGTTCCGTCAGCAGTGATGTTGAATCTGATCGGCGCCTCATCTTTCATGTCAGAAATCAAATCTGTGGTGGACATCGCACTGACAATATCCGGTACCTCCATTCACCTATACGGGAAGGCAGAATGTCGCAAAGGCAGAAAAATGGGACACATAACGGTCGTTGCGTCTTCAGATGCAGAACTATCGGACAGGCTACGCCCGTTGCTTCAGGCTCTTCCAGGATCCTCAAAAGAGGAAGTTGAGAGATATGCACCGGAACCTCCGTCTCAAGGCCACTCAAGTGCATTTCCCTTGGTCGGGATCATTATGGGCTCAGACTCAGATCTGCCTGTCATGCTCCCTGCGGCTCGTATTTTGGACCAGTTCAAAATACCGTACGAGCTCACGATCGTTTCAGCTCATCGAACTCCCAATCGGATGGTTGAATACGCGCAGTCGGCTGCTAGTAAAGGTCTGCGAGTGATTGTTGCTGGAGCTGGAGGTGCGGCTCATTTGCCTGGGATGGTGGCGGCGCTGACACCACTCCCTGTCGTCGGTGTTCCTGTCAAGGGAAGTTCGCTAGACGGTGTCGATTCTTTGCATAGCATTGTTCAGATGCCAGTAAGTCCGTTGACGTCTTGCGAGAGGTTTGCTGACCGACGACCTTTATAGCGGGGAATACCAGTAGCTACCGTGGCGATTAACAACGGAATGAACGCTGGTCTATTAGCTGTACGGATATTATCAGCAGGGAACTTTAAACTAACGGAGGCTATGGGTGAGTATTTGCGCGAGCTTGAGAGAGAGGTGATGAGAAAGGTGGAGAGGTTGGACGCAGTAGGATGGGAAGCTTATGAGGTCAAACGGTGAAGAGTACGTGGGTTCTTGTCCAATGGTATCTAAAAATAGTACGTGGCTAAGCGCTAAAGCCTAACCCCGACCTCCCCGACTTGTCCCGTTACGTAATCTCTCATCGCGGGGTAAGGAATTTAGGACGACCCGGATCTCAGTGAACTTGCCTGTTAGAAGATTATCACCAAATATAGCGAATTCAATGTCGCCATCAAGCAGGTTCTCTTCCCCTTGGCGATTGGTAAGCGCCGTGTACTTGCTAGGGATTGGTTTACCCAATGTTTATTTCCATTGGATCGTTGGCTGACTCATGCAAACCCTTCCAATTTCGAGGGTGGTATAAATACTCGATGAAATGACTCACGCTCCAATCTCCAGCCTTGAACTCTAGTCTTGCTTGAGCCCTCGTCCATCGCTATTCAACCTAACCAGCATCATGGACTTGACCCAAACCCAAACGCCACCATCGTACCCTATTGACATTCCGGTACTCGGACCACCTCCGTGTTATTCTTGTAGACTGCCTTGTGGCGAGCAGGTCATTCAAGAGACACGAAGCCTCCACGGTCTTGCTGACGGTATTTTCAAGAAGCAGAGTGGGGGCGTAACTGTTATCCTTACGGGGCAGCAACATGACGCGTCTATTCCAACATATGGACGACGGAGCTCCGTGAACGGCGCTGTCGCACTAGATCATCGTGAAGGAATCGCTGAGGTTACGGCAAAGGTATTTGCCCCCATTATACGCGCCTCACCTCCTATTTCTAGTTGACCCGCAATAAGCACAGCTGCTAGGTCAAATGCGCGTTCACATCCCAGTTTTCAATTCCTGTACGGTTACATTGGTGGATCAGCAACAGACTCTTTGGTCATGCCTTTCCGCTTCTAGGAACTCCTCAGTTTGCCCTGGAACGATGCCATTCTTGTTTGAGCTTCCCTCCTTCTTCAAGGACAACGATTCCATCTCGTATCCCCTACCTCCATCATATGATCCTTCTATTCTACGCCAAGCTGGTCTCACTGGTACTTGCAAGTATCATCTCGAGGTCAAGATTGTGAGTCGGGGGATCGGTCCTTGGACGAAAACAAAGAAGTGAGCCCACTTTGAGTTATGGGTACATTTAACG
Source organism: Marasmius fiardii PR-910 (assembly GCA_014904975.1). NCBI lineage: Eukaryota > Fungi > Basidiomycota > Agaricomycetes > Agaricales > Marasmiaceae > Marasmius > Marasmius fiardii. The sequence goes on from MU127810.1 coordinate 49,412, forward strand.
TGACCTTCATTAGAATTGACATCCCGCTTGAATACATGCCGCGTTCCCGACCAACTCAGCCCTCTCTTTCAGAGTCCTACGGCTTTTCTGTCCTCAAGACAACCCCGGGGGAATGGTACCAAAGCTTAACGACAATGCATTCACGATCACCCGAGAAGCTGCCCCCCGTCAGCGCACATGTATGGAAAATTCGAATCTTTTCCCCTCAACAGGCCATTGATCACAACCTCAATAGATATTCATCCCCGACACGAGGGTTTTCGCATATTCCGAGACTATACCTTTCTATGTCCAACTAAGCGGATCACGCTGTTCTCTAGCCGATCTTTCAGGACACTCACCAACCTCGATTACACCACCCACCGTTACTGTGCATCTTTTACGCCAAATCACTCTCGAAGTCAATGGCCAGAAAGACTGGCGGAGCTGTGCCTTGGCTTATGGTGAAATTCACGCTGTATCCCCGCCTATCTCCAATCCGGCCTGTACCTCACAGGATAGCCTTGACTGGGAGGGAACCATTCAAGTTCCGAAGCAATTGGAATGTCCATCTTTCTTCGCGAGGCATCTAAATGTCAAGGTCAGCTCGCTTTGTCATTGACATTGATTGTGGCTTTGCTCATGGTCAAATGGTTCAAATCTGTTGTCTTTGTAGGACTTCATCGTCCTATCCGTGGTCCCCGCAGAACCTGCATTAGCGTCTTTCGGATCCCATCGGTCCTTTGTACCGATAAAAATTGTAACGGACTCCTGGGCAGCGGATGGACCGGCCCCTTAAAGTCCTGTCAATTCACTTTCTCACACGTATTGAGTCTTCAACGACAACCATACACTATACTTTACCCTTGCAGTATTGATCAACCATGTAGATTTAGACAAAGCTCGTATACCAGTAATTTATAGCCATCGTTGCCTCCACAATCATCGACCTGGCCAAATTTCGAATTTTAGGAAGAGGGTCCCTGTTGAAAACCCCCGCAGCTGAGGACACTTCCATGACGGGGACTGACAAATTGGCGATTGGCAATTAGCCGCACAAACGTTGGCAATATGGAATGACAAAGGACTCGGTAAAGGATAATCTACGGGTCATCTATTATATCAATCCAAGGCGGAATCACTTCTATTGTTTGAGCGCAGTATCTAAGAATCGACCAATGTAGTCGAATAGATCTTGGTGCATAGTCTCCGCATCCGGTTCATAGTCGAATGAATGCTCCTTCCCCTCTACAACTTTCAATTCGGATGAACTCCCCGCCGCGAGCAACAATTCATGCAGATGCTGAGATTCGGCGACCGGTACGGCACTGTCTTCTGAACCATGAACGAAGAGAGTTGGCGGCCAGTTCGAATTTACGTTCAAGCTAGGGAATAACGCAGAATGGGGGTCATCTATGCTCTCTCCCAGTAGTTTCTTAGCGCCAGCTTCGGTGTTGTGAGAAGAGATTTCGAGCAAGGAAGCACTCAGGCTTGGGTTATGCTGCCCAGTATAGTAGTCAAGAAACGAGCCAAGTTGAAGATAAAGTCGTGAAAGAAGCATGTGAGGGTTTGCAGGATAACCAGGTGTGGGAGATGTCGATGGATGGTACTCTAGCGGAGAATCTGAGATGGCTTTCGAAGGATCTGAGGAGACAGATGGAAAGAGATACTGAGCAAAATCCAGAGGATTCAGTAAATCTCTCCCGCGGAAGAATGGAGTCGTTTTTGGCGTGTAATAGTGTGAAGTCTTGAGCCGATCCTGGGTTAGATGACATTTCCGAGCGACCGAGGTAGGTACTCACCAAGAAATCACCGCCCATACCGTACATTGACAAAACTGCTCGCGGTCTAGGTTCTGCGTGAATGGCCGCGAGATAGGCGCAGGTTCCGCCTGCACTTGTTCCAGAAACAGCAATTCCGTGGGGGTCGAGCTTGAAAGAGGTCTTTTGGGCCTCGTTTGACCGGCAAACTTTGTCCAGAGCATTCTCGAATTCTGGGCCAAGGACAAACGTGAAGAGGTCTTGAATGTCTTGTAGTATCTCGTGCCCGGTAATGCCGCCGACTGGAAGGAGACGATAATCCGGAATTATCAGGAGGTGGCCCGCTTGATTCACGCGTTCTTGGTGGAAATGAGTCAGATCGGATATTGAAATTGCTTTGCCGGTACTCACTACGCAACCATGTTGGGAACCAGCTCTTGCGATTTCCGACCGTAAGTCCACCACCGTGAAAGTATACAACCGCGCCACCGCTTGAGCTGATCCCAGTCGGATAATGAACGTCCAAATTGATTGGTCCAGAATCGCAAGTTTTGTAGACCAGTGTCAAAGGGTCGTCGCTTTGCATACTATAAACCAAACGCAATTCTAACATGGAGTAAGGGTTCCAGGGTATCAAACATACTGTGAATGGCCGAAATCCGGTATGTATAGAGACTTGAGACCTTCGCGGAGAATGGGTGTAGCTTTGGGTTGCGGATGAGATAAGATAGTCAAGTGGCTGTGCGTCATGAAGTATTCCGAGGCTTGTATGTCGAGTTGTTCCGGAGTCACTCCTCCTTTGTCCTCGACGTCGTTAACCTTCATTTTGCCCGCTCGATGGTTACCCCACTTCGGCCGGATAGCATCCGTTCTCGTCTATCCCTTAGAGCTCTTCTTACTAGAGGGTTGTCAAGAACGAAATACAAAGGGATGGCAAGCTTAATACTGGCAATTTCTGAGCAAGTACGGGTATATGAGATTCATTGAAGACTCACAGTCCCACTTCGAGGTCCCACCAATGCTCAACATAGCGTCAAAATATCTTTGAGCTGCTCCAACTCCGTGGACTTGACGCTCCAACCACTTTCAAAGGCGCGTGTCGTCAATACCGGTTTGAAGCGGTGTGGACCTTCGTCACCGCCGTTGACGAATGCGGCCGCGGTACAGAGCACAATCTATCTCTTCCTGGTTCTCCTGAACTAAGCGGCCGAATAGATCTCTATTTCGTCTAGATTCGTCATAAATCCTGATATATAGAGGTGTAGGATGGGGGGAGGAAAGATAGCAACTCCTCCTTCCTTAATCTCTCAGGTCTAGGAACTACTCAACTTCTCGCAAGCAAAAGAAATGTCTTTTCAGAAACTCGATGTCGCCATTATTGGCGGAGGCCTTGGAGGTTTGGCTGCTTCCTTGTCCTTGAGACGTCAAGGACACAAAGGTAAGTATCGGCGATCATTTCTAACTGACACCGTGTTGATGCAGGAGGGTTTCAGTCACCATATACGAAAGACGAAGCTTCACCGCTGAAGTTGGAGGTTCGTGACTACTTACTCATTACAGAGGTCCGTTTTGAAGTCCCCTCCAGCGTCCATTACTTGCGCTGCGAACGGCACGAAATGGCTCACCGAATGGGGGTGTGACATGTCCATCGGGAATCCCGTTGTGCAGAAGAACCTCATCATGAGAGACTGGAAGACGGGTGAAGCCTTAGCTTCCTACCCTATGGAGGATTACAAGGAGAAATGGGGATACGTGCGCATTTTCTGTATCTCTCAAGTCTCGAGCAGTCTCTTATCTCATTTCACCATCAGGAAACCAATATGTTCCATCGTCAAGACTTGCATCTGATGCTCCTCACCGCTGCGACATCCACCGAAGGCGTCGGTGAACCTGTTACGGTCCACGTCGACTACATCTGCGAGAACGTAGATCACGAGGAAGGAACTGCTACTTTCACTAACGGAAAGACAATCAAAGCTGATATGATCATCGGTGCTGATGGTATCCGAGTAAGTTCTTGTACATATTTGTTGCACAATCATCCTCAACCCGTCTTAGTCCAAAGTACGCACAAGCATCGGTGTTATCCCTGACATGACCTCGGCTCCTCAAACTTGCTTCCGATGCAACGTTCGCACTGAGGACGTGCAGCGTCTCGGTTTGGTCGATTACAGCTTGGACCCCGCTATTCAGTTCTGGGGTGGATTCGAGGTTCCCGACATCAACAAATACTTCAAGATTGTCATGTGCTCCGTCTCTGGTGGTAGTGTAAGTTTATGACGGTTTCGTGGTGACCAGCGGAGACATTAATCGGTACTCGCCTGTAGATCACTTCCTTCTACTGCTTCATGCCCACCGAATATGCCCTTCAACATGTCTCTGAAGGTTTCCAATTCAAGGAAGTCCCAGTTGAGGAAATCCTAGTTGGAGCCTACAAAGATCTGCTGGATGAGGACTGCCAAAATCTCTTGAGAAACTCCATCGAGAGGATGCCCTGGAGATTGTACCTTCACAAGCCCTACCCCGTGAGTCCTGTCGACTGCAATCCGCACATGCATCTTCTAACCTCCGAGTCTCCACAGTACTGGGTCAAGGGCAAAGTCGCTCTTCTTGGTGACGCTGCCCACCCCATGATGGTTAGTCACTACATGTTACTTCATGCAACATAACAAAACTTACTCTTTTCCAGCCCCACCAATCTCAAGGAGCCTGCCAAGCCTTCGAAGACGCCGCTGTTCTCGGTCTCGTCTTCTCCAAGGAATACCCCCAATTCACCCAAAATCCCAAAGCCGGTCTCGCCATGTACGAACGCATTCGCAAGCCCCGTGGTACCCGTATCCAGACCGCCAGCCGAAGAGCCACTGATGACCTCCATGAACGTATCGGTTTCACTACCATCTTCTCGGACGGAACCGTCAAGGAGGGAGAGCCAGATGAGACCGGTTGGGTCAAGTTGACGATGAAGGAGGTCAACACCTGGAACCCAGCAGAGATTCTCAAGCAATACGCTGCTGAGACTGCTTAAGTTGCTAGTTGGTTTTCCGTAAAACGGACTGTATAGACACACCTCATTTGTAAATTATCGCTGCATTTCAGTGGGGGTCTTTTGTATTGTACGATATATTTTTCTTGTTTCTAGACAATTTCAGGAACCATTTTTACAGTCTTTTCGAGTGGGATGAGTTGTACATACAATCAGGCGTCGCGACTACATTAAAGATCTTCTTTCTCCAGACTCTTTCTCACGAATTCATAACCTTCAAGAACTGGGGTGCCTCGTCACCTTCCCTCATCCTGATGATGGGGACTGCAGACCGTTCACCAGGATGCTTGTCATGCAGGAAGCGTTGGGCGTATTCACTAGCTAAGCGACGCTCATTCAATGACGATTCCCTCCCCAGCCACACATATACCGCAGCACCGTCCTGATTCGAGGTATCATCAAGTAGAAAAACGTCGGAAGAGTGAAGGGAACTAGCGGTAGCGGGTTCAACTTGCTCGAAAGTGACTTTTCCCGTCACATCGGATAGACGGAAGAGTGAAGTCGATTCGGTATGTGTCGTATCTTTCTCTTCGGGTTGCAATGTAGCACCCTCACCGAACTCGGCTAGGAATACACCTGCGCCGGAACCTCCTTCGTCTAATGAGGGAAGAAGAGGCTGGGTAAACCACGGTGGACTCAAGAGCGGAATGAGACGCACCGTAGACGACGACCGAACATTGACCTTGTCGCGCATCTACCAAGTTCTGAACGAACTCTGCAGCTTTGAATTTCTCCTTTCCGACACTGGCCTTGGTATTGAATTGAAGGACTTTGGATCCCTTGTCAAGAACGAAGACATCCCCTTTTCTGAGGTTGGCTGCTACTGGAGCAACTTCGCGAATGACAAGAGCTGTGACAGGACCGGACTTGGATGCGCTGATACGGTAAAGTTTGTTCAAGTCTAGAGGAGGTGGGTCTGTAACGTGGTGAAAGCCGGTGGCTACTCCGCCTTTTAGACACTCAAATTTGGGGAAGTAGGAGAGGAAGCGGTCCGATTCATTCTCCTGAACTTCACGATATTGAACAGGTACACCGTGAAGATCTTGTTCTGGCTGAGAAACGTACCGCCTCTTCGGAGAAAAATTACACTCACGATCGTCCAATTCCACAGTCTTGTATGCCGCTGTACCTGCTTCATCCTGTGTCGTGTTTTCACCCAACCAGAAATGTAGATCGTAAGCTAGCGAGTCAGAGTCAGAGGTCTTGTTGTAGGTCTTTGTTTTCGGAGATGATTAATGAGTGATATTACAATCACCGAGCGACTTACATGAAGTACGATGTAGGAATCCCCGTCGTAGAATAGACCTTTGTCCTTTTCAGGCCAAGGAACTACATGAAAGTTCTCTATTCTCCAGATACGTAGACCTGGCTCCTTTCCTACATCTTCCCAAGCGGATTCCTTGTCTCCGGCGTGTTCTCGTACGTGTTTCTCGAGCTGTAATTCCACCAATATTGAGCACTGAATAAATCGTCGAAGATTGACACCCACGTCTGAGCCTAGCAGAGCTATATTAGAGTCTTTGATATCATAGCGTTCTGGTCTTGTAAGAAGAGCCATTGCGTCAACCACGTGAATACGACTTGGAGAAAAAGCCGAAATCGGACCCTCCCTAGTAGATGGCCGGTGTCGATTTACATTTCAGTGGATGTACTCGGGTAAGTAAATATCGTATAATTCGTTCAGGTGCCATAAACACTCCTTCAGCGGTCCTATCGGCCGAAATTCCAAGCCGCACTGACGAAGCAAGCAACCACCGAAATGGTCAATGACGACGTGCGGTCGGGAAATTCGTTGAACTCAGCCTTCAGGTACGTACGCAGTGTTGATTCTCCTCCAGATAGAATCGGAATGACTCTTATGACAGCGCTGACTCGCGCAAATGATCATGATGTTGAACTGCCTGCAAAGGCACGGAGGTCCTGTATGTTGCAAACACGAAAATCTAGACTCTATGATGCCTGCAAAACTCAGCCACCTGCGTCACTTCTCACTTACTTCCACCGATCAAAATATGTCATTGCTAGCCGCTCAGCAGGATTGATTTTTCCTGCTCTGAACTGTGATCTTAGGCACGCCTCGTAGTGGCTCTGCTTGGTATTTCCCAAGAACTCCACTTTGAAATTGAACCTCATACATTCAGCCTTCCTCGCGCTGTGGATGTCTAGGCTAGAATGCTCAGAAATACACACCCAAAAAAATCTATAAAAGGCTCTCTAGTCGACGCCTTATTCTTCACTCGAGCACTCCAGCAGTTGTCTCTTCAAGCACCACAACTCTTCTCAGCATGTTGCTCGACAAATTCGTTGCCCTCTCAGTTGCCACCACCCTTGCGGCTGCCACAGCTATCCGACGAACGGATGGCGGAGGTGGTGGAGGTGGAGGAGATTCTTGCCCTGGGTTACAATGCTGCCAGCAGGCTGTCCAGGCGGACGATCCTGCTGCTGCTGGGGCTCTTGCTCTCCTTGGTATTGTCCTGCAGGACGTGAACGTCCTTGTTGGACTCAATTGCAGTCCTATCACAGTCATTGGAGGCGGAAATGGCCCATGGTCAGTTTATCGTCAACTCGTCTCCCCGACTGAGAGAGAAACTAACAGGAAACCTTTCGCTCTAGCTCTCAGACGACTGTCATTTGCAATGACAATAGCTACGGTATATATCCCTAGTTCCGTTTTATTTCTTTGTTTTCGTGACTGACAGTGGCTCTGTTCTCTTTAGGTGGTCTCATCAACATCGGGTGTATCCCAGTCACCATCTAAACGACGGTCTGTTAGCAAATGAAGGCATATGGTTGATATTCATTCTTCGGTTTCATGTGGGCGTTAGTGGTTGAGTAGGAGTAGCTGTTTTTACTTCTTCTTTGTGTTGGAACTTTGTCAACATTTTTGTATAGCTGCCTCTTTCTTTTGTAGTTGAATGGTATCTTTTGCGGAGTTTTCAATACGTGGGACCCAAGGGTGTGTGTAGAGTCGTTTCCGTAGAGACTATTCAACATAATTGAACACGGTATATACGTGCCTTCGACACTCAGGAATTGTATATAATAGAGGTACTAAGGAACTTCAATTAGCCGGTTGTGCATTTACTGTAGATCTTCCGTGAAGTTCTCATTTAAGCGCATTAGACGTTAACATTGTATTAAATCCCCAGAAGACCTTGAAATAAATCGGCAGTTAAACGGAAGCAGATGACTAGAGGCATAATTTCAGCAAAATCATTTTTTTCAGTGGAACGTACGGATACGGACCTGATTAACGTGTCGTAAGACTCAGCAACCGGATCGATCTCTTTTCCTTCGTGATCAACTTCTTTGGCTATCGTAAAATTCGTGAGGATATACGTGATTGCGAGCCAGATTGTGTTCATGGCAAGATGTCGTCCGGGACAAATTCTTCTGCCGAATCAAAATGCGCCGGCCAGCTCGGGATTGGGTGGCAGGTCTTTCCCTTGTTTCATGAAGCGATCGGGGTTGAAGCTCATTACGTCGGGTCCATACAGAGCTTCGTCGTGCAAGACAGCCCTGTTGTTGCATTGGTCCTAAGTCGTATAACTCGATAATGAAGTCTGTAATGAAGCTTACCAGGCGTTTGGGACAAGGGTTGAACCTAATCATAGGAGTGCGACGTTTAGAAAGTGGACACCAAGGTGGAGCAGACACATTACCTCCCGGTATGAAATGTCCTTCATATATGTCGTCGTTCACAGTAGCATGAGCCACAGCTGATAATCATAATCCAATGTCAATGATCGATCACGAAGGAGCGGGTCAGAAAGTCACCTAGTGGTGTAACAGGTTTCCATCGTAGGGTCTCTGATAAAATAGCGTTGATATAAGGTAAACTTTCTCGGTCAGCGAAATCAGGGAGCCTAAAAGAACCGACGACTTCATCAAGTTCCTTCTGGGCGCGGGCCTGGATTTCGGGGTTCAGAACCATCCCTAGAATGAAAGACAGAATGGCTGAGACGGTCTATGAGAAGAATGTTTGTTAATTGAAGATACGATTGAACGTGTGGCGGCCTACCGTGTCTGCACCGGCTGAAAGAAGATATCTGAATTAGAGTCCATTTTTGGTCAGAGAATACAAGCACGATATTTACCTAAATAAGCCACACCAGCACAGTTCTTGATCACTTCTTCCATTCCTGATTCGTCACTTGAATCGAGTGGGATTTTGAATTTTTCCATATTTTTCGTAGAGAAAGAGGGCTCGGCAGTTTCGTTAACCTTATCAATTGTGAGCGTTCTGCGAAAAAGGGCTTCAAACAAATAAAACCATGGATTGCTTTAGGTGTGCCCATGGAAGGTCTCTTAGCTGGAGACCATCACGAGCCCACATTTCAGCTTTGGCCTTGAAACTTGCACCCGGGAACCAAGCTTGAGATCGAAACTCCGATGAGAAACAGAGTGACAAAGTGGCGATTAGAATTGGGAAACAACTCACCAGGTATATGCTTCAGCGCAGGAACGTAGTCAACGAAAAATGTTCCAACGATACCCGTTTCCCTGAGACCTGCAGCTCCGTCATCGGCAACTTTCACATATGGATCGTTGTTGTCTTGAATGTGATAGCCATAAACGATCTCGAGAATGATTCCTCCAGCATGACTGGTTTCGGAATTTGAGAGCTTTGTGACGCCCAGATGATGATTATGACTTACGCCCTGACATGCTTGAAAAAATCTTCCGGCGATTTTAGTAGCTTCTGCACTAACGTTGTTGTTCTCTTCCTCTGAATGTCGTAGTATTCTGTCATCATTCTGGGCTGGAAAAACTGATGGAATGTTCTCCGGTGCAACCTTTGTACGTAGACGATCAGTAACGCTCGAAAGAAATGAGTAAAAATTCGGAAAGCACCTCCACGAATCAGAATACCGCATGACTGTAGAGTGAAGAGAGTGAGTGTTCAACCTCGACAAGAAAGGAGAGAATATGCACAGCCAAGATTCCAAGACTGGTATCTGTAGAGGTAATGTCAATACAGCACCCCTAGACATCGAGATGAAAAAAAAAAAACCAACTTTGCTAGTTCCATAAGCATTGGCTGGCCTGTGCACACGAACAAAAATGTTTGTAAGGTTATGAATTATGCATTATACTGAGTAGTACATACGCGGTCTGTCAGAATTATTGTGAGACCTATGCTCTAGAAGCTCGGTGATCGCTTTGTATGAATTGAGGACAATCGTCCGGGAACCGAGGACATCCAACGTGAAGACATCACCGTAGATTCGTGACCAGTTGGAATATAAAACACAACGAGGCTCCTTGCGCTTCGCGCGTACTTCGAGAATGTTGCCCAAGATGGGGAGGCGCTTCGGTCCGGGAGGTAAGGGTAGACCACGGCGATTAGAGCGTTCAAGGAAGAGGCGGAGCACAACGAACGAGATGGAAAATGTTGCAAATAACTTGAGGAGTTCCATTGTGCAGAAATATCGTTTCTAACCGCTGGTGAGTAGTAGGTTCGTAGAAAAGCTGCAGATCAGCCTGAGGAGCCTTGACATAAGTATGCTGCCCCCTTCTCCTCTTACCACGGAACTCTGCATAACATGGAACCATGGAAGTACGAACAAATCGGACGATACAGGTAGAATCCTCGCTTTGACTTGACACAGGCTTTGCTGTGTACGCTTTCGGAAGAACAAGGTGGGACACTTTCGGAAGAAGAATTCGCCTTGTTTGGGATGAAATGGGCGGTAATGGGCGGGTAACGGTTGGATGCTGCTGACCAAGCGCTTCCCGCGCGAGTGCACTGCCACTGGCTCAGAAAATGTGTTTTCCTCTTCCAAGTTTTTGTTTAGTTTTTGTGAATTCCCTCCAACCATATGAAACCTACGAAAACCCATCAAATTTCTCCAGTAAAGGGCGATACCATGGCGACTCGAGGTCGACATTATCGAGTACATTCTGAGCCAGTACGCTGGCGCGGGAAGGTGCTTTGTTACAGTCTAGCTTTCACCCTAAACAGGCTCTAAGTAAATTTAGGTCATGTGGTTAGAGGTTCTCTTCCGGCGCAGACGCGAGGAGATCTACCGACCTGAACGTCCCTGGACATGCAGTGTGCAGTTGGGCCTCTTCGAAATTATGCCTTTTTGCTACAAACCCATAACTGCGTGTGGAATTTAGGTTAAATGTACGTGTATAGCGCATTATACAATAAGAGCGTTCATTCAATACCACCCTCTGAATCAAGGGTATCACGACAATTTACAACGGGAATGCGAAAGAGGTAAAAGAACGTATGTCAACACAAGCTAAGGATCATGATCTCACTGAAGGCGTGAGTCTCGTTCCAGTGCTACACGAATAAACAGACCGACTATCGGAAGTCGCTGAAGCTTCGGAACTGGTAGGGTAAATTCCGGGGGGTAAGGGAATAGCAACGTTCTCCATATCACTATGAGAACCAAGATTTTCCGAATCCGACTGACGTTGGAGATTTTGTGGATTTAAAAACTGAAGAGAAGGTGTTGTAAAACTCGTTCGTGCAGGTGAAGGCGGAGGTGATTCCGAAAAAACGGATGTTGGTCGTGCTACACCCAAATCATTCTGTCGATCTCGTGTTGAGTCGTCCAAAGGTGAACTTGCTATCTGATCACTACTCCTCCCTGTTCCCGTTCCATCGTAATTTGGTGGAGGGGCCGAGCGTGAATCATACGGCGGGGGTACTGCTCCCGGTGCCGACGGCGTAGACTCTGAAGGTGTTGACGCCTCCATCTCCCCCCTAGGTAAAACCGTAACCGGGAAATACCTCGGTAGATAGCTCATCTCTGGAGCTTGGGAGCTCCCGCTGTGCGATGAATCGGCCACAGTCAATCCATGATCCGCGTCATCGAACCTCTGTGCTCGTACTGGGCTTCCACTGTTTAGCATCGGTGAACGTTTCGCTGATTTGCGTCTCCGATAGTAAATTGAGATGAAAGTGGCGAGCGCGATGAGGGTGAGGACACCTAGGGAGCCACCGATAGCACCCGCGAAGGTGGCTACCCTGTGGTTGTTACGGGAGGGGGCGGAGGATGTGATGGGTTGGCTGGATTTGGAAGCAAGCGACGAGATAGTAGAAATGAGCAAATAAAAATTTGTAAAGAGAACCGAGTATTGAACACTGACGCTGTGGTATCATCTAGTGTTGTGGTATAGACCATGTAGTCAAATAGGAAGATTGACCCCGGTGCGACAGTTGCTAGTAAGACGTGAGGAACCTCTGGTAAATTTCTGAGTGCGAGGACGGGAGTAGAATTGCCAGATCCGACCGACGACGACGAAGGAGTGTACAAGAACGATCCAGAAGGTTGATTATCCAAGGTAAAGGTCAGGTTGACTGTCGTTACCAAAGGAGATTGAGAACCAGAAGGTAAAGGCCTAGATTTGGGAAGGATGGAAAAGAGGTATACGGCGGTACCTAAGTCGACATCTGATCAATGGGATGCCAACTTGGATGCCAACTTCCGAGAACGGAAATTGAAGTCTCGTGCTCACCCGTGAACTGAAATTGCGCAGCAACCACTTCCCCTGCTCTGGCTGCTATCTGTCCATGCCCTCCTCCTCCACCTCCACCTCCACCTCGACCGCCTCCACCTCGACCTTTTCCACTTCCATGGCCTCCGCTTTCCTCAGCATCATCAGCAGTCGCAGTCTGGGATGCTGAACTGCCCGATATTGTCATTGGAAGACCCGTGCCAAGCGTAACATTGTGAGTTCCCAAATGAAAAGTCCGATTGAAAGCCAACGTCGAATCCACCTGAAAGCAGTTACTACACCTCTGAACCGCGTTAATGTCAAGCCATAATTCCTTAGGCTGGTAAGATATCGAAGTTGATGAAGATGAATCGTCTATGGAGATGTTTCGGGTTTCTGTGCTGGACATTCGATACAGAGGAGGGAAAGGGCGAATTAAGCCTGTCTTGGGAATACTACGTATTTTCGTCTCTGGTCGTCTGGCATCGTGTGAGTCCAATGGCGATTGGGTGTGTCGGATCGGTGATATTCAGCCAAAAGCCATCTGGTTTTTCAGGTTCATAGGATAGCGAAAAAGCGTCCGACCGAAGTTCAATTCCCCATTTGGACGCCGGGCGGCCAAATCGCATATTTTCCGAACACTGTTTTATTCCTTGTCCAAATCCTTGTTCTCAACGATGAATTTCTCGATGGACAATCGTCAGACGGCTTAAAAGCGTTTATAATGCCCGTAAGGGGAAGCCGACGACGGTACCAAATAAGGAGACTTCAAGGATATAAAAGGGTGCTAGGCCGCGGAAATTCCGACACTTTTTGATGATTTGCGCCGTTCAGCTACTAACTGGATCGATGGTGTAGTTGGTTATCACGTCCGTCTCACATTAGCGAATACTACGTGACCACGGGAGGACCCCAGATCGAGCCTGGGTCGGTTCAGCTCTTTTTTTCCCCTTTCTTGGTTGAATGCTCATTCAGAGATCCGGAGGGTGTACTAGTTTTTGTTATTCCCACGATGAGTTCTCCTCACGGACGATCGATCTTCCAGGATCGACGTGCAAGCTGTTCTCGCGGGCGCCGGCGTTCTTTGAATTATTTAAAGGACTGTCCATGTATTCCGCATATCATATCCTCTACTTACCAATGTAGTAGGTCTAAATTGTCGACTCGAACATCTGTCAAACTTCAACTTCCTCGCAGACTCCAGTCAAAGCCATTTTCTAGTGTAGATAGAAGCGACACTTGATATTCTACTGTAGAGTAAATATATACAGCGCTACAGTACTAATTCATTCAGTATTTGCACTAGGGAAAAGAGAGTGACATTTAATGATACAGAGAAAGCATTAAGATCACAGAGCAACAGTGGGCGAGTAGCAAAGGAAGGAGGAGTTGAGACAAGTAAGGACAGCAAGAGACCCAAAGAGAGGAGGGTAGGGCAACCGTTAGGGTGTGTGAATGTAACATACGAAAATAATGAAGGAGAAGGAAAAAAGGCCAGCTCCATGAACCAGCACGCAGAAAGGGTATAAAACGGGAAAATCTAAAAAGAAATCAATGAACTGAAGCGAGTGGTGTGCCCAACCAAACCCTCTATTTATGATGCAAAGCCAAAAAATGAAACCAGAAGAACCCCAGAAAAAAACACTTGCGTCCGACCAAAAGTTTTTTTCCTCCAGCGATTGAAGAACAGACAGATCATATCCAAAGCTTGGAGCTAACAACCTCCCCATCTTCACCCACGATTCCCACTACGGCACCTCTCGGTAACTTGGGTACAGGGGGTACAGGTGATGATCCTCCATTTGCCCTGCCTGAAGCGAGTCCCGCTAACCGATTGTTCTGGCTCTGACTTCGATTCATCCCTTCATACGGAGGATTGGGGGACGATCTTCCCGAAGCCGAAAGATAAGTCGAACTCGGTAACGCAGGCACAGGTGGAATTTTCTCTCTTCCAGTCGAGTCATATATTCCTTCAACCCGTTGCACAAATCGATCCCTCATATTCCGGCTCTTCTTTTCGTCCACAAACGAACCTGCTTCACTGTACATAGTCGAGCGGGGATTATAGTCGTCGTCGTCTTCGTACATCGTATATCGGCCATTCACAGAGTAGTGACTGTCTTCAGAAGCTGGACTCGAAGGAGGTTGGAATCTTCTCATGACAGCGTTGGCACCAAACCGGTAATCCTCTTCGGATTTGCTTTTTGATCGTCCGGTCATATGAGATTGCGTTGAGGAATGGCCGCTTTCCGATATAGAATAATTTTCTTCGCTTCTCCGAGTCATCGAATTCCCTATAGAGGCATTGTTCATCGACTCCATGAACCGCTTCTCCAATGCTTCATACGACCGTTTTCGACCAAGCGCAGGACTTGCCGCAAACTCTCTCTCCTCTCCGGGGGAAAATCCGACTCTTCCACGATAATACCTCGCAGCATCTTCATCGTCAACATACTCATGCGAATCCACGGATCCTCCGCCACCAAAAGCATAAGTACCTTCCTCCCCACCATACCCTTCATCATAATCATCATCTTCCGGATCAGAAGGTTGTTCAACTTGAATCCCAACCTGAGTACTCTGTCTCGGTCGATGCTTCTTCCTCCCATTCGACTCTTTCCATTCTCTACTCTGACTTGGAACACGTAGACCTGTGGGTAGAGGACTCACTCCCCCACCAGCCCTCCTTTCCGCCTTCCGCTCTCTCTCTCGCTCCCTTTCCTCCCTTTGCCGCATCCTAGTAGCAACCCATTCGTCTTCATCATCCCTCCTAACTGGTACTCTCCCCCTACCACCAATGGTGGAAATCGTATCGTCTTCATCGTCCCCTCCTCCTGTTCCGATCCCGGTCTGTCCGTGAAACCCATACAGTTCAGCATATCTCCTAACCTTAACCCTCCCGCCAAACCCATCCAAATCGCTCTTGTGCGGTGAAACAGGTATAGCAGCCCCGGTAGGCGGACTCGTAACAGGCTTAGCTGGGAACGGACTTTCTCTTCCTCTCATTGGTGACGCAGAGTTGGGTGAAGAGGGGCGAAGACCAGGTGATGGTGCACGTAACCGACTCTGACTCGTAGAAGGAGAAATTGTAGTACCGGAGAGTGGTGTAGAAAGCCCATGGCGCGTATGGGTCGTATATTGCGGTTTCATGCCCGTCTTTTGTTGCTGTTGTGTTGCAAAATCACTCACTTGCGACTGTGAGGGCGGGACATTTGGAAGCGGGGATGTGGGAGGAGGAGTTGCCGGTGGGATGGCAAAGACTGGAGGGGGTGGAGCAAAAGTATCTTCTGATACCCGGGTACGAGAGCGAAGATTTTCTTCGGATGTCTGAGTGTAGGCAGCGTGGAAGTTGTCTTCGGAAGCGCGAGCTCGAAGTCGTTGTGAAGGGCGAGAGAATACTGGGTCAGAAGGGCTGGGAACGACGTAGTTTGCGGAGGGTATAGGGGAAGGTGAACTCGAATAGACAGGGCCAGCGGTCGGAGATGGGCTGCGCAAGAAGTTGGTTGTACTCTTGGGGATGAGAAGGTTGGAAGGAGTGGGTCGGGCTTTTTGGGTACCTAAAACATAGAAGGGTTAAAGATTATCTTCCAACTCAGAACGAGCTCACCAGTATTCGAATCACTTGAGCTGCCTTCGCCAGGAGTAAGCTCGACATAGCCACCTCCTATGGGTGAAGGCATTGGCGAATTCAAGACAATATTATTTCCAAAACCTTCAACCTGACTCAATTTTCCAGCAACACGTTCGGAACTTGGAGTTCGATGAAGAAACAACGGCCTCGGAGGATTTCCTTTCCAATCTGTCGGAGTAGTCCTTCCACTGGCAGAAGCTGAAGGAGTCGGCGTAAACGAAGAAGGAGGAGTGCTTTTGGCAGATGTCGCGGACTGTGGTTGACTATGATTATTGGGAGGCGAATGAGGCGGAGATGAAGTTCTTGTTATCGGATAACTAATCTGTGTCTTGTGATGCTCCTTCTCAGCTTCTTTAGCAGTACCCTTATCACCACTCGCTGTTCTCCTGGATCCAAACCTCGAAAACAGACCCGAACCCGAAGATGTAGCCGTAGAAGGCGGAGAATGTGAGGTTATAGAAGTAGCGGTGGAACTAGCAGTAGTGTGAGATATAGAGGAGTGGGCAGTAGAGGAGCTGCTAGACGTGTATTGCTCGCTACTGGTTCCTGAAGCCCCACTGTCTCTCGTGGAAGCAGCGGAAAAGGTATTCGGTTGATAAGATGAAGGGGCGGAGTTGACGGGTGGAATGGGAGTTCGGAAATGAACGACAGGTTCAATGCGCTGCTTAGTCGGCGACTCCTGTTGCTGGGCAGCAAATGCCCTTGACATGGCTGTACTAAAGTCAACGGAATCGGTTTTGCTGATCTCAAGGCTTCGATTACTCGTTGGTGTAACTGTCGGCGTCTGTTTCTTCTCCTCTTCCTTCTTCGCCCCGGGAAGTCCAGGATAGTCACCCAAAGGCGGTTCAACAGTTGCACCTTTATTCAAATCACCCAATGTTGTCGCAAACCGGGCGGCGATAGGCAAGCGGAATTGCGGCTGTGGCAGAGGTGGGACGGGTACAGGAGGGGGAGCTTCGTGCTCATCATCTGAAGGAACGTGCGACTTGGAGCGGTTTCCTAACTTGAAGAACCTCGAACGCGACTTGGATTTGTTGAGACTTTTCTCTCTGTTAAAAAAAGGGGGGGGGAAAAGATGAAATGAGCGATCGAAGGAATCATAAAGCGTGTGGGGCGATAAGGCTAAACACGCACGATCCAGGCGTAGAACTCATGTATCCATCGTCCGTTTCATATCCAGCATCTCCTCCTTTTCTAGAACGGGATTTCGACCGTTTTCTTAGCTTTCCACGAGACTTTGAACGAGTGCTTGACGGGGTCTCTGCTCCGGATTCTCGTGCCTCCGTTCTCCCTCTGGGATTGTTAACAGAGTTTGGTCCGACGGTCACCGAAGATCCTTCACTGAGTATACTAGAGGCTCCGTCATTCGAGGAGGCCTCCCTCGATAACCAAGGGGCTTTCGGCGCTGAAAATCCTGAAGGAACCGGTGATGCTGCTTCAGAGCCCCCGTTCATCAGGGAAACAGGACTTAGCACGGGTGAGGACGTGTTGGTAGTGTTCCAAGGTGGAGAATAAGAGTCGGGTAGCGGAAAAGGTGTGAGGTCCGTATGCGAGATTGCAGCCTTCTTGTCCTTCTTGCTCCTTTTCTTTTTCTCTGATAGTAGTGCGTCCATTTCTACGTCTATGATGACGGGAATGAGCGTGAGTGCTGAGTGTATGAGCCAAGTTGGGCTGCAATATGGCTATAACAGACGAGAAACGACAGGACTGGTGAATTGGAGAAGATTTTGATGAAGACAGATGGTGGACAAAAGGAAAGGAGAACTCACGGTTCTAATTACGACGGTGTGTGAAAAGCTAGAGTAAGATTTAATGAACGAAGATGAAATACAAGGCACTCTCGACAACTCACGTTGAGGTTCACGTAGTTTACAGGAGTGAGTAAGGGGGAGAAAAGGATGAAAATTTGTCGAGTTTAGGACGTCGTCTCGCGATTCTCCAGCCTAGAAGCACTCTTCAAGTCAATCCCGAACAGAAAAAAAGACGAACGAAAAAGAAGCGTAATCCCCAAATCTGGGAGGAGGAACGAATAAGAAAATAACGTCACTACCCTATTAACCTCCCGCATGGCAACATTAATCTCGGCCCGTTCCATGAATGTTCCCTATCCGTCTCCCACTTTTTCTCAAGGCTTCAGCTGTCGACGACCGATGGTTATACGCCGTGTAATCTCACCTACTATCGTCAACTTCATGGCCGGTTATGGAACTTTACAATCTCCGAGGTCATTCAAGCACGGTGACATTCTACTGACATCCAAGCGATACACTGCTTTTGAAACCCCCCCCCTGATTGATTCTGCTCAGTATCATTACAGAGAAAATGTATTTTCAACGTCCGCTGGTTGCGAAGGGAACGCGAATCTCCCGAGTGCTGCCTAGTTTGTGCCTAGATAGTCCATCGTGGAGCGAGCTTCAGAATTCTTGAATCAATTCAATTGATACGCCACCGTCAACGCGCAAACTCGTTCACAAGTGAGCTTAGTCTTGGCTTTTGAAAGTGTCAAGTCGATGCCTTAAACGCCTCAAGTGAAGTAGCATGCCCGGTCTAAAAAAAATTGCAGGTGTCGACAGCGAGATCGGAACAACCGATTCACAGGGTTACCCTGCAGTAAAATCCCTCGGTAAACACCTAGTTGGTTCCAGTTTAAGTTGGGTATGAATAGATACTTCCTCTGGACGCAAGTCAATTTGGCTGTTGGTCGTAAGTAGTGTAGAACCTTTGCAAACAAACGAAACCATCTATAAAAGGGAGTGAGCTTGCCTCGGGAATCAAGGACATGAGAAAGTACTGGAAAAGTTAAGAACGTAGAAAAAGGATGAGCTACTGTGCTCAGCACAAGCTCAGCGCGACTGGAAGTATGGTGGAGATAAAGCCCCAATCTGTCGGCCAAGCAAAAAGGTCCTACGCTCGTTTGTGGAGTGTGGTGGAGATGTAAGCCTGATATTCCGCTATCGAGTATGGCAGAGCACTAAAGAACCCGCTGTGGGCTGCAGACTCAGAGGTACTGCGCCATTACAAATATAGATATGAAGATGCTGCCGTTCCAGTTGAGTTAAGGTCTTGTTATTCCGTGAAAAATGGATGAAAGAGGGGATGCGGTCAAGGACTACCATCTCAGATGTCATATCGAGTGAACTTTTGCGAATGAAATTCAGTCGTCGTCGCAGTTAGGATAAGACTTGTGCTTGCGGCCTCCTTCAACATTTTTCCTTCGGGTGGACAGATTCTGGACAACCTGAATTTCCCGATAAAAGAGACCGTCACAATGATACTTGAGGCAAGCCCAGTTCTGGAATGCCTCCTTGTAGAAAAGCAGAATCCTTGAACCTGCGCTCCTCGTCCGAGTCTAGAATCTCCTTAGCTTCCTCGATCATATTATTATTGACTTTGCTGTATACCGTTTCGACGTATTAAAACGACCCGGAATTTGTGTCAGAAGGCCAGATTTCTTGACAACCTTCAATTATAAGTCGAGGCCTGGAGAGCCCAAAAATCCGTGGAGGAATGACAACAAGCCAAAGAGCAATGAGATGAAAGTTCGGTGGTGAGTCATGATGTCGGTGTACGCTGAATATCATCATCAATTGTCACCGCGTAACCGTATGATTCTTTCACCATTTCACGACCTTCACTGAGCTTCAGAGGACTTCTCACGATATGGTTACTAATGAATTTTTAATGGCCATCCAAGCGTAATTCTCGCTGTCCGGCAAAAGCACCGGCAGCTCGCATGGCTGAGCGCCGGATGCTGCCGGACTCTTCCCACTTTTCTCAGTTTCCTCTGATTGAAGGCTCTCTTTCCTGACTTCCAGAGTATAGGTGGCAGGCCCTCCGGACGCAAATCTCGGCAAACTTTCATTCAGCTACAACGACATTACATAATGGACTCTGACAAGGATGGCAAGCTGTCGTGAGAGGGTCGGTCAGGTTTTTCTTTCCTTTGATTGAAGACTGGTTCCTAGCTTCAGATTAGGTTGTCAAACGTTGATAATTTGATTATTATACAGGTACAACTTCTACATTATTATCGACAGCGAATTGAAAAAAGTCCCTGGGGCCCAACGATGAGAAGGAACTTAGTTGGTTTCAGCACGAGTATACTTCGTCTCGGCGAAGCCGATCTGGCTGTTGGTCGTATCATAAACGCTGTAGAACCTTTGCAAGAAAGTAAAACCATCTATAGAGAGTCAGCTTGTCGCTTCCGCAAATTCAAGTTGAGGACATGCCACTTACTGATGAAATCAAGTCCACTTCCACAGGGTTGTCCTATGTCGGCGAATACGAGGTAGATTTTGTTAGCAGCTCCACCTAGCATCTCGTTCATTGCGCGTGGCCAGATTTGAGCGTTTGGTGTAAGCTCATAAGTGTTCTGGAAGAAAACGCGTTAGAGTCGTTATTCACATCCGCCCCTTGTATTGTTGCGTACCTCCCCAATATGGAACTCCAGATTCTTCATGTTCTTGAACTGTTCAGCCGTGACGCAGAGAAGGCCAGTGTTGCTAGTTGTAGAGAGTTATTCAGCAACAAGAGAATCGGAGGGGGCGTCAAGCTCAAAACTTGCCTGTCCATGGTAGCACCAGTGGCTTTCCTGTACTTCTCAAAAGTATCGGTCGCAAGCATGATGAGGGTGGTACCAGTGTCAACGATGCCTGCACAATGGTTCATGATGGCGTTTCCGTCGTACTTGATGGTCTGGTTGATGCCCCAATACCTGCTGGCCGGGAACGTCTTCGTGACGGGGACGTACTTCACGGGCGTTGTGATCCTACGTGTGGCAGTCGAGCACATGAATAACGAAAATCAATCGAAGAATATAACGCACGTACTTCTTCTCATCAACACCACCAAAAGTCAGCTCACCGTTGGCGAGGCCCGTACTGTCTGCAGGAGTTGGCGCGTAGTAGATTCCGATAGACTCTGTTTCAATAATCCCTTGCCCCCGCATGTTATTCGTAATGGTAGGGACATCGACCATATTGTCAACGGTGCCTAATAACGTCAATTCCAGCAAATATAAGATGTGGACCGAACACTACCTCGAGTGAGGTCAACTGGACCAATTCTGAGACGTGAGTCTTGGTCAGTACTTAGAAACTACCATAGGTGATGGCGACATACCCAAGAATCCCATCGATACGATCGTTTTCAAATCCTTCGGCGTGTTGAGCCACGCCAATAGATTGATTTCGGATGACCATGTTTGGAGATAGGGTGACATTATCGGTGTCTAAGTCAACGGTTTCTTAGAAAGGTTCTGGTGCTTCACATTGGAAAGAAAAACTACACTCGGTGCCGACGAAAGAGCCTGAGCCGTAAGTCACGTTCTGGAACCCTGTTTGAGAAGGAACAGGCTGGAGAAAACAACCCTGACATACAACTGCATTCCTTTGCCTGGCACGTTCAATAATCAGTGCCGGGGACAGAGTGACTAGAGAGTCGGCAACTCCACTCACGTCTGGCTCGTCCTGGTAGGTTTATATTCTTGATGGGCACCGATCCATGTGTTGGAGCTCCCTAAAAGGAGTGTTCGACGTCGATACAAGATAAACGCGAGGAAAGTACGACCAACCTGTGTCGATCAAAAGCTTGTAGGGCGTAGCCGGGTCCCCAATACCTGTAAAATAAACAACGCGTATAATGTATCTTCGATGAGACGACATAGAGCACTACTTACCTACAGACATAACATAGGTGACAGCTACAAGAAAGAGTCAGAAAAGAGAACCGCCAAAGAAGACACGCATATATGCGCACGTACCACAGTCAGTTACGTCCACCGATTTGTAGTTCTGTCCTTCGGTGGATGGCTTATCACCGCCATGTCCCCCACGTCGACCAGCGTTCTCTTTGAGTTCTTTGACTGCAAGAGGGCCATGAGGCTGGATTCCATTCATGAGTTTCTGTGCGCGGGTGCGGTCGCGTTCGACAATATGCTTCATTTGCTTGACAGGGTTGTTGCTCCCAATACAGGAGAGAACACTTTCAAAAGAAGCAGAGTCTACTGATGCCATGGTGAAGGGGAGCTGTACACGGATCAACTGGAAGTGGGGGAGAAAGTAGTGGTGCAGAAGAAAAAGACGACGGTGTTTTAAACGCTGTCTGAGACTCTGTAGAAACTCCAAAATACGAAAAATGACTAATGTTGTTTGTTTTCCTGCAAGAGTTGAAGAGAGAATTACCAAGAATAGAAATTGACGTTTAGACAGAAATATTGAATGAATTTCGCTCACCACTGCTATCCGCCATACAGACCCCTTGTATATTCGCCTCTTCTTGTCATCGAGGTACTTCCCGATGCACAAAGTCGTGTTTTTTCATAGAAAGTCGGTATTCGTCAACACAGCTGAAGCTTTACATCGATTATAGCCCAACAATACCTGAGTCCTAGATTTTCTTATTTGAGGAATAACATAACTGGAAACTGGCAGGTTCCGCAGCCAGTTAGCAAGTGTTGAGCCTCCGAGTTTGTTTTTTTTTTGATTCCACTGAGAGTGCGATACTCTCCTCGGTCGATCTGGAAGCGCGTCAAGTTGCAAAACTAAAATTGATCATGAGTGGAAGTTCGAGAAGAGAGCCTCAGGCGTGGGGAAATTGCTTTATTGGCTTGATTGTGTTTGATCGACCTGATCTTGGACCACCAACTCCACCATCAGCGGTTGGCGTTTCAACGGCCATGATGTATCAATCGCTGTGTGCGGCCTTCCTAGTTTTATGTGGCACTCGCTGCGAGGTCTGGTATAAAACCCCTTCCCGACCGGGTTTCAAGCTCTTCGCTGTCTGCGGAAGATCGTCTACAATAATTCATTCATCATCATTCAGCCTCCCAACTTAGCTCAAGTACCTAAAGGTCCATTGGGGCCAGGTTCATGCACTGCACTCACTAACCCTTCAAGTCGGTATAAAAAGGAGGTTGGTTCTCTTTGCACTGACACCAGAAACTACCCTCTCGAGAACCTTGCAACCGGTTTGCACTCTTCTCTATCCTTCCTTAACCTTTCGATTTTACGATCACTATGAGCAGTCCCATCACTCTGACTTATAAAATTGTGAAAGATGTCCCGATCAAGCTCGACGCTTACCTCCCCACGAACAGCCAAACCCAAGGATCGCTACCGGCCGTGGTTTATTTTCACGGAGGCGGACTTGTCATGGGCTCGCGCAGCGACTTGTTTCCGACCTGGCTCCAGAGTAAGTATAACATATTTCCTCTATGTACCATCAAGCTCTTCAGTTTCTAACTCTAGATACCTCCCAGATCGAGTTACTTCGGCCGGCTATGTCTTCATTTCTGCTGATTTCAGGTTGATCCCAACCGGACCTACGACTGGCCACGACGTTATCAAAGATATCAAAGACCTTTTCTCTTTCCTCCGCAGCGGTGAGACTCTTGGGAACCAGTTCAGACTGGACCCCGCAAAAATCGCCGTTGCAGGATCCAGCGCAGGCGGACTCTGCGCATATCTAGCTACGATCCACGTTTCTCCCAAACCTGTGGCCTTGTTGTCCATCTTTGCCTCAGGCGGGGACTTCCTGGTACGCCACAGTTCTCCCAAACAAAACTATCAAGTTAACCATTGTCATAAATCCTTCTAGACTCCCTTCTACCTAAACGCCAAATCAGAACCCTTCCTCCGTGGCAGACCCCTCGTCGACGAGTCCAAATTCACTGACTTCATTCACCCTCTCGGATCCGGAATATCCAACAACATTCTCTCCGAGTCTCCTCTCACTTTTGTCCCAGGCTCTAACCCACCCATTCCTGCGAACCCTCGTATGGCAGTCGCCTTCCTCTACCTCCAACTCGGAACATACCTGGACTACTACACCGGAGAATGCGACCCGAGCATCAGCCGCTCTTTAAGAAACCTACTATCCAATGGTGACTCCAAACAAAGTCTTATCGACGCGATCTCGGAAAAACACCGGGCTCTATTTCCTCAGTTGAACGTCAGTGGATCTTGGCCCCCTACGTATCTTCTCCACGGCGGAGACGATACTGCTGTACTCGTTCAGGAATCAGAGAACATCCATCAACTGCTGAAAGACGCAGGGGTGGAATCAACTTTGAAAATCGTTCCGGGACAAGATCATTATTTTGAGAGCATGATTCCTAATGGGGAAGAGTTGTTTGCAAATATCTTTGATGAAGTCGCGAACTTCCTCGAAACCCACTTGGGCGCTTAGACACATGAAGAATGTAGTAGAAGAAATAATTTATAGTATCAATTCTACGAACCCAAGGTTCCACTTCACAGAACTAGACTAACCACGAAGATATGAAAAGAGCCTGAATAAAGTTCATTGACGCATACATAACACCTAAATCGGCCGAGTCCTTATTCAATCATCCCTCATAAGATCACCGACAACCTCCCCAGCCCTAACACCCATAACACTCAGAAGCGTATCACTCAACCCATGCGTAGCTTCTTCAACTCCCTGGACATAGACCCTCGGTTTGAACGCCACTTCCCCCGTGACCGTCCGATTAGGCAACACCCGATAGTTCCTCGAAATATAAAGCGTAGTCGAAGGAAGTGATATATGCGACAAGGAAAGCGAGGGAGAAGTAGGCGGCGTATTCGACGCACTACTACTCGTGCTCCGACTCACAGGCGACGAACTCCCACTAAGACCGCCGTCCGAAACTCGCACACTGGGGTAGTTCATCTGTGGTGCCCCATACAACTCAGTCTCCGGTGCCAATCGCGTCTGTGAAATATCCGTATTGGCGTCTAACCCAAAATATTTCCCAATCTCACACGATTTGAGGAGATCTATCCAGGCTGTGCGTTTATAACCAGTAGCACAGATCACCACGTCGTACTTGTCGGTTGAGATCGCGCCTGAAATGGCATGTTGGTAGGTGAGAACATAAGACTCGTTCGGGGAAGAAGGGTTTTGGGATTGGACACCAGCAGCAGCTATGGTAAGGGTGTAAGGTCGCAGGACGATGAGTGGATATGTAAGTTCTTGTCTAGATCGACTGGAGATGGTCTCGTCGACTTGCTGGTCGTACATGAGATCATAAAGCTGTCGGAAAAACCGTGAGTCACAAGTAATCATCCTTATGCCGAGTGAAAACGTTACCCACCGCATCGATTGTCCTTGGGTTGACAACACCATAGTTTGTCCCCTTGTATTCCTTCAGCTGAGCGGCTCTGAGAGATGCAGATGAAATCGAGAACCACGCATCAGTTGCTGTCAATGTGCCATCAACGACCGAATACCTTAACCAATTAAGAAGAGAAACTCACATTCTGGGTCGAAAATCTCGTTCGCGAACGGAGTGTCATCACTAGGCTTCAAAGAGCCTTTCCTAATGATCATCTCTATACGATGTCTCCCACCGACAACAGGAATCTTTGATAATCTTTCGTTCAGATTAAGAGTCACTTCCGCAGCGGACTGTCCGGATCCTATCACAGCGATACGGATGGGTCGTGAAGATGCACCAATAGTTTGGAAGATGGAGTCGATAGAGGTGGCATATTCAGAGCTGTGAATGACCAAAGGGTCTTTATAGATAGCCTGGAACGTTCGAGGAATATTCGGACCTCCACCAGGAGCAATAATGAGATTACCTACAGTGTCACATCAGGATGGTGAACTTGCATCGAAGAAATTTAAAGAAAGCGTACGTGTACGATGAACGGTGATCTCTCCGGTCTTCAAATCCTTGGCGTGAACAAGGATAGTTCCATCCTTTCCGTCGTCCAAGCCGACTATTTCGGTTCCCCAACGAACAGGAACGCCTTGGTTTTGAACATATCTTGCAGCCCATCCAATATAATCAGCGTACTCTTTCCTTGTAGGTATAGTTCCTCCTCGGTTGATAAACTTTACCAATCGACCTTCGCTGTGAAGATAAGATAGGAACGTTATCGGGGATTGAGGATTTCGGAGGGTTGCGAGATCCTTCATGAAGCTACGGGCGTTGAGCCTTACAACGCACCAGGAAATATGAAGAAACCGAACCTGATCTGCATTTTCGCACCAGGAAGTAGCATTCCTGGATGCCACCTGAAGACATGGTGTTTTTCGATGAACAGAACCTTTTTCAGACGGCAGTTAGGCTACAAGGACATGCTCATCGGTCAGTGATAACTAAAGGGCCAACAAAGAGAACGTACGTCCGCCCAAGATTCAACAATGGCGCCCGCAATAGCAATATTTGCCGGCCCGAAACCAAGACCCAAAAGATCATAGATGATAGGGTCGGTAACCATTTGGGGTCAAGTGAGGGAGATTTCACGGTGAGTTCTTTTTAGAAGTGGAAGCTGGGTAGAAAACCTGGTGAAGGGATGAGAATAGGATGTCACAAATTTATAGCGAAAAGTGAATCACCGCTTACATTATGATTTATCTAGATCTTGCATACTTGAGTAAGGGAAAGAGGAAGAAAAAAGGCGTCGGTTGTTTCGGCGTGGGCCTCATGATATCAGACTATCTGATTAGATCAAAGCCTGGTGCCAGGCGTCCATCTTATCTGATCATCGGTTCAATTATCAACACGTTATCACTCCGGACTTTCGATAAATTAAGGCAGGGACCACGCCCGGGTCTCCTTTCAGGCTCGCGTCAAGACGATTTGAGCGGGCCCTGGGCCTTGAAAATTTTGTTTTTTCGGATGTGGTTGAGTCTATCTGAAAGCTTTCTCCGGAGTAATCATATATGAGCAAAGAATACACGGAGGGCACATGGAGAACTTAGAGAACTCACAAAGTTTCTACGATCCTCGGGTTGTCAATATTTGGAACCCTCACCGAGCCGTCAGTCATTGAAAAACAAATATCAGCATTTAGAATATTAAACTAGACTCATAGGTGGCACCTACTACCTGGAAGGTTACCAACCTCTATCTGATAAACTAAGAAAATCAGCGGCTGTTAGCCCGACAGAATCCGATGGCTGGCCGCTGCGGGGCCTCCTTCCACTTCAGGAAGTCTCGGGGCACCTCTAAAAAACCGAAGTTCCGCTCGCATGTGTATAGACCACTGACGGATTCAAAAAAGTATATCCCCGACCGCTGAGGTACTACACAGTGACGGTCGTGCCTGGTCCGCTCCACCCTAGACCATATGGGAGAGGAATAGAGAAAGGGAAGACGAAACCGAAAACACGTCTCCAACCCCTCCATTTGATAAACGACGATCTCTCGTCCTGTACTCATCTAGCCACGTCTAGAACCGTCTCGTCTTGGTAAGAAGCTGATAAGCGGCGCATAGGTGATTTACCATAACAAAAAAACAAAGAATACCAATATACAGACTGTACAAGATCCATTCCACGGTCCATCACGCCCAAAACCACAGATACGCGGCAAGCATCAGTCCAAGTGTCATAATCACTATATCTTTTCTATTCTCCCGCAGCTTGAGCTGGAAGTCCGACGGCGGACCCTTGGCACCAGCCTCATCAATAGCAGCGATTTCTTCCGCAGTCAACGATGCTAAGTTAGACGTCAAAAACAGTCTAGCCTGAGTAAAGAGAAAACACTCACGCAAGTCACCAACCGCAAGATATTCCTCCAGATGTGCTTTAGTAGAACTAGTCCTAGAATGAGCGTTTCAACGTCTCTGAACATGCCATCAATCTTAGAACATACGTGACAATAATAGCTCCTTTCGCTTTCACCCAAAGGAAAAGAACTTGTGTAGGTGTCGCTCCCAATCGTTTAGCTGCTTTTTTTAATGGTTTGTCAACTGCTCCTCCTGGATAACGCCGGATCGGGCTGTCAGGTAAGGGGAAGGGACGGTGCATCAGCCCATAGTAAACGAGCGAGCAGAGAGCAAGACCGGAAACGGAGAACGGAAAAAGACGTACATCAAACTACTGTAAGCTTCGATTACGATGTTTTTCGAGGCGCAATAGTCCATTACAGGTTTCTGTTCGTAATAATTGTAAGGGTGTAATTCGATCTACCAAAAGAAGTAAATATCAGTTGCTGTGCAGGGATGAGGTGAAAGGTGTGCAAGGATGGCCCAAGGTGGGTGTGTAGGAAGGTGTGCGCGCGCGAAAAATCTATGTGATGATCGAAATCTGACCTGATTGACAGTTGGCGGTATCCTTGCTGTTTTCAACAGCCTTTTGAGATCTCCAAGATTGGCATTGCTGACTCCAATGCTCCTATGAGCGCAGTTGAGAACGTCAACAGCCTATCGGAACATGGAACGTCGAACAGAACGTACTTTGCTAAGCCATCCTGTTTGACTTTCTCAAACTCCCTCCAAGCAGTTTCAACATCTTGGTTCGGGACATAGAAAGGGTTGTGTATGAGATAAAGGTCGACATATCTCAAATTGAGCTACACAATGTTCGGAGGTCAGGTCAACAAACAAAACGGAAAATTGAAAGCCAGGAAACTTGAACACACACCTGATCTAAGCTCCTCCGAATAGCATCCTGAACTGGTAATTTATCCTTCCCAAGGTATAACCACTTTGTAGTAACAAAGATCTCATCCCTATTCACCCCGCTCTCTCTGATAGCTTTGCCTACGTATTGCTCTGTTTCATAAACTTCAAATCGTCGCGTTCACGGAGGGTCAGTATAGGTCGACATATCCAAAGAGTGGACCCGGGCTCACAATCCGCCGTATCAATGTGAGAAAACCCAACTTCGATTGCTTGTTCAATGTATTCTGTTACATCTTGCCATTTCCAAAGAGATCCTGTTCCAAAACTAATTGTGGGAATCTGCGCGGTGTGGATGAAAGATGAAAACCCAATATTGTTACATGATGCGCACAGTCGTACCTTGGTTCCATCGTTCAAGAGGATTGGCTCGAAAGGCATTTGGTGGTGATGATAAGAAAGCAAGGGAAATGCAGGCTTTTAAATAATGAATCTGTTCCATTGTTAGAAGCTGTTGAAGCTGTGGAATTACATAGCACGCCAGTGTCACCAAATTGATCAATTACATACACGCTCGTTCCCTTCACCCACTGACGATTCAAGTGAAATAAAAATGGATCTGAACTACCCCGGAGAACCTTCGAACTCCGTAAACGGCTTCATCCCACCAGGTCCAATGTCACCAATCTCGAGCTTAGACCGTGACGTATCTCTCAGAAAACGAAAACGATCCGATACAGAAGAAACCTCTTTATCCGAATCCCAAGCTATCGGGGGGCTCATCCCAGTGCCATCGGACGAGACCATGACCATGGACTCTGAAGTTTTCACACCACGATCCCTCGGGGGCTCTATTTTGAAGCGGGACCCTACATATTATTTTGAAGATGGGAGTTGTGTTATATTGGTTCAGGACACGTTGTTCAATGCGAGTTTTTTTTTAGTTATAATTGTCCAGCAGGACTCGCTAATTGAGTGGAAATTCCAGGTGCATCGGACGATTCTGTCGAAGGATAATTCATCGTTTAGCACCATGTTCATGTTACCACAAGGTTCAGCAGAAGCCGAAGGTCGTTCCGACGATAATCCAATAGTGTTAACTGGAGATCAACCCTCAGAGTTCAGGAATTTCCGTAGGTCGTAACACCACGTAGGCCTTCGAAGGCTAATTTCTACTCTCCAGTATGGGCTCTATACTCACTGTACGTACATTCAACTGACTTACCCCACCCCTACCTCGCCGGAAAAGACTAACAATGTATACATCTGTGCGCCTTAGACCACCCGACCTCCGCACAGTCTACGGTTCATCAGCAGACTTGACCCTTCTAATCGACATCGCTCGAATCTCCAACAAGTACTCTTTTAAATCCCTCGAGACCTGGTCTCTCGACGCTGTCCAAGAATATGTAAATCGAAAACCTTCACCTCTCCTCACCGGCTTATCCTCTCCCAATCCCGGTTCGAACTTACCCGCTCTTCCTTTCAGTGGAACGGAGACATCCCTCGTTTCAGATCCCCCACATGTACCAGGCATCGAGAGCACAACTCAACTTACAAACCTCATCAAACTTGCGCAGTTGTGTGGGCATGAAAGGCTTCTTGGTACCATGATCTCGTTATTGAGACAGCTCATGGGAAAGTCACTGCAATACGCTTATCTGGCTATGACACTGGCTGATGATCTGGATTTGAGAGCGTTAAGAGGTGCTGCGTATTTGGAGGTTATGCAGAAGTCGACAGTCGTTAGACGTGGTGGGTCAACGCTGGGTGCGTGGTCTTCACCGCCTAATAACTACTAACCACTCATCCTTTCCCTTTCTTTCACGCTCCGACAGCGGTCTCAAACGAAGGCGAACTCGACGAAGACGGTCGACTCATCATCAACCCATCCCAACAACTCCGTCTTCTAACCGGCTACTGGCACCTCACACGTACATGGGAACGACTCCGTATCCAACCACCGACTTTCGTACATGCCCCTTCCTGTGGGGCAACCTGGCATCAACATGGGTGTACTCAAAGTTGGGTAGAATTTTGGAAGGATAAAACAAAACATGATGCTGTGCTTTCTTTGGGTTTGGCGGATGTTATGGGGAGGTTGAAGCAGGTGCAGAAAGATTATGATAGATGGGGAAGTGCGACGTATATGCATCATGATTGTCGGATGGCGGCGAGGAGGAGTATTGCAGACTTGATTAGGCGTGTTGAGGAGAGGTTACCAGACTATTTTTCGGACGAGGGGTGTGATGTGGATGTACAAGTATAAAATAAAGCGTAAGATTATCTTTTTTTTTTTTTTGTACAACAGATACCATATGTAAAATCGTCAAAAGACTTTAGAATGTTTATAGTACTTTTTGTTACGAATCACAAGAAATACAGCCTTATCATGCTACAAAAGCAGGGAATTATAGTATACAGCCAAGTGAAATACCCAGTTAAGTACTTGGATTCAGGTCAAGGATAGAAATCACGGCACTCTCCTCAAACTTGCTCCCTTCCCTGGGCCCTTTGGTCGTCTTCCCATAGTCGATCCACTCCCTGGTATGGATTCCAATCCCGCTCCAGATCCATATCTAGTCTCGTTCGTAATCCAAGGACCTGGTGTACACTGCGGTTTAATGAACGGCGACTGAGGCTCGGGCTCGTCAAAGCCAGCGGTACTGTGACGGGTTGAAGGTGGGCTCATCATACCACGCATTATAGAATCAATATCACTCGTAAGTGTAGGCTCATGCAACGCAGCAACAGAGCCTCGAAGGAGAGTCCTTTGAAAGATTTCATCTTCTCCCAAGGAACGAACTTCTTTGCGGAGGTTCTCGAGGACAGTTTGGAAGAGTACTGGAACCGGGTGTCAGTAAGAAACAGAGGTAAGAAATAGAAATCGGAGGTAAAGGAATAGATACACACGTCGTTCTTCCTCACTATCCGGCTGTGGTCGAGTCAGCAAAGGATCCCTGTTCGCTCGTAATTCCTCCTCTCTAGAACGTCCTAATCCGATTTTATCCATCCATTTGCGTTCGAAGAGATGCTGAGGTAGTATGCTTTCGGAGTCCGAGTTCGAGGTGGCATCATCCGGGTGTCTCGATCCAACTGAGGTAGCGGGAGATGGAGGTCCTACACTCAGTGGTTGCGGGTACTCTACGTGGTGCTGTGTCGAGGGCATTTGTTGACGGAATAAGAATAAAGAGGGGGTTTTATGAATAAGAGCAAGACGAAAAGGATACGAGAAGAATGCTTGACGCGTTCTGCATGAAAGAGGCCAGACCGTGATGGGGGGCAGGAGAGAAGGAACCCGGACGCGTCAAAACAGAAAGTAAACGAATACGCGTTCACCACGTGACTACGGACAATCTCCGGACATCTCAATCCTCAACATGGCGACCAACTCGTAAATCGACTACGACGAATCCGGCGGTTAGAGTTCGAGTTCGGTATGTCAGATTCAACATACCGAAATCGAAAAACGTATACCCATCACAGTCCAGATATCCCAATCTTGGGCCTTTGCGGATGCTATCACCATCGTTGCGTCAAGAAATGACTTTATCAACCACCACACCGAACGAATCTTCAACTGTCGTCACAGCCAAACTTGAAATG
Organism: Marasmius fiardii PR-910; assembly: GCA_014904975.1. Lineage (NCBI taxonomy): Eukaryota > Fungi > Basidiomycota > Agaricomycetes > Agaricales > Marasmiaceae > Marasmius > Marasmius fiardii. Next base: position 81,245 of record MU127810.1, read on the forward strand.
ATAGTCGACGACGCGCCATCCCATACATTTTCAAGACTCCTCGAGGATCGGTAACAGACGATGGGGATGGCTCCTAGGCTTTGAACCATAGGTCCCTACAATCGACAAATGATGCTCCAGTGCTGGAGATGTCGAGAGCCGAACTGGCTCAGGATGAGTTATCTTGGTTTTCACATAATCCGGAGCTAAGAGGCAGAATCAGATGGTGTGTTGATTCATTTTTTTTCATTTGACCGCAATCTGACATGTTCTCCAAAACATTCCTTGTGGGGCACATCCACGACTTTATGACTGATGGGGGCATCTTGTTCTTTTATGTTGCCAATTCGGTTGAGATAGTTTACATAGTTCGTTCACTCTGACAGTCCCGAGATCAACGACTTCGACTTCGTGAGTGCATGGATCCTCACGGGTCCTTATCAACAAACTCAAGGTGTTAGCACAGAGCCTCCGAGTCGGAGTTGACTATTCGATCTCAATGATGCCCAGCATAAATAACTTGAGGTATCCCAACACAATACACAGTGCGTATATTTATAAAGGTATCGGCTCCAACCCTAAACTGCTACAGCTGTTGGAGCGGACCAGGAAACACCATGCACGACTCACCCGATTAGCCTTGCATAAGTACGCTAGAAGCTCCCCACCCAACGAAGAATCATGACATGACGAACCAGTGGGCACCTGGAAACCAAGAGGGAAAGTGGCGTTCTATGTTACAGAAAATGGACTCGTAGACTGCTGATAACATGGAGTCAAATCACCTTCTCCTCAAGACACCAAAAGTACTTCATCTAGATCCCTTCCATCTTAGTGTCGAATGACGAAATATCTGGTGTGCTCAGCGCTATAGTTCCGACTTCGACTCGTTACAAACCTTGGTTTTTTATGACTTGTAGATGTGGATGATGAATATCTACGCGCGTTTCAAAGCTCTTTCTGGGGTTTTTCTTTTTGACTAGTACCTGCCTGCTTAGGTTATACGCAAGGCAACAACAAGAAAACAGTTCTCGGCCCATAACACATTTCTTGAATGAGATTTCCTCAAGGTACCTCCTCCAGTGAGACTGACCCCGATAACAGCTGACCGTGCTCGGGCGTTGATGTTGGCATTTTGGTTAGCACTTAACAAGGGCTTGGGATTTTTCTCTAGCGCGGACTCCCATACGTAGTCCTCCAAAGCTTCCTTCCTCCGCGTCCGTCGCATAATCTATGTGAGGGTTTGCATGATCATTTCTGGACATCATAGTTGGGTGAACCGAACCACTGTTCTCCCACAAAAGGTTGAACCGACTTCAAATATGGCATTCTGCGGGAAAGTTATAGTTCTTGTTAAATCCGGCCTTTTAAGATAGAGGCTCTTCAGCATTTCGAATCAAACCCCACCCCCAAGATCTATACCGTCGACTTATACATGCCTACATACTTACATTTTCCGGATATTGTGGGGGACTGGCCATGGCCCCGTGCAGTAAATCCACATACTGAAGCTTGTGGCAAGGAGCTAAAAGAGTGGAGCCAACAATTCAATTTCTTCCCACCCGAAACGCAAACTGCCCTTGCTGAGGTAGCACTCTCCCTTGCAAGCTTCGCGTACCCAATGTTCACGTACGGTTAGTCACCTATCTTACCCTGACTCTGGTATTATAGTAATGGTGGCTTGCCCTTGGAACTAGCTCAATTCCGTGTCGCGGCGAACATGTACTATGTTACTGTGATATTCGATGTACGTGTCTCGTATTCGATCATGCAATCTAATGACCACCTCTGCAGGACTACACGGACAGAATGGACGCTGAACAAATTCAGGCATGGGTGAACATCATCACGAACATATTAACGACGTCGTCCTTTGAAGCACAGGATACAGAACTGTCCGAAATGTTCGGTAGGCTCGTTCAGACGTGAGTACGATATTTTTCATGTGTATCGGCTTTCTACTAAGACCACCCTTCAGTTTCTGGGCTGATGCTGTTCAAACCATGACTCCTTCTGCTCGCCAATACTTCACTGACGAATTTGAATCCTATGCGCGTGCTGTGGTCGTGCAAGCATATGAAAGGGATTGCTTCACCCTCCGTAAGTGAAATGACCGTCATCGACGAGGTATGAGATTTGTCTCATCTTCTATTTTCGACATAGCGCGGGAGGAGGCGTATATGGATGTTCGTCGCCGAGATTCGGGTGTCGGCCCATCCTTCGCCTTAATCCTCATAGGCGAAGATTTCGCACCGGGAACTCTGGATAGCGATCTTCTAGCCTCGCTGAGAAGCTGCGCTAGTGACATGATCGTCTTGGCAAATGTAGGCTTTTGCTTGCGAACAATTTCTATCACTTTTTTTATTGACTTCTGCCAACAACAGGACATGTATTCATACAATGTCGAACAGTCCAGAGGCGATACGCACAATATCGTGTCCGTCCTCATGCTCCAATATAATATCACCGTGGACGAGGCTATTGAACGTATATCGAAAAAGTATGACAAGCTGGCACAAAGCTTCCTTCGCATCTGTGGCGCCTTAGTCTCCGCCAAATCCGAGACAGTGGTTGATGGTGCAGTGAAGAGGTACATAGATGGCTTAGGGAACTGGATTCGCGCCAATGAGTGCTTCAGTTTCGAATCTGAGAGATATTTTGGCAAATCCGGGTTGAAGGTCCAACAGGAGCGCATGGTCGAATTGTTGCCGAGAATTCACTAACAGTAGCTGTGGCCCTGTGGGTGTACTCCCTCGTAAACAGACCCGTGCCCCCCTCCGGCTGTCGTCCTCGAGCTTCCGAATCGTTTGAACCTAGAGTAGACGCTGTAACACACTAGTATAAGTATACAAGCCTGCAACGATCCCAGATATCTATTCTTGACCAAAGTTGGCGGGTCCCCACCCCATTTCAGGGAGTCGCTAGGCATATAGCCTTCTTGAGGATATTCTAATTCTATGTAACGTAGTTAGCCAATGAGATCAAGTTTTCGCCTATGCTAGTACTATGTGCTATCAGAATATCTACCGCCCGTGCCGCAAATATTGGTTTTTTTTTACGGTGTTTACAAGCAATTCTCTTAGGCTTGTTCGGATGACCGGAGGGTGGTTCCAGCTCCGGTTCTCTTACACGAGTCAACAGGCTAAATGTTATCGTCATTGTACTTAAAATCAGTCGTTACGGTCCTCATTCTGAGTAAACTCTCCGTGTATTTTTGTCATCAACCTCCAGCAGTGACCGTGCAGGCTGTGCAGCAGTCACTTGTAACGGAATTCCTGACGTCCTAGTAGCCAAGATCTGGCGGACTGTGGATCGTGTATGTCGGAGAAGTTTAGATTGATAGACTAGTCAGCGAAACGAGCCGGCAGCAGGGACATTCGATGCCAGTCGAGTAATCAAGAGGGTGGCCATGGGCGTGAGCATCGGCCGAGTGGACAAAGCGGACCGAGACATCCCCGTACTTCGTCGGCATAACCGGTGCAGACTTCCTTCTAACCTCTACTGTACGGCGGACGTCTAATCCCTGCTGGTTCCGGTTACGGTTCACCGTCGTCGTGAGCGAATGCTAACACAACTCCGATCTATATCACACACAATCCATCCCGCTCGTCGCCCGTTGAGCTTCTCATCAACAGAGACAGCCAAGGCCGTTCTTTCCGAGTGCTTTCATGATCAGCTCCAACCAAGGCTCTCCGAGTGTCTGACGCCCATCAGGGAAGCTGTTCCTAGCACCAAACACTAATTAGGCAGCTGCGAAGTTACAGTCAAACCGTTTGTAGAAAACAGCCGATACAATTTTCCAGAGCAGTTACCTCTTTAATGGTTTTTCTCTAAGTTCAAAGTCATCAAGAAATAGCTTCACACTTGAAAAACACAAAGTTGATTCATCCTTCACAATCCTCAGTCTTCCTCGTCGCTGTCACCTTCATTCCCAGATTCGGACTCGCCGCCAGACTCTGCGTCTGCATTATCCGGCACCCAACGACGTACTTCGAATGGATCAGCCTGACCCTCGATTCTCAAAATCCTAGGAAATATAAAGTATCAATCGTAAGCCACAAAGAAAGAAAGAAAAAAGGACAGGAGGGGGAAAAAAGGAAACGTTGACTAACCCGTCAAACAACGCAACAGTCGTCACCTCCTCTCTATCTCTCTCAAAATCATACCCCGCTGCATCCCTAAACAAACTCCCTAGAACGGCCCTCCTAGTTCGTTCAGGATCATCATCTTCTGTAAGCCTCCTGACTTCTGTCGGTGAGATCTCCATTTCATTTTTGAATGGCGCGGATTTAGTCGGACTATGTAATCGAATATCGCGCTCGATCCCAGCTGTAGCGATGAGGGGCAGAACAGGATGAATGAGCGTCGTGTTCACGATGGAATTGTGGCCTGAAAACCCGTCCAAGGCCATGTAATCATCAGTACATTGAAAAAAAAAAAATTTACCCAAGACTACACTGACCTTTCAAGACCGTTGTGGGCGTTGATAATTCCAGAGGAAGGTACCTATTTGACTCAAGGCCCTTTGAAAATCCTTGGGAAAGAAGTCGTTGAAGCCATTGCCTTACTTTATTCGTAAAGGAGTAGAAGCTCACCAATGGTCTGTGAGTCCTCTCGGTACCAATCCTGATATGCAACCTCTTCTCTCCTAATAGCGAGCTCCTCCACTGAAGGTATTTGCCACAAATAACCACAAAAGTTGTCTGAGCCCGCACAGTAATAGGACAATCCCGGATTATCCGGTGGTCCTCCAAAACACCCATGCTAATAGACCTGTCTCAGTACAGCAGAGACAAGCAGTTCCAAAAGATCGAAACAGGTACACACCTTCATAGTGCATGAATTCGAATAGCTCCTCTCACTTGCGGTAGGCACTGGGGTTCCATCGGGAGAATTCCGTCCAGTACATATCGCAACGGGATTCGGATCTGATATACCATATATCGTTGGATAATAATGTAACATCGTAACGGCTATCTGATTGCCTAGAGCAAAGCAAGTAAAGTCATTAAACCTGCCAGGGGAGAAATGTAAAAAACGAAATCCCGAGCCGAACCTTCAGCATTGAACGAAACACTACTGCTCTCCGGATTACTGAGGTGTTTTAAACTTCTCTTCGAGATTTTCGTGTTATACTGCGAGTTTTCAGTGAGCAGAAACAAAAGGAACAAACGAATGCGCGATTCGTCTAAAAACGTACATTCATCACGACCCCATTCCCACTACTCCTCTCCGACCTCATCCCAAACGCCATTCTCGTATCTCTCAAACAAACATTCCCCTGCCCATCACTCGTAACAAACAAATGCTCCGTCTGCGGATGATACTGTACACCCGTAACTTCAACTTCCAACTGAATAGCATCCTGAGCTCGACCCATTATGGATGGCGGTTGTATTCGTAAATCATGTAAAGTGATTCGTCCGCTATCGCTTGCAACGATGAAGAGTTCATCTTGAAATGGGTGGCAAGTGATTTCACGTATACAATCCTGGTCGTCTAAACTTCAAAAAGTTGAAAGAGAACGAAAAATGGAAACGACACACATGTTCTCGGAAAAATCCAACTGCCCTGTTTTCCTCCCTCGTCAGGGTGGAACCTAATCGAGAAATGTCATATTGATAGACTTGAAAGTCTACTCCTCCACTTTTGGTATGGACGACCCAGCGAGCGGTTACCGTTTTGCACAGAGTTAAGATCATGTTCGTTGCAAGAAGAAACGCGCATGAAAATCATAAGGAATGCTCACGCAAGTAGAAAGCGATTTGAAGAAGAAAAGTCAAGGCAGAAAATGTTTTGCTTGGGCAGTCAGTAAACGGAGGAACGGATGCTCATGCAAGAAGCTCACCAAGGGCCCAACAAAGGTATGACACGGCGTAGTAACATTTTCCTGATGAAAATCCCATAGTTGGATATTGAGATCTGTTACTCCTCTGTCAGAACTTCTCCAGGTAGGAGGTGATCGTTGCACTTGAACCCACCATCTCCTCCACTCGCCAAAAACCTTCCGTCATTCCTAGAAAACGCCAACGCGTTCACACACGACACATGAGATGACAGTTTACTGAAAGCAATGTTGAATTACAAGGACTGATATAGGACGAGGAACGCACTAAGAATAAGGAAAGCCATGATCGAATATCGACTGCGACGCCTTGTGTTGGGTGCGAGGGCGTTTACGAGGATAGCCTGGGATCCCATTGTCGTGATTGAGCATTTTCATTGTCAAGGTGATGGGCAGGTCGCGAGCCCGCCCCACCCGATCACTCCTTGTATTTACTTGAGTCTCTCATGGGCAGGGTACAACCGCGAAAATACAAATGGTTTCTACTGATATAAAATACCTAGATGCATGGGAAGGGCGGTGGCATCATCCCCGGGACACCACCAGTTTCATATGATTGGTTGCGCAATCGTCGTGATCACAGCAACTTGTAAATAATGCGGATTTCGAGTTATTTGGGTGCACGACAAAATGTTAGTACCTGTATACTAAGTAGATAGGAAATAGCGATAAGTAGGATAGCAAGTGGGGCTCGAGAACCTGACTGAGGACAATAATTATCTATGAAAGTAGGTAGGTAAATGTATATGGCGATGACTCTACATGAAGGCCAAAAATCTATACTAAGAGCACACTCTACATGACTAGAGGAGAGGAAGGGACTGAGAACTGTGATAGTGATTGAGCAAAGGATAATTGCAAGAGAGAGATTGCAAGAGAGAAACATAGGGGAGATAAATGAAAACAAAAAATTTCTGAACCATCAAATAAGGCGTTATCTGACAGCAGCGACGTGTGCATCAACCGTCATAGTTACAACATGGCCTCTCGCCGCCGCCTCAAACAAGCTGAAGCTCGGTAATTCAACTTTTTTGCCCAGGCTATCCTTTTTTGAATGTTCATCGTATTCGCGTTTGACCTCTCCCTGGTTACCGTCTAGATCCTCATCTTCGCCAGCTGGTAGCTTTAACGGTGCTAGAGTTATAGGAGGCGAACCACTCCTGGAGGGAGGCATCGAAATCGGAAACATTCCACCAGGTACGATTCCGAATTGATTATGGTGCTGAGCATGATGAATTATCGTCGGTGATGGAACTCGGGTCGGGGACATTGAACGCGGTGCATTTGAATGTATTGGCGTCATTCCAAACGCTACTCTCACCGAATGAGCCAAATGAGGCTGGGACTTTGGCGGGCCTTCCCAATGTAACGGAGAAGAGGCTCTAGACGAGTCCGCACTCCTTACTTCACGGATATATGATGGCGGATATCCAGTTGGCGTAGTTGATGCCGTTCTAATCCCCACACCCTGTCCCAACGACCCCAGATCCATGCGGGGAACACCATCCGGACTACTGCCGTTATCACTAGCCGCAATCAAATGGGCAGCATGATGCGAGTGGTAATCTCCCTTCGAGTCTCTATAGGGATGGTGGTGATGACGGTGGTGATGATTCCGATGATGAGTGGGGAGATCAGTAGGTGAGGACGTGTGTGCAGGTGGAGGCAATAAAACTGGACTGGGGGCCCTCGAAGGGTTCGCAGAGTGTAAGTTCAATCCCCGTAATGGTCCAAGGAACGGACTCGTACTGGGCGTACACGAAACCGGGGCTGCTGCCGGAATGGGAAATTCCGCGGACGAGGGTGATTTATACAACACACCGTTCGAGGACCCAAAAGTAAGCGGACTTGATTTTGGCGGGGAATTGGGGACAGAGCGCGGGTAAGTAGGGTAAGGTTGGGGGTGGAGCTGGAATGAATGCGGAGACGTCGAGGCCGAAGCTGTGGTAGTAGAGGGTGATGATGACAATCCCGGCGGAAGTACGTTGTTACTGTATTGAGAAGAGGAATGTCGGGAGTTCGCATGGTGTGGGCGTGTGTTGCCTTGATGCGATTTGGACCTGTGCATTTGCGTCTGGGCACCCTCAGAATCTGAAGACATAGGCGAAGGTGAGTCATGGGCTCTCCTTGCATGTGTGTAAATGGGGTCGTTGGGATGATGGTAGGGGTGTGTCCATGCCTGGTGTGAATAATGATTCGGATGTAGGCCGACCAGGTGTCCTGTAGAGTGAGACTGGCTTAGGTAGCTCGATGACGGTGCCGTTGATGAACTAGCGTCGACATTCTCGACTGTGCCTGGAGTCGTATAGTAAGCGGGGCCGCTCAGCCTTCTTTTAGCCTTGAGTGCTTCCTCTCGTTCCAGAACCTCGGCATCTAGAACTATGCTATCATCGTCATCTTGAGCAGCATAAATCCTAGCCTCCTCGTTCTCTCTTTCATTCGAAATTCCGAAATACCCCCTGTCGCTAGTGGTACCGCTGAGAGGAGTATAAAGGGGAGTAGAGACCGGGGAAGTGGTAGCACTTTTCGAGAGACGACTGTCGACAAAATGTGTTTGGAAAGGACGTGGATAGGGATTAGATGTCTGATGATGGTGCCGTTGATGCATCTGAACTTGAGAACGCGCCACTTCTGATTCTGCTCGACGTAATGCCTCTGCATGCTTCGCTTCATATTGTGCTCGCCGCATTGCCTCCTCCCTCTCCAAAGTGTACAGTTCATCCATGGCAAGTGATGAAAGTGTGGTGAATGAGGTGGAGTGGGAACGGCGTGTTTGTGGTCCTCCCTCATACGTCGTGGATGTTGGCCTTGCGTAGGTCTCCCCCTACGGACGACGACGATAAGCACTCTAAGGAAGATATGGAGACACCTTGACGTGGCTCACCTCATCATCGCTGTTGGCTCTACTTTTTGCCTTTTTCTTCACAGTCCCTCCCACTTCTGACGGCGTGTCACTGTGCTTCGCAGAAGCTTTGTTACTCTTTGGGACGTCATTGTTGTGTATTCGTGAGTGTCGAGTAAGCTCGTCCGATCTGGAGAATCGTTTTTCGCAAGAAGGAAAGTTGCAAGCAAAAGGCTTCTCGCCGGTATGTGTACGTATATGACGAGTCTGTGGAAAAAGGTGAGTTCAAGTGGTTAAGAGGTGATAGGGCAAATTACTTGATGCTCGAGGCGACTGAAAGCTCTACCACATAAGGGATAAGGACACTTGTAAGGACGAGGAATGGGCTTGTCAGATTGAGAGGCGACCATGGTTTCAGTACCGGGTCATGGAAGTTGAAGAGCAAAAAAAAAAAAAAAATTGGTGTGCAGTGGCGACCAAAAAAATTCCTTTCGGCCCGAAACGGGGTTATAGATAGCTACCCCACACAACCCTCAAAAATTCATCGATCACAGCCTCGGCCTTTTACTTCCTACAGTGACATATGCTCTCAGGCTCAGTTCGCTTCTTCCATAAACCTCTGGGCGCATGCTTTCATTATCTGGGTCTTCCGACGACCGTCGAATTCGAGTAACCGGGTTGCGGACGCACGGACACTGCCATGGTCATCCGTACATGCTGTTTGTATGCGTTCACTTTGAATGGCTTCAATTGCGACGATATCTGGGATTCATAATCATTAATCATTCCCGCCCTGGGGGGCTATCACTACGTGTCGCACCCCACATTTTTTTTTCTTTGCCACAATACGAAAGCGGCGTTGTCATGTTTATCTCGTCCTGCGGGAGCGTTTTACATTTCAATATTGGGCCCGGGATCACTGCCCCTCGGAGTCGCTGCCCTTTTGCGCTGCCTCGACGGGAACAACCGATAACATAACTTCAATTCAACGGCAGAAACTCGGTCCCACCGGTACCCTAATTTTGGAGAAATTATCACGAGCTTCGCGTTCATCAACTGCTTACTGGGGTTACTGGGGAATGAATAGAAACCGAAGCTCAATTGCCCTGATCTACACCGGCCCCAAGGACATTACCTTAACGAGTTCGCTAACGCGTTGCTCCTTCGAATCATTCATGGCAAATGTTGAACGAATGTTCGAGGCAAGTCCAAGTACGTCCAAACGCCGCCGAGATTGTCACTTACGTTCGATGGGCTTGATACTTCCCCGCCCTTTCAGCCCCCTTCCCCACTCGGTTTCTGCACAGACTGCGCGTCTATAATCCCGCAAATTGATCCAGCTTGAGCCCATGAACTGGGGTCCCCCAGGTCGCCAGCCGTTCACCAACATGATATCACTTTGGTACTCCCCGAACCCGAGACAACGAGCTTGTTAAACCCGAATAACACTTATCTGTGGTTATTGGAAGGCGGGAAGCCTGCGATCGACAAAGGTTCATCGTTTCTCATCCTTCCCACCGTCAAAAAACATCAAAATGATACGTACACATAGATCCGAAATCTTCCGTCGATTATGTATCCGGAGAAACCGGACACCCTAATTCTTGAAATTGGGGCTCTTCACTGCAGCTGGGGTTGCTTTGATCGTCGTCAGGCCAAGCGACCTTTTTTTGGAAGCGTCCAGACTTACTAATCTGGCTCATAAAGTTCTCTCAAGATTCTTAACGTCGGAAGCTATCACATCATTCTGAAGTGCTCTGGCTCATGTTCTGGATCTTTTTCTCCTCGAATAACGCTGTCTAGAGCATTCTTCAACGCGGAGAACATCTGAACTGTGAACATCGAAAATGGGGATTAAAGGATCACAGCCCCGAGCACTTTGCCCCTCGAAGCGTTTCCCCCCAAAATCCAAATGTTGCCACAGGGAATATACTGGTCTCAGTTTCATAACATTGTCCACCGGGGAAACAGTGTGATTTATTGAGGTACCTTGGTTCAACGTGATAACCTTATGACGATTGCTGATAACAACAGGGCCGTCATCCGGACCCACCAAATTGCTCTCGGCTACTCTTTGATCATGTCAGATCACCGTATTTTTGAAGATCTGGGCCCACAGGTTGGTACGAGGCTATATACTAGATGTTTCTTCTTCTCGCATGGCAATCGAAACAATTTCACCCAAGTTGTCTGAGCACCAGGGAATCAAGTCAATGGAGACATTTCAGTCGCCCACGATGCTGTTTGCAAGCCCTTTTGTTGGATTCCAACCTGGGGTTGAGTGAAAACAATCAGACGCCTAGAGGCGACCGATGCGGTCCTCACACCAGCAGTCTCCTTTGTCTACTTGATAAGCGTGGGGCAAAGTCTGGCATAGTTCCGTGCCGGTGGATTACCTTGTGTAACCCAAGCTGGAAATGTCCTTTACTCGTACTAAAGTGGTTTTTACAGCCCAGCCTCAGAGTCAAGACTCTGCAAGACTTTAGTCCAAATGGGAAAATTCAACGGTGGCCCCCAGGACTATTAATTAGTCTCCCCAAGTGTCTGGAGCAGCTATATATATTGCGAGTTCCTGCAGGCCGTCTGCATCGGCCCAGAGCCATTCTCAATGCACCGATTTTCCACTCAAATGCTGTCCCATTGTAGATAACAATCATCTTGTCAACGAATGGAGACCAACATTCCCTCTAGCGTTCAAGAACATCGCGATCGGTACATTCCGGATGCCGTCTGGCAAGTCTCTCAATGACAACCCCTGTTTCGTCTCCCGGACTACCAAAGAAATAGAAAGTCAAAACAAAGACCTTACGAAGAAAAAAAACAAGCAACTATCTATTTCAACTAAAGTTCTGGGCATGCTCTCATGTCCGTACTACAGACCCTGTGTTGGTAACATGATCACAGTTACAATTTATTTCAACACTAAGTAGGCTGTCAAGAACAGTCCATACATAAATTAGTACAACCTCCAACGAACGGTGTTACAGGTACATATTTCTTCTGACTTGTATTCATATCGTAGATTTCAACCATCCCTTTCATTCAGTTATCGTACGCAATTCGAGCTCCAACCCACGGGTAAGGGTAGTTTCTTTGATACCAGTTTCGCATCGACCTACGCCCAGCGGTACGTGGAATAGTCGCATACGAACCTCCAATCTGATCAAATCAGAAAACAATGATGAGACGTTTTTCTATCGAAACGGGAAAACCACATACCACCACCTGATGACATCCATCAAAGAAATCTGAAGAGTACCCCGGATAAAGCTCAGAGGAAACAAAACCATCATATCTGTCGAGTGAAGTTGAAGTCCACTCCCACACTCCCCCATTGTGTCCCCTACCACCATCCTTCTCCCCCCCACTCGTCGCACTGGATGGTCAAAGGAGGGATGAGCATGTCATGAAAAGGAACGAAAGATACAACGAAAGACTCACGGGATAGGGTGCCAGTGCCGGAAACCAGTATTGGCACCACCTTCGTACCCCGACTGGAACTTGTCGTAGAACAATCGAAGTTCCGGCTCCGTCGGAATACGACCTCCTTTGACCGTCGCATACGTGGAGAGGTTATCGAATGAAGTGATTATCGGCCAATGCTGCGCCACTTTCATTGGGACAGGTCCGTACAGCGTCTTCACCTAATTTACGGTAATCAACAGCTTGCAAAACAGATCATATCAGCATCAGAGACGTACCTGGATATTGCCCTTGGAAGATTCTACCCAACTTGCAGGAAGCTTAAATTGATCAGGCTTCGCTTTGAAAACGTTATAAAATTCCCCATTGGTAACTGGACGCCACTCGATACGGAACTCTCCAACTTGAACCTCACGCTTGGGATGCTCGTTATCCCATCCATACTCATGGTCAACAAAATCATTGGCATTTTCAGGGAGCTTGTCTTCCGATTCGGAGTCATCGTGACCCAAAACAACAGTTGCGGGACCAAGAGTAACAGTTGGCTGCTCCGGGGTCGGAAGTTTGTCCCATTGCTCGGAGAGAGAGCTCCAGTCAGGAATTGCAAATCCGGGGGGAGGAATGGTTCCTGTACCCGCACGTTGGAGAAGCATGTACAAGAGTGTTTCGGCGTGAAGAGCTTCGTGTTCAAGCGCCATAAACAAGACACGGCCGATTCTTCGCGTCATTTCCCTTTTACCAGAGTCGATATCTTCGTAAAGTTTCAAGAGTCGAGCGCGAACGCGAGAACGGAATTGGAGGATCGACGTAAGACTGGGCCATTCGTCGTCATCCTGCGGAACCTCCGAGTGTGACTGTAGAATCGAAGCTCAAGCAATCATAGCGGAGGTACCACGTGGCGAACGTACATGGCATTGGGTAGGATCATCAACATTGGGATCGATACCGCGCTACCTTGAGAGTCAGCAGTGGATCGTAGCTACTTAATCGTACTCCTTCCTTACCTCAAAGATATCCTGGAAGACAACGCAACGCATATTAGAAATCGCAAAGTCAATAATAGGTAAGGTACAATGAATACCGACCTTGAAATATTCCGGTTCCGTATGTGGTTCGTCCAACAGTCGTGATAGATGAATGTCAAGGAACGCGGGAATATGACCGAGGTAAAACAAGCAGATATGTCGAAGGTCAATGGGCTTCTGGTATAACATTGAAGGGGGTATCATGCGCAAGGTTACGCAATCCCAGAGTGCCCAAACGTTCTCCCACTCTTGGGGGGAGGGTATACCGAATGGCGTCGACGAGTACGGTTTCTTCTCAATAAGCTGCCCGTCTGCGTTGCAGGCAAAACGGGAAGAGAGGAGTGGGAAAGTGAACGCAGGCCGTTCGACAAGCCACAATGAATACCTGGACTGGCTATCTGACCAACGTTGCACTGGCCTGAGGTTGCTCTCCGAGAAAAGTTGGTAAGCGTCCTCATTGGAAAACTAGATATGGTAGGTCAGGTTATCTCTTCAGCATGCGGGCATAGATAAAATAAAACACCTTCCACGACTCCTCGACTTTAACCAATTCGTTCTCAAGGAAATGCAGGGAACCATCAGCAGAAGGCAACTTGAGAGTGTGTGAGGATTTGCAGCGGTAGAACGCTTCGTGCCTGTCTATTTAAAGCAAAGTGTGAGTGTGAATGACCTATATTCTGAAGGAATAATCATACGTTGTTTCTCATCGTACCTCTGTAAACAGTTGGAGTTGAGACGGGATACATGGGCTGATGACTGCTCGAGGACTTACATTCACATACTCCCATTTATCCTCCTCAAACATGTTCTCGTCGCCCAACACTCTCCCTGCAGCCTTCAGACCATTCATGATAAACTTCCGCGTGTAACCGGCGTCTTCATTATACGCCTTTTCGATAAGCTCCTTATCATTATCGTGATCTAGTCCGATCAACAGTGTATCTCCAGACCCAGGTCGTAGAGGGAGAGACCGCAAAAACTCTGCGGCCTCCCCGCGAGCAAAATTCCCCAGGGATGATCCAAGGAAAAGAAGGTGCAGAGGAGGCTGGACCTCATTGGGGGTCGATGGTTGGGAAGAGACAGAATAATCGCGTGTGTCACTTTCGGAGGACCTCGACTCGTTCGAAGCAGGCGAGGCATCCCGTTCGTTGAACCTCAAAGGCGAAGAGTTTGCAGCTCTCGCAATACGTTCTGGCGTTACTGAGTGCATCCCAGCAGTCTCGATGTATTTAAGGCCGTCATTGTAAGTTCCCCACATGCCCTTCGTTACTACCTTTCCTTCCAACTCCTTTCCAACGTTGGATGAGCTGATTTCTCCGAGCGTTCGTTCCAGTTCGTTCCTTTCGAGGTCAAGCGCGTAGTAAGTCATGGGTGGCTTGTTGAGCGGGTCCTTCACTAGACGAGATAGTCCAAGCAAGACGTGGGAGGTCTTTCTCAAGGCACTGGGAGCCAAACAAAATCATAGTCAGCTTTTTTTAAGGAAGTCGAAAGACGATAACGCGTCGGCTTGAAGCTTGAAGGAGCAAACTTTGCTCACGCAAAATGGCAACGACATCGCGACGTCCCTCGCAATCGAAAATGGAAGGTCGTACTCACCCTGCACCAAGCTCAATCACAGTTTCCCCTTCCACTGGACCCGCATTCCCATGCATGATGCGAACCAAGTCATCAGCACGTTCTTTCAGGATTTCTTCTTCAGCAGCGAACAAATAATATTCCGGAACGTTCATGGTTATATCGTCATACAACCTCAGGCCCCGTTCATCGTAGAGGAGCATCGTTGGGACGTATTTCTGTCCTCGTGGCTTTTGAAGGCCATCGAGTAGCTGTTGGCGAATCGTGAGTTCATTGTACTCGGTCTTGTGTGCGTGCACGTCGACAATATCCGAAGGCATATTGCGTCCCGTGGAGAAGTTCGAATTCAGAAGAGTCGAAGTTACAAGAGGAGATATTTGCTGAAATTTCTGGTCCCCCTTTTAAATTTATAAATTTCAACAACGCCCCGGTGGAGTTTCGTGACGTACTACCATCGATAGCCGTTTCAATTTGAAAAAACCCTGGACAAAACCGTCCTTGTTCGTGACTTGGGTTTCCGATTTACAACAGAAGCTTACAAAGCCCTCTCACCGTCCACCGAGCCTCCCACCCTTCCTTCAAGGATTTCGTACTAATGGGGTACCACTTAGGCCTACACATCGAATAAATACGTATTATCATACGCAAATTGTACGTAGCCTGACCAGCCGGAGCGATCATAATAGTAATACGCCTCCCAAGTGCCTGCCGAAATTGTTCTCGTGAGACATGGGGTTTGAATTTGAGGCACCACAGCCCGCCACAACCCCAGAACTATTCGCATATTATTTCTAAGGTTCATTTGGTGTTGAACAGAAAGAAACATCAGATGTGCGGCCGGATCCTTTCTTTCTGCAAATGTACTAGTTTGCGCACGTCATAGTCTGAAGAATCTCACTAACTTCTTGTCCATGAAAACCCGTAAGAAACCAGAAGATAGGCAGTGTCAAGAGGAACCCTGCAAATGTGCATGCACAAAATTTTAGCATTCCTTTTTTTAATTGTCCTTGTCTGCTTCCACCAACTCTCTAGCGAGTCGTTCCAACAACTCTTCTGACCGGAAATTACGGGTGAACATCTTTCCATCACCCACGCTAACGTAAATAACCGGAAAATGAGCACAAATCGTTCAAGAAAGGAATGGAAGCACTTGCCTAGCTCCACCATTAAGAAGCCGTCGTAGCCACCCATAACGACTTTTCCACCCAAAAACCTGGGCCCAATTCTTCTTCCATCCAACATCATATAATCTTATCGTTCCGTGCGCATCTTTTACCAATCTCCGTTGGGAGGAAGATAGTTCGTGTTCTTGTGGTGGGTCCGAGAGTTTGTGTCCTGTACGAGGTAAGGGAGGCAGATATCGAAGAAGTAAGAAAGGAGAGATGTGTTCCACGGTAGTCTGATTCGTTCTAATTTTACAGTTCACTCGTTGGAGAAGAGTCAAGAAGGATGCGCACATACGTGACGAGATACAGATGATACACCAAGAAAGAGCCAATGACGATAACAATTATGCATCCTGCGAAAAAGAGTCCTATTGTATGGTAGGGTATATTTTCCTCCTGGAAGAGAAGGATCAGCTTAAAGGGTTCTATACGGAGTGAGAAAACTCGCACCACATCGAATGGATGAGTGAAAGCGTAGTGAATGAAACGAGCGCAGATAGCGGTCACATAGATCGCGAACAACGTGACACAGGAGAGGAAATGGAGGAAAGCAGGGTATGTTCTATGGCCCTGAGTAAGATACCACATGAGTAAAAGCATTCGCTTTGTAATTCAGCATATGACTTACAACACACTTGGAACCAAGCCAGGGGCAGTGATGGTCTGTGCATGTGGATAAATTCGTGATGGTGACTCAAAAAAAAGTTGGAAAGATCGAACCACTCACCCATTTTCAATACGCAACGACCACACATCGAGCAATGGTGTGTACGTTCAGGTTTGGGTGCCTATAGAAAGAAGAAAAAAATATTAGTCTAGGCCAGTTTTGGTACCACAAAAACGTACCCAACACTTCCGACACCACTTTGCAGGGGAGTTGAAGTCATCATCCATGCCCAACAGTGCTTCCGATAGTCCTACTTCACCATCATCGTCTCCATTACTCTCCTCGACAGATACAGGCCCGGGATCGCGTGCCACGCAGACGATGAGGGACGAGAGAGCAAGGAATGTCAAGGTATATGTTACGGATAGGTGAAGAGCGAAGTAAAAAGGATCTTTCAACGTCTTCAGATAGTGGATGGCAAGAAAGTACAGAAGGGAAGGATGAGGAGCCACGATGAGAAGTATCGTTACTATCAAATACAATTTTGAGCGATACTGAGAGAAGATGATAAGCTAACGGTGCTCACCATACAACAAGGCACTATGGTACCATCTTCTAACAGGGCCGTCATCATCTAGATTTGCACTCATTGGGTTCATTGGAATGGTAGAAGTTGGGAGATCATTGAAAGTGAGTAAAGGTCGTGGTCTTTCGTTTCCAGAAGCCATATTAAAGGCCGTCTCCAAGGATGTAATGTCAGATCTAGAGCAGGCATGGCCATGGCAATCTAAATTAAGCGGGAAACGGGATGAAAATAAGAGGAATTGACTCACAAATTAGGCCATGGAAACACAGCACAGAGTGGGTAGGACGTGTAGTGGGGGCAAGGGGGTTATGTAAGCGGTGAGACGGTCCCGTATGGCTAATTTGATCGGACAAAGCCACCTCATTCTGTCAAGGCGGGACGACCTGGACGATGTCGAGCTCTACTTGCTCACGAACTACATATTTCTGAGTTCTCAGATGGCCTGCTTACTGTTTGAAACAGAATTGAGCATAAATAACCAATACTTTGGTAGCTAGCGGAGCCTTATAAGAATTTCCAGGTCTGGGTTATTACGGTGACTTATTCGGCTTCGCTTACAACTCCGACTCTCCGTCGTCCGGGAGTCTTTGTAGTAGGGAATTCGTCGACGATGGGAATTGGAGTGAGTAGGGCCTATTGGGAATCGTCATTGAGAACGTGAGGCGTTGTTCGAGTAACGGCCTTTTATCATCAGGCACTACGCAGAAATATCGACAACAATCCTCGCATCCTTTCGTCATCTCCAAGGCTCTTCTTGCACCCGTTCCCGCAAAGCCTTAAAGAACCACAAGATTCCACAGTCGAAGGTCCTCGGTCACTCGGCGTGTCCTCCCTTGCAATCCCACAAAAACCGGATTGAATACGTCTCTGAACAGCCCATTGCACTGAGGCGTGGTTAGTCACCGTAGCTACTACGTGGCACACCCTTCAAGGGGATCAACAATCTTGGGAATGGCCTGACTATACCCCTCATATACCCCTCATGTTCGCCTGCAATACAGATCAAACTATAATTCCCCAACTGAAGAAATATGCATGTGGTAGCTAGTTCACGTAGAAACGGGGGTGATAACTATCGGAAAAGACTGTTCGCCTTCGCAAGTCGGGGCTTCTGCCACCCCCAACTTCCAAACGATCTTCTTTTGTGAAGGGGAAAACACAAAGTTCTTGACAAGAACCGCGAGAAAAGCTTCTGTAGGGATATGAGTGAAAGGCGAAACCAGGTCGTGAGGAAAAAACTGACTCATCGTCATTTCCGCAAAGCCGAATCCACTGCGCAAAAACGTTTCAGCTCCTTTGAACAATCAGAACATGCTAAACAGTTCTTACATGCATCCTCGAGGACCACCAATGAAGGACATCCTGTAACATGTTCAGCATTTGGCGACCAGTCATGTTAATAACAGACGCACAGTTTAGGATAGACACCGGGGATTTTAGCATCGGTGACTGTTTTGGGGAGAGAGAACCAACGCTCGGGCTTCCATTCAGTAGCATCCGTGCCCCAGACAGATTTATCCCGGTTCGCCGCTTTGATTCCAATGTGAACTAGGGTACCTTTGGGTACGAACAGCTCTGTGATGGTCTTGCCATCTACACCATTCATTGGCTTGCCAAGTGGTATAACAGCGTCTGCAAGACTAATGGTTGAGTAGATAAATGAAGGGCAGCTTAAGTTTGCCAATGTACTGACGCTTGACGGCTGGCCGTGGTCGCGGGCGGATACCTATTGTTGGTGAATAAGTCAAAAGAACCGAATAACAGAGGAATCGAGTACCAACATTCGCAATGTCTCTCGACAAACAGTCTCTAGTAACGGTAGCGTATTCAATTGTTCGAAATTTAGATCGCCATGGGGGCTCGCTGCGGTCACTTCTTGACGAAGTCTATTCTGGAGTTCCGGGTCAAGAGATAACTCCTGCAAGCATCTTGCCATCGCGGTGGAGGTCGTGTCGGTGCCAGCAAATAGGATGACGCTCATCTGACCCAGAAGCTCTCTCTCTGACAGTTGATCATCCTCAGATTTGGCCGATGAAGAGGCTTTTACTGTTACGAAACGCTTCAATTGAGGAGGACAGCGTTCAAGGAAGAGAACGTACAGAGAAGACTGATGATGTCTTTGCCATGGCCAGGAAGTTGAGCAACCAGCGTGTCTCCAACCTCCAGAGCTTGCTTTTTTCGGGAGAGTATTCCTTTCGTCGTATTGTCAAGAATATCCACGAGATTCCTGCATGTATGAAGGTCTGACGAGGGAATATAGTCTATCAAATACCGTCGAAGTTCCGGAGATAGCATCTTCATCATTAATGGCAATGCTTGCATCGGTACAATTAATCTCTTCGCCGCTTGCCTGTTATACCGCAGTCAGCGAGAATTAAAAAAAAAACAGCAGGATCCCGAATCGAATGACGTACAAGAGCTCTTTCATCCCATGCAGTGTATCGACCGAACCGGCTGCTCCGAACGAGTGTCCAAGGCCCGCCTGACCAATGAACTCGAGCGTTGTTGATCCCAAAAAAGGCGACAGGTCAACGTCCATACGCTGACCATCGATTTTTGATGCTATTGCGTCCACTGTCTTCATTATTGACGGATTCAGTTACTATCATAGGGAAGGACATAAAGACTAACCTGGTGTGCAATCTCGTGAATGATAGGTAACAACGCCTTCAGGCGCGCTGGCGAAAAGGCAGGATTCATAATTTTTCTCCCTCTTCGATGTTGAGCACCTGTCGGGATCAGTTCAAACAAACGAACAGAAGCAGGGAAAAGAGTGGGCTTACCCGAAGTGCTCACCAAACAGGTACCAAAGATGAGATGGTTTGCACTTGAAAATGACACATCAGGTCGTGGTCGCAGACTATGGTTGACGGCGCACTGACGCAAGTAGTGAGTCTGGCATATTGAAGATAGGTTCTTGCTTGACGAGAATGCTTTCCATCGCTGCATGGTCAAATACATATAAATCCTTGGCCTTTTGGAGTGTAATCAGTCGTCAGTTGGGATTCCGCGTATAGAGTCCTCACCCCAAGTATTGAGTGTATCTTCACAACTCCTCCGTAATTTTGAGCTAAATCATCATGGAATTCGTATCCTTCAGCTGACTCGGATATGAGCTTCAGGATATTGCCTTTCGTTGTAGTTTATGAATGAAATTAGGCAGATACATAGGTGGAACAGAGTCCAAGACTCACCAAAAATAAAGCTCTCCAGTGGTGGGCCTCTGACGTTGCGTAACGATGGTGCACTTCGCCGATGCAAAAACCGAAGCAACCAGCATACGGCGATTACGGTGACAGTGATAGCAAACATGGGACGGACAGGGATGAGGAACATTCTTCTTCATATTTATAGAGAGCGCCGAAGACGATCTTAGTTCGGTTCAGAATGTGAGGGGGAGGCATCACAGATGGCTTGGTTCAATATGAGCCAGAACATGAGTAAATTGGAAGTTGATGTTGATAGCAAAGTTGATAGATTTTTATTGAATTCTTCTGTAGATTTCCTTTCGGCGTGACGTTACGATAACGGCCGTTATGCGCGCGCGATAAAAGTTCTGTCCAAATTCAATTTCTATATGTTCGTAAGCTACTATACAGCGTCCACTACTATAGGTTGGCGGATCGGAAGCTCAAAGGCGGCAGTCGGTGGCAAGCGTGAAATCTGGGAAGGAGTTCTCGCATGCCCACGGCTGCCATTGACTTCATGAACTTTCGGTAACAGCTCCACGATGCGTTCCTGCTGAACCTTCAATCCAGATTTTCCGAAATATCTCGGACATTCGAAACTAAAGCATTCATTGGCCCGGATCCAGTTCCCTAGGCCATCTATGTATCTCTTCGCAGTGCCATCAACCACTGCCCCGGTGTCAGTAGAGAGCAACTTGTCACAGACACGAAGAAAGTTCCGTGCCAGCTCGTCGTGCATTTTTGATACATGTTCGACAGCCTCGTCCACGGTGATATTATATTGGACCATGATGATGGATATGATGTTGTGCATGTCGCCTTTGGATTGTTCAACATTGTACGAGTACAGGTCCTATTTGTTGATAGACGTCAATGAAAATGTGGGTCAACGGTTCGCAAGAAAGCCCCACGTTTGCCAGAATGATCATGTCAGCAGCGTAGTCTTTGAGCTCGGTCAAGAGATCGCTATCTAGAACTCCCGGCGCGACGTCCTCGCCTATGAGAACCAAAGCAAAGGATGGCTTGACACCTATATCATTGCGGCGAATATCCATATACGTCTCTGCCTGTCCTGTATCGGAACTCAATCTCGGTCTGACAGCGAGGACAGTTTCACTTACGAACGGTAAGGCGATCCCTGTCTCGTGCTTGCTCGACTACAGAACGCGTGTAGGATTCAAATTCGCTAATGAAGTCACGGCGAGCAGAAGGACTCATGACTTGAACGGCATCAGTCCAGAAGCTGGAGAATGGTCTCAGAAATCTGATATGCGCAAGAGAGTTTTGTACTCACGCCTGAACAAGCCTACCGATCATGGACTGTTCTGGGTCCTGCGCTTCAGGGGATGTCGTGAGGATGTTCATGATGATGTTCACCCATACTTGAACTTGCGCAGCGTTCATTCTATCCGACGCGTCCTACAGAGACGCTCAGCAAATTGAGCGATCGAATGACGCGGCACTTACATCAAAGGTACCAAAGATGAACATCAGTTTCGTCGCGACACGGAATTGAGCTAATTCCGAGAGAAAACCGTCATTAATGCACACCAGAGTCAGAGGTAAGGCAAGAGAACAAACCTTGTGTGAACGTTGGGTATGCGAGGCTTGCAAGGAGAAGTGCTGCCTCAGTAAGGGCAGCTTGGATCTTGGGCGGGAAGAAATCGAACTGTTGACTCCATTCCCTTAGTTCTTTGCCACACTCTTCGGTATGTGGATTTGTTGCGCGAGGCCATGGCCACTCCCGAAGGATATCTGGCAGATGTAAGTATGCAGGCATGGTATAGGTAGGGATTGAGGGTGGTACTTGACTTGAAAATGCTGGAAAACTCGGGACTTAAAAACCGTCTTCAATCCAGTTTTCGAATATGGTAAAGTGACCATATCCGTCAAACGGACGTTTTGTGGGAAAGTGTACAGTTGCGAAAGCTGGTTCGGTTCGCCCAGCGCCCGCCCATTCTTTCCAGAAATCAAGACGCAAAAAACCGAAATCATTGCAAAGGTTGTTTTCGGAAGAACAGCAACCGAATATCTGATATCACCGCTCTGATCAATGATCTACAGTGGTCGATGGAAGCATCAATATTTCCTATTGGGAAAGTAGCCGCAAAATACAAACAGATCTGACTCCAAAAGCAGTGGTATTCCTAGTTGTGGCTGTATATTTCCTAAGACAAAAAAGTAACGGTGGCTCCCTAACAGTCATCACTCATAAACGTATTTGGAGCGTGGGCGACTTCCAAAGCCATCCTAAAAAGCACCGTTGTTATGTGAAGAAAACCGGTATCAGAATAAGTGTTTACTTGCCTTTGCGTAAATGGCTTCAATCCACTTCGTGTTGTCAATGGTATCCTGTGGCTCAACCCAAGTTTGCGGTTTCCGTCCACGAACTTTATCTACAAACGCCTCCAGTTGATAGCTGTGAAGATGAGGTGAGCGTTGCTATCTGAACAGATTCCAACATCTAGATCGTACCGGTATGTTGTCCACCATTCCTCTCCCTTTGTACCGTCTGCAAACTGGTACGCTTTCTCAACCCGACTCTTCTTGCCAACGGGAGAGACAGTGATGTAATGATAAAAGTGCGGGATGAGGAAATTGAAAATCTCGATTGTACCCTTTTCACACCGAACAGTGGCGGTAAGACTCGGCAAACGTGGAAATATCCCAAAAATCCGAGGTACGCTGAGATCAGCGAAGAGCTCTACAAAGATGTCATGTTCGAAATCGACCGTTGCGTTGAACTTCTTGTCGACTTGTTTAAACTGAGGTTCTGAGGAGTAGGGCACAGCAGAGGCGCTGAGGACAGACTTTGGCTTGGAGGGAGCTGCCAGATACCGGGAGACATTGACTGCATAGGCTATTTTGTTTACGGGTTTAATTTCCTTTTTATCCGTGATAACTTTTAAAAGATAAACTTACAGCCAGGGTCCATCGTGCTGCCACCGCCGAGTTCGTAACTCCAACGGATGTCGCCGGGTGGTGCAGTGCCCTCTGGAGCGGTGAGACCAGCGGTAAGACTCTTGATGGCCCCGAGCTCATCACTTTCCAAGATGGCTTTCACCCGTTGGATTGCAGGGTGGAAACTGTCTCAACAAAGGTTAGATGTGACCGAAATAACGAGACGAAACACATACCGATAGTGAAATGCTTCGAGTACCACGAGTCCCTTCTCAGCCGCAAGTGAGAAGATCTGTCGTGCCTCATCTTCCGTGTCCGTAGCAGGCTTCTCGAGAAGCACGTGTTTACCACCCTTGAGAGCTTTCATTGTCCACTCGAAATGAAGACCGTTGGGAAGAGGATTGTATATAACGTCTACCTCTGGATCATCAATCATGTCTGTAGAGAGCGATCAACGGGGTGCTTTTCGTGAGATGGAGAAATACTCACCTTGATAGCCATTTTCCCCACCATAACTTTTTTGAAAACCGTGCGTGCGTGCATATTCCTCTGCTCGTGCGCTGTCTCGGGCAGCAACAGCGTAGAGTAACACTTCAGGATGAGTCTTTGACGGTTTGATGAGCGCTGACGGGCCAATTTTCGCCGCACCAAGGCATCCAAACTTCAACGCATTGCTTTCCTTTGCTCGGATAGCGTCTACAGGAGGGTTTGATATCTAGGGAACCGATTAGTAAAGCACGTCGTGAGTCTTCAATGACGGCGTACGTTGCGAATACGAGACCAAAATGCCAACATTCTGAAGACGATGGTGGAAGAGGTGAGAGGAGGACTGTGAAAAACCGTGCAGTTTTTGGCAGGTAAGGTGGACGTAAGAGCTCTCGTGAGTGTTGATCAATCGTTCCATTTCAGAAATCTGTCACTTACGGTCAACAAAGCACAGTCGATCTGACTCGATTCTACCCGCTTTTCCATAAAAATTCCCACTCGAACAACATCAATATCAGCTTGAAACTGGTACTGTGATATCTCAGATATGGGCGGTCTGACCGTCATATCTTAGAGCCGAGGTCGACGTGCTACAGGACCACGACTAAAATTAGAGAATCAAGTGCGCGCCCGTGACAGTAGCATCGTGGGAATGTGTACAGTCATCAGCTTCTTTTTTTGCTGATGCCTTTCATTCACAACGTCCACCCTTGTTCCTTGTTCCGAGGAGGAACACTGACAGTCCTCCGTGGCATGCACGGTAGAATTTTCATTCTGTCGATCTATCATCTTTCCGGTCAGCACAACTTCTTTCGACACATGAACATCAAGGTTCTGCGCAGATTTAGTTCAGCTATACGACCGGATTTTAAAACCTCCAGTGAGACCCATGATATTCTTCGGATCTACTCGCAGCTTCACGTCATGTAAACGCTTCAGATTCCTCCCATAAAGCATCTCCAACTCAGTTCCAAAAATGGCGTAATTAGGATACTTGGCCGAACCAAGTATCCCCTCCTTTGAGGCAACTTGTTCAAGTGAAGCAGCCGTGGTACGAGATACCTCAAACAGCGATTGATCAGCGTCGGCATTGGTCCAGGCATAATAGATGTTCATGGGATGGATGTTTTCATTTCGGTTGGGAGGATAAGCGGTATCAGTATCACCATGATGGTATGCTCCTGGGAGGAACGGTTCGACAACATAACCATTCAAAACAAGGCCGCTCGATTCTAGCCTTGTGCTATAAAACTACTTTCGCGAATTAGCGACCCCCCAACTTATGGTCTCAATCAGCGACTTACGTCCGTCTCGTTTTGCATTGCGTTCATTAACGAGAGAGTAACATCGGTATGGGAGATGGTGTTGTAGATACCCCTATACGCTTTCAGAAAGTACCACGAGAAAATAGTGACGCGTGACGTACCTAACGCCTTTCGTCACGTCTGTATTCGCGCTGTGTATCATGGACAGGTAAGACCGTGTCTGGATATCGGAGCTTACAGAGGTGATCTTCAAAAATGCGTCGAATATTCCGGGCGGAGGTGACGGGGCGTCGTAAAAGAGATTAACTAGTATAATCCCCTGCATTACGCACAGTTAGGAACACTAATGATTTCGTACAACACGTTCTCACCTGTCCTTGAGCGCTTGCAAACGTACATTGTAACCCAGTCTTCGGATCCACATTTCTTGACGTGTAGTTGAGAACGGCAGAAGATACGTCCGAGGATACAGTGCTTGAGTAGGTAATCGTACCACCCTACTCGTACCCAACAGAGCTTCAGCAGAAGCCAAAGAGCCAAAAACAGGAGCACTGACCCAAACATCTGTCTGAGGGTGGGTTTTTAGAGTAAACTTTGTGACTATACCCTAGGTGTAATGTCAGGGTATTGCATCTGCGAGTATCAAAACCAAAAGTCCTCACAAAATTATTCCCGCCCCCTCGTACTGCGAAAAAGAGCTCCTTGTCCTCCTTTGGGGTGATGGTTCTGATTGTACCGCTAGGTAATACGATCTCGAATGAAACGACGTTGTCAGCGGCAAGTCCGTATTGGTTTGTTTTGTACGAGTACCCTTGATAGTACGTGGGTCATAAGGAGGGGTATTGAGGGGAAGTGAGTCATACCTCCTCCCGCAATAATGAACCCACCAACGCCGAGCCCCGTTGCACGAGGTCCGACAACGCTCACATTCTTGTCAAGGAGTTGTGAGTATACGTCATCAAAAATCATCCCAGTACCGACTTCAACCGTTGACGTTTTCTTGTCATACTTTAAATTATTGAACCGAACCATGGAGATGAGGACTCCAGATGTAGACGAGAAACCGGGATTGATATTGTGACCACCCCCTTTGATCTATTCACAAGGGGGTTAGATCGTAAAGCAAAAGGAAAGGAGATTTCGACTTGCAGCAAATGGAGTCCTATTTTGGCCTATCACCTTTAGCTGGATATCGTGAATAAGTCACAATTTCTAACTATAAGCCGGGCAGTTGAACTCACGACATTCGCAACTTCCTCTGCGCTTTCTGGCTCGACAGTGCACGTAGCGTTTTGCTGAGCGGACACAGCAAAGTGAGCTATGTCTAGAATAATAACGGTTAACTTTCCGATGATGAGGCACTAGACTTGTCAGTCTACCTGAAGCATATTGAACGTTATCCTTCCGGTACACATGTGAGATACTTCTGCCCAACGTAGAGCAAACATTGTCTACATTGGTTGCTGATGCCAAAGAAACGAAGCCGAGTATGAGGGCTTTCTGAGCTGAGAGCTTGAAGATCTTTGGGGACATGATTGTGAAGCTATCGTGAGCAGGAAAGATTGTGAGCTTTGAAGAGAAACTGACATGTCCTAAATCATTGCAACAACACAAAAAATGATAGGATGTAGTAGGCGATATCAAGATACAGGTCAAGTTACCGTCAAGGGTCAGTAAGCGCGAGTATTACTTAAGCAGGCTCCAACTGAAGAGTCCGTCGATCAGTGTTCGCCCCCTTGCCGCGGACGCTGAAGCTGATGGATTGTTGATTGAAATTGTTCCAGAGCATCCTGAGGACACACTGGGAAGAGGTATTCATAAACTGGGAAAACCTTCAGTTTTCGGGGATGTCGATTTAGGCAGAAACTCTTCCGCTGAATTAGTAGATTATGTAATATCTGGTGAGATCGAAAGTTTTTAATGATCAATTAAGCATTTTCGGTGCACAGATCTTCCTGATTTAGCTTTTTTTACTCAAGTTTCGCAGTATTTTTCCATTACCGGTGTGAGGTCATGACCGTAAATAGCACTCCGGACAGTTTGTGCTCACCGGAAGTCGATGGTTCCTCTCCCAAAATTAGAAATTTTAACGGGATGTGGAACTCAAAGTTCCGCAAGTCCCCATTGCTTGCCAGCGGCCTATGATTGCTTGACGCTCTCAGATGAATTATCATGGGCCTTGATGACTTGGACTTGCAAGTACTAGCTCGGTTCGTTTTTTTGAAGTGATGCATCAAGGAAAAAAGTTCCCCACTGGCCGCTCCAAATATCTCTCCAATCCCTCCTTGATTCTGGAACGCTGTCGCGCTATAGCTGCAGTTATTGATAGATCGAATCACAGAACGCGTCCTGAACTTACTTCAACCCGATTTGGGGACCATCTACCCACTGTACCGCCATCGAGTCTCTTGTCCCACCTTTCTGGAACCAGAACTACAACAGAATTCACGAACAGTACGGACCAAATAGAGCTTCTACTCACTCACGCTGTCGTACTCTCTTTGGTGTGACGTTTTTTCAGTGGCAAGCCGAGCTATGACTATATGGCGTGATTCCCGACTTCTCTCCATACGCATCTCGACAGCAGCGGGACTGCTTCAAGTTCATCAGTGTCGAATATCACAAATTCGCACACTTCACCGCGAAGACTCGGGCTGCATAGCGTGTTGGCATACTCACCATACAGACTCCACGTCTTCCATCACATTTATCACGTCTTCAAAATAGCTATGAGACCCACTGTAGTCCGGCCGAAACGAATCAATACCTATAAGATATCTAGGATCACCGATAATTTCGTCCCCAAAACGCCACTTACGCGCGAAGAAACAATGAGATCGCCTCCCTAATGCTTCCGGATTATACAACTTGACGTTCAGCGGTAGACTGACTTCCTTTCTTCTCTTAGTTCACAAACGGCCTTTTTGCACACTGTCACCTCTTTCCTATATCTAGCCAGCTCAAACTCGAAACAAAAAAGCCCAAGTAGCCCCGCTGCTCGATGTCTCGTGGCCTGCAAGTAAGAAGGTAAGCAACTTTGGCTTCGACATCTTCGTCAGTCATTTGTTGACCCTGCCGTTCGTTTATTTTAGATTTGACTGAAAGCGTAAGGTCTTTCACCGTGGATGAGTTGCCCCCTGCCCTTTCCCGAGTTTGGTGCTGGTCAAGATTTCTCTTCCAAGATGGTCCATAATTCCACGAGCGTCGCGAATTGTTTGATCGACGAAATCTGGCTGTGGAAGATACAGAGATCGAGACGAAATCATAGCACAGGACACTGTGCCCTCAAAAGTTGCCAGATACGAAGGGGAGAGCTCTGCGTAAGGATGATGGTGAATGCTTTACTGAGCTTATCCGCCGCTGAAAGTGCGTTGAATTCATAACTGAAGCCTTTTTGAGTGGTACGTGAAGTGTCGTTGAAAAGCGTGAGGTTCGAACCGGCGTCGAATATTAAATTTTCCATGCATCCCGGCTTGTCGAACAAGAGTTCATACCTTTACGACGACAGACGTACCCGCCTATAAGGTTATATCCATAGATATCATCGTGAGCTAACGACATTCGGGTTGGGCCAGACGTCGGGTCCTAAGAACAAACAGAAAAGCTGAAGTCACTTGTGGTAGTAAATCCGTTATTCGGTGTCGTACCATAATTCTCCGCTACACAGTTCCATCCCAATGATCAGACAAAAGTTTGAGACGCTTCGAGGATGGTACGTCCATGCGTCACCTGAAAATCGTGTCTATCTGCTTCGGTGCTGAGCAAACCTGAGTAGAAAACTTGTGAGCTCTCGGGGAATGGGTAGGATATGGTTTACAGACCATCACAGAAGGCTTCATTCAACGGAAATCTCATTGTTTTTGGGCTTCTGAAAGTCATAGTGGCTCGTTGGGATACAGCGGTTCACCGTGTAGAATGTGGGACAAAAGAGGGCGAGCCTATACCATGCCAGAAAAAAACCATAGTGCTGATACTACCGAAGATTCGAATCGCATTCCTCGGCCCATTTTTCATGGTTTAGAGTTCTCCTTTGTTTCTTCTGCATCATAAGCCATAAAACAAGGCGGAGAGACTCGAAAGGTAACGCACAAAAGTAAAAATCCCGCTCAGATTCCCAACCAAACTCATCGGTGGACTGTGAAGTCCGGGAATCAAAGATTCAAGCGACAAGGGCAGCTGATTAGACCCTTAGGACCCAATAATAGCTACACAGAACGAGTTTGATTCTGTTCTTCTGTGAAAACATGTCGTGGGAAGTTCTAAACGAAGGGCAACCTTTGTCAGCGTCCGGACTCAATGGCCTCAAGTTTTCTTTACACCTCGCGCTCAACAGTCGACTCGTTCCTCAGAAGCAATATCCAACGAATTATCATATGCGAGTTACCTATTCTACGATCTGAATTTGTTCTTGCGAGTGAGTAGCCACTAATCAACATCATTACTCTTAGCTTCAAAAATGCTGCAGACGGTGGAGCGTCTTGCTACCCGATTTCTATTCTAAAGATACCGCAGTGGCCAAACATCAAGTTACAATCATTCAACATTCAAGTTCCACAATTATTACATGCCATGATACGGGGCTGCGATCGCTGCGAGTTTTTTTTTTATTCGTATCAGCTATCTGTGAGTTCTTTTTTCCTTGTAAGTGCAAACTACCACTGTTCTTGGACTGAGGAATCAGCATCAAGTTGCAAACTCTCTGTACACAATCCACGGACTCCATTTGGACAAGAAGATCAGAGAGCAGGTACTACGGATATTTGGGTAGACGGCCTTCTACGCAATAAGGTCAACTGCTGAACGTTGGACACTTGAAGCGAGTCGCAGAATGAAAGCCAGGTTATGGAGGCTTCGGGATTTAGTTTTGTTACTTCGCAAATCTCGTTGAAATTTCGAACGGCAAACTTGAAGAAAGAGACTGTGGACGCTGAATCGCAGGTTCATTTTCCAAGCGGTTGATCATTTCATCAATTTCGTAGTACCAACTCAACGGCTTCCCCCCTGTTACAAGCGCCCTACATTGTTCTAGAGAAGTGCGCATCTTTGACTCAAGGCACAAGAAGTTTGTTTTCTTAAAAAAAAAAAAACGGCTGGTGAGATTTCTGGTTTCAGGATGAAAGAACGCGAACTAATCATGACGAGAAACGGAAGAGCAGTCTTCGCAGACCACCGAGGGAGTTTGAACACCCAATACGGCTGTTCAATTTGATCATCGTATGATACGGTGGGTAGGCGGCTACCAATTATCGCTACTGTGGTTTTTTTTGAGCACGGCAGTAGACTCTATCAACCTCAGTCCAACATCTGAGCATGATATATCATGGAACTCCCGCCTCCAGAAACTCTGTACCGCCCTTGATGACTCTCACCCCGGTTCGTCTTGCTCCCTTGGGTCCTATATCAAGTATTAATGTCTCAGCGCTACATTGCGTCCAGATCGAACGACTAATACACTGGACCAGTAGTGATGGCCGCCTTGAGCACTCGTGATGATCAGCGGCAGCTACTCCAGCGTAAAATGTCGACTACTTAAGAGGCTGAGTGTTCTCGGATGATTGGTGGCTTTCATTATGGCATCTACACCCGTTAACGACCCCGTTCAAGCATTCGTTGCTGTGATCACACCCTCGTTGAGGTTGCTCATGGTAGGTACTGCCTGGGCGGCCGCACTAGTTCCTCTCCTTGTTCTTCTCTTTTGGATGTCCACTCCGACCACTCGTAGACAGCCTATCTTCATCATGAACGTCTTAACCGTCACGATGGGTATAGTCATCGGTATTATTAATATAAAGCTCTATGTAAGTTTGTCCACTACATGACTTGCCATTCAGGTTCTGAAATCCTCGATTGTAGGCAACCCAGATTTTATCTTTCAATGAGCCGATGTCATTGGTGACACTACTTGCATACCTCGGGATGCTTTTTGTGATGCCAATCCTTATGGATTGCATTTTGGCCTATCGGCTTACTGCCGTCTATCCACGCCGGACAACATCTAAAAGGCTCTTAGCAGTTATATTCGTTCCAATTGTTACTTTTAAGATTGCAAGGTTGACAAACATCATCATCTTCATGGTGATCTTCTCACGTGACATTCTGGGAAAGACGAGTGCCGTTATGGATTTCCAACAGCTATGGGATCATACACCATATGTAAAAATCGAATGGATCTTCCAAATACTTGATAACTGGTGTGCTACCTTCTCCAGATCAATTAATATGACTGACCAACTAAAATAGCTATACCTCGTCGCTGTTTCTTTGGCAATTGTGGCTCGGGCAATCTCGCGAAAGGAATATTGGACGGATAGACACATATAGTGAGTGCTTCATTCACTGACCAAGCCCCTGGAACACAGATAATGACACCTTTAACAAGTGACGACCACAACACTCGGAAGGGCTAGTAAGATTCAGCGTCTATTCTATCTGGCCCTCTCGAGTTTCGTATTTCCTTGCATTTTCAGCATTGTTCAAACCAGTATTGTATTCCACAATCCAGACTTCTTTTTGGGAGGTGAGCTCTATATGTTGCCCTCTTCCGACACAACTCATTTATCTTGCTTTGATCAGCCTATATCCTGGTGTCAAACATTTACTTCGAGATCATCTGTATTCTGTTTGCCACCATCTGGGCCGTTAAGACGCATGCGGAGCTCGCTGACCAAAAGACCTCGGTGGCTCACTCCGACTTATCGTTCCGGGCTCAAACTGGCACCGAGGTATCATACAGATCGGACATTGAAGCGAGGGAAGTTCATGTTTCACGAGAAATCGACGTCTCGGTCACCTCCGGTAGTGTTGAGCTAAACGATCTCCACAAGGATTCTTGGAAGCGTGAAATTTAGATATCGCTGATATCACCGCTTTGAAAAGGGTTCTAGCAGGATGCTGATGACTCCGATCGACTTCCGAATACATGTATGTAACTGTAAGACCGATAGTAGCGAAATTATAGAGTGAATGTCAATGCTATATTGTTCAAGCTGAGATTCATAATGCACGTACCAGAAAATGAATTGGATGACTGGATTGGAGAGCTGAAGGAGGCTCGGTACTTCTGTCGGTGGGTTTGAAGTTGAGCACGAATACTTCCTACTAAGTATAGGATGTCATCGAGGACCTGACTGATAGAGTTGTATGTTCTCGTCTACTTCCAATCCTCGTAATCCATTACTGACCGACTTCGAGTGTTAGATGGTTTGGGTGAGGGTCGAAACGTGAGTAGTTGTACTCGATCGTATCCTACGAGAAGTACCTTGCTTACGTGGCTTATCCAAGTCGGATTCGCTACGTCTCACGGTGTATGGGTTGCCCCTGTCCTTTCCCGAGTATAGCTCGTGTTTGACGTTGGTTAAAATTTCTCTTTGAAGATGGTCCATGATGCCATGAGCGTTGCGAATTGTTTGATAGACGGAATCTGGCTACAGAAGGTAGAGATTGAGACGAGATTATGGAATCCATTCCGCCGAACGTACGAACATTCGAAACACAGGAAAGTGTGTTCTCGAAAGTTGCCAGATACGAAGGGGAGAGTAAAGATGACGGTGAATGCTTTGCTGAGCTCGTTATCCGCCGCTGAAAGTGCATTGAATTCGCAACTAACGTTTTTTGGAGGAGTGTGGAACAAAAGAGGGCGGGCCTATTACGCACGCCAAAAAAGCCATGTGATGCTACCGAAAAAAAGTCGAGCCATATGTATTCTTCAACGAATTTTTTCATGCTTTATGAACCGAGTTCTCCTACATCATAAGCCATGGAACAACGTGGAGGAGAAACTGGAAAGGTAACGCACAGAAATCCCGCTCAAACTTCCGAAAACTAAACTCGTCCATGAACAATGAAGTCTGGAAATCAAAGCTGAAACTGACGAGGGCAGCTGATTGGGACCCGATAATAGTCACACAGAACGAGTCTGATTGTCTGAACGAGTTCTGTGAAACATGTCGTGGGAAGTTCTGAGTCACGAGGGGCAACTTTCTCAGCGTCCGGATTGCACAGCTTCAACGCTTTTTAAATCCCCACCTCGTTCCTCTCGAATGATCCAGAAGCAATGTCCAACCAGTTCTCATATGCGAGCTACCCATTTTAAACCAAATGGACCTGCGAGTGAGTGGCCATTGATTAGTGGTGACCATCATTACTCTTACCTTCAAAATCATTGCGGACGGTGAGCGTCTTGCTATTTCGATTGAATTCTAGAAATAACACAGCGGCCAACCATCAAGTTACAGCACTGAATTCCCTTACGGAGTCAACTGCTGAACGTTGGACACTTGGAGCGAGTCACATACTGAAAACCAGGTTATGAAGACTCTGTGCTTTAGCTTTACGATTCCGCAAATCTCGTTGAAATTTCGAAGAAAGGGACTGCGTACGCGGAATCGCAGATTCATTCTTCAAGCGGCTGATTGATTCATCAATTCGTAGTACCAACTCAACGACTTTTGACTGCAAACAAGCGCCCTGTGACATATGCTGCAGAGCAGTGTCCGAGTGCGCATCTTTTACTCAAGTGCAAAAGAATATTTCTGGCTAAACGGCTGGTGAGTTTCCTAGTTTCGGAATGAAAAAGGATGCGATCACGACGAAAACCGGAAGAAAGATCTTCGCAGACCACCGAGGAAACCTCAACACCCGATACGGGTGTTGATACGGGTGTTCAAATTCGATCATCTTCATAGGTAGGTGGCTACCAATCATTGCACAACTACTGTTCTTTTGAATGAACACGGCAGGACTGAGCGCGATGGATTATGGAGCCCCCGCCTCTATAAACCGCCCCCGGCCTTCACCCCGTTCTGTCTTGTTCGCTTGGGTCTATATATATATCGGGTATCAATGTTGCAGCGCTACATTCCGTCCAGATGAAATGACTAACGCACTGGACCAGTGGCGACCACCTCCCTGAGCATTTGATCATCAGCGGCAATTCGTTCCAGTGTAATTGTCGAATTGCTTAAGAAAGGACAGGTGTTCTCGGATGATCTGTGGTCTTCATTATGGCCCCTACACCCGTCAACGACCCAGTCCAAGCATTCGTTGCTGTGATCACACCCTCATTGAGGTTGCTCATAATAGGCACTGCCTGGGCAGCCGCACTAGTTCCTCTCCTCGTTCTTCTCTTTTGGATGTCCACTCCGGCGATTCGTAGACAGCCAATCTTCATTATGAATGTCTTGGCCGTTACGATGGGTATAGTCATTGGTATTATTAACATAAAGCTCTATGTAAGTTTGTCTGCTACATGACCTGCCACCTAAGTTCTGACAGTCCTCGATTGTAGGCAACGCCTATGTTATCTTTCACTGAGCCAGTGCCACAGAGGATGTATCTTGCGTTGCTCGGAATGCTTACTATAATGCCAATCCTGATGGATTGCATTTTGGCCTACCGACTTACTGCTGTTTACCCGCGCCAGACAACATCTAAAGGGCTTTTGGCAGTTGTATTCATTCCGATTGTTACTTTCAAGATCGCAAGATTGACAAACATTACCATCTTGCTGGTGATCTTGTCACACGGCATGAGCCCCGTTGTGAATGTTCAACAGTACTGGGATCATTTCCAACAACTCTGGGATCATACACCCTATATAAAAATTGATTGGTTTTTTCAAATCTTTGATAACTGGTATGTTGCCTTCTTTACATTAATCAATTTAACTGACCAGATACAATAGCTATACTTCATTGCTCTTCCTTTGGCAATTGTGGCTCGGGCAATTTCACGAAAGGAATATTGGACGGGTAGACTCATATAGTGAGTGCCCCATTTATTGACCAAGCTCCTGGAACACAGATAATGATACCTTTAATAAGTGTCCACCACAACATTTGGAAGGGCTAGTAGAATTCAGCGTCTATTCTACCTGGCCCTCTCGAGCTTTGTATTTCCTTGCATTTTCAGCATCGTTCAAATCAGTATTGTATTCCACAATCCAGACTTCTTTTTGGGAGGTGAGGTGCATATGTTCTTCCAACATAACTCAGTTAATCTGCTTTAATCAGGTTTTATCTTAATGTCAAACATATATCTCGAGATCATCTGTATTCTTTTTGCCACCATTTGGGCTGTTAAGACGCATGCAGAGCTTGCTGACCAAAAGACCCAAACAGCTCACTCTGATCTATCGTTTTGGGCTCCAACTGGCACCGAAGCATCATACAGATCATCAGAGGAAGTGCTGGAAGTCCATGTTTCACAAGAGGTCAACATCGTGGTCACCCCGGGCAGCATTGAGTTAAATGATTTTCACAAGGCTTCTCGGAAGTGTGAAATTTAGATATCACCGTATTACTGGGGCTCTAGTAGGATGTTGATGACTTTCGACTGTACGTGACCATAAGACCGACAGTAAATTATACAGTGAAGGTCGACCATTCCAGTTATTTGCGAGTTCGTCGAAAAGGTTCACTTTCTGCTGCACATTGCTGGGTCTCTGTTTGGCACCAAAACTTTCGACAGAGGATGAAGGGGAAGGAGATGGCTCTAATTTTGATTTACCCTGAATACCTGATCCTCACCAAGCTGATACTGCCGTTCACATCTCAGCGTTTCATGGCTCGGTCACCCAGCGCTAGTCATCCGCCAACACCACCCTACGGCTACCTTTACTTGAACATCTGCGCTTAATTATAACCTGTGTTCAGCCCGGAACGTCGAAGCATTGAGGTTGGAGGTGATCATCGGGAGACTGAGGAGTGAGGAAAACATAATGTAGGCACAACCAGTTTTGTCTGGACCACTGCTCTGCGAACTCAGCCATATTTTCTTTCACCGCTTCCCTCCTCAATCGTGCATAAATGCTCAGTTGCTATTGTAAATCCGTCGCTTTATGAAGGCTTGTAACTTAGACATCAACCAATCGACTATTCGGCGAGCATCATTGTGGGCACTTCTTGACCTTCAAACCATGTTGTTTCGACTTGAACGTCACCCAGAACGAGAGTGCCGAGTCTGGTTCTGAGATGAACAAATCAGATTCAGCCACTAGGAGAACCTTAGAAAAACGCTCACCTTGCTGGCTGCAACATGTGCAGGTCTGTTTTTTGATAACGGTCGAAGTCTATTGAAGGATTCGGTCGGGCTCTCGATTCGCGTCATTTGTGGGAGATTGTTTTCAAAAGGATCTCTCGCGTCCATGTCGTCCTCTTCGTCGGAGATAATAACGGGCTCAAACGGAGACATCCCGTACAGACCAGATTTTTCAGGTTGAAGACGCTCTATATTTTTAAGACTCGTAACCTTTTCGGGCTCGAAACAGATTCACCTTTGATCTGCTCTCTAAACATTATGGGTTGGTTTAAGGTAGGATCAATTCTGGGCCTTTTCCTCTTCGTTCCTGCAATGAGTGTTGCATTCCTGACTGGATTCGAGTTGTCACGTAGGTAATACGATTGAAATATGTAAAACTAGCGTGAGCACTGGTCTGCTCTATAAACACTATGGGCTGGTCAAAAGTAGGATCAGTCCTGGGCCTTTTCCTCTTCGTTCCTACAATGAGTGTTTCATTCCTGACTGGATTCGGGTTGTCATGTAAGTTGTCCCTAGTACGAGAAGATATGAAACGAGCCTGAACAATTTCTTGGTGTTTTAGACCTTGTTGCCCAGCCCATAAGCATGTTAACTCACATTCAAAGGTGTCGATATCAATGTCGGTTTTTCGTTCTTCCACTTACTATAAGTCTCATGAATCACGGGAGAAGAAAAATATCGAGTAGCAAGAGCACGTACGAATTGCTCATCTTTATCGACGCGGTTCTGTCATACGTTGAATTAATAACGCAAGTGGTACTGTGAAGCTGGCCTAACTGAGCTCTATCTCTCTCGCCAAAGATGGGCATTGATAGAGACAGAGGACGTTACGCAGATTTCGACATGGATGATAAGCTGCAAGGGCAACACGTGGCGTGCGACTACCAGGAAAGGCAATCGCTGCAGCTTGAGCTTTCATACACAAGCTGAAGTTTGTCAAGCGCTTTATGAATTTATTTGCCACTTGGTGCAGGATATTATTTTATTTAGATTCTCCAGGTCGACTTCAAAGTCGGTGCACTCCACGGAATCTTTCGGATTAAATCCTTGCATTGTTCCGAGACCATGTTCATAAAGATCAACCCAACTACAGGGTTCCGGCTTTCTTCGCCGTCATAGCCTGAGGATGGACGCTATCAGGTGCAGACTGTAGTTCTAGAACTAACTTTCCAACCTTCACAAAACCAGAAACTGTTGTTCGGTCAAAAATGTGTGAACCCTCATTCCCTTATAAAGTCCCCTATAGACAATGAACGAAGGAGGCGCAGGCAACAAATTTCCGGAAGTGCATGCATCCGATGCTCATAGACTCAACCATTCGCAGAACGTCTCGGCGACACCCTCACTCCTCAGGTCCTCCCACCTCTTCAACGCGCGGGATTCCAAGAAACAGAAATTAGATTTGTCTACAAAGCGCGTCGTAGTGATACTTGAGCATAGAAACCATCGTCAACTTTCCGTAGCCCGTTGGAAATAAATTCATCGGCGAGCTTGATAATAGGGCGTCCGGTCGCGATAACGGTCATATTCACGATCTCTTTGAAATCTGTAGACGTCGAGGCAGCTTTAGAGCATTGAACGAACCAGACTACAGATACAAATTGAGACTAAACTCTCTTACGCGACCCCCCGAACAGTACGCTTCGAATACGCTGGATACAGTGTTGAGATTGACAAAAGAGCAGACGGCGAGGGAGTTGCGGCCGTTTTTGCGGCCTTAGTTGTGAGCTCTTTATGTTGTCGGTGAGGGTGCACGAACCTTGTTGGATGACGGGCATTGGAGATTACTAACCCTGCTCATCTACTATGTAGAGCATTCGGACCTGGGGTATAATATGAACAACGTTTTCGTCGATATTGATAGCAGGTGTAACGGTGGGAGGAAAAAATCTGAACCAGAAGCAGTACGCTTCGCTTGCCGTTTGCCCTTTGTGGTTGCCTTTCTGTTACTCTGAGTCTCCATAGCCTGCCTCGAACAGGCTGCCAAAACTACTCTTACAAGCTCGAGTTAAAAAGAGCTAACCGTTACATCTTTGAATGTAACATTCAATAGAAAATCGGCTACGAGATACAGACTGCCCGCTGCAACCACCAATCGAAGCTCGTACTCCGATCTGGAAGCCCATCGTAGCAACCGGAACAACAGGACTCGCAGCATCTCATATCTCTCTCGGTGAAACCGACTTTACCCAGGGCATGCCTTCAGGAGGAGTGAATCGTAACGCTGCGAATCGAAATTGGATCTCGACGTTGGAGTCGTCAACTTGTGCGGGAGGTAAAATCGACGAAAGTGTCTGCGATGGAGTTTTCGGTGGAGAGTGGGAGAGTGCCAAAATGTAAGATATCCAAATGGTGGTGGGTGCATCTCTTTTCACCATTCGGGGAAGTCGATGAATGTATCGTGACAAACACTCAGCGGATGCGGGGTTGAGCGCGCCGTCCACTAAAACAAGTGGCTCGGATTTCTCAAGCATATGAAAAGACAGTCTTCCTGGCCAGGTAACGTTTGCGATACCTCGTGAGATCACGACGGATAGGACATGAGTAAGGATAACAGTGGCAGCTACGGCCACGTAGTCTAACTGATTGCAGTGTAGGGGAAAAAGTGCATTCACAGGATCCGGAAAATAAGGAAGGTTCAGTGATACTAATCGAGGGGTGGGTAGGCGCAGATCCGAGGAAGACAGGGATAAGGGTGGTGTACCGGCTCGCAAAACAGAGCAGACAAGCACACAAACACCACCTTCCCCATTCGTGCCGGCACATAATATGGATCGTTGGACGTTGTACTGAGGAAGCAGATTATAGATTTTTCGGATCCTTTCGAGGGACAAATCGATGGAAATTGTGCGAGTGATTTATCAGTGAAAAGTTTGGCCGTTACTCAACCGCTAAACGTTCGAGTTGAAGATAATCAGGTTGCGGACTGGTGTCTATGGGCAGACTAGAGATCTGCAAGAGAACAGTCACTCGTAAATCAAGGTTCCTATTATCCACATATTCTGGACCCACTTGAGATCTGATTGAGGGACTTGCTGGGACATGGTGACGGTCATGATGACGTTGGAAAAAGTGGGTGTAGGGGGTGTATTCCTCACTCTCATACCTGAGGTCAATCCGAGTCTAGTGGTGTTAAAAGTCGGGACGCTCGTTGGGTAGGCGAGTCCGGTTCTGGTGATGCAGTACCCGTGCGCTTTCGGTGACTGGGCGTGGTGGAGTCGAAGTAACGGTGACCCGGTTGCTGAGTCTGCGCTGTTTACATGGTCCAGTGTATGGGTGAATAATAAAGCTGGTATGTGGGTGGGCGGCGGTAGATTCCTCTTCGCTGTCGCTGTCGGAGGGTTCACTGCTGTCCTTTACAGGGGATTGGTTATGGACCAGTCATTGTTGGGTTGGGGAGGAAACGATACTGCCTCTTCAAAGATGATTGAAGTAGTCGGTTATGGTTTGGTAGTTGAGTTGGGTTTGATGCGGGTTGGCTATGGTAGTCCAGTTGGTACGATAAGGAATTCGGAAGTCGTATCCATCTGTCCGTTGGGCCAAGAACAGCAGTCGGACTGGTCGTCCTGAAATCAGAACAAGCGTCCGACCGCGATTGCGGATTTGGGTTGTGAGGAGCGTGGTAGGGTCCTCGTAGCCAAGATAAATAGTGGAAAAAAATGGGTGTACTTACGTAAGAGACGCGACACTGCGTAAATTACATGCGTGGGAATTTGGTCAGAAATCTGATCTTCGCAACGACATCCTTCTCTCATTCCATGTACGACTACCATGATATGCATCGCGCGACTTTCCGCGTGGGTCCCAGATGCTGGACGGCTGGCCCTCTCCCTGTCTATGAAATTTCTCACTACCGAGAACCTCAAAATTGAACCTAATATCGTTCTCCGAGAACTCTCCCTGCCAGATGACCTGTTTCAATGCAGGTCCAATACCGATGTTACATCCATTGCCGCTCACCCCTCTGGCTAGTCGTCCTCGCGACTCCTCTGGTGGACACTACCTCAATTTTGAATCAGTCCAGCTGTTTCCGAGGTCAGGTTCATCCTTGAGAATCTCAGACCAAGTTTCCTGAACTAACTTCTTGGACAGTGCCTTCTTCTCGAAAATTGGGCTCGTCATATTTTTATCGAGGTTAAGGCGACCGTTTATCATTTTCATCCATCTGTTTGAGATTTCGATTTCGGGGATTTCATTCCTCTCGTTGATCACTCGATCGTTCCGGAGTAGCCAAATCAGTCTAGCTGATTCTGAGATTATTATTATCCGGTACAGCCTCTGGGAGCCCACGGCGTTTCCAGTGTGTTTGAGGTCCAGGATGCTACAGCCAAGTATGGACCCTAGGTCGGGATCTTTCCATGTCATTCCTTTCTTTTCCCATAATTTTCCTGCCAGTTTCCAGACCGTTCGCTGGCCATTGCTGGCACATTCTGTGAGAATGTGTTTCATATCTTCGAGTACGTTGCACTTGTCGCATCTTGCCCTCTCTTGAAGTTCGGGCTTATAGTTCGGCCTTTGCCAGTTGGAGCCTACCATGTACGCGTCGTGGGCAGTCATCCACAAGAAGTACTTGCATTCCCTAGTCAGGTCTCCGTGTCGAAGACTTTTCCGTATCTCGGATTCTTTGAGGCTGACTCGGAAACGCTCCTCAATACTTGATTGAATTTGTTCAATGTTTAATTTGGTCCGTCTCCTCCCTGTATATGTTTTCATCTTCTTTGCCCTGATAGTTTTGTACGCTAGGGATTGGGTCATTGATTTCAGTTTTGCGCCTGTTTGATGGAGGGATGGGGTTCGTTAATCGTCCTACTCGGCTCTCTGAGATTTATGGACTTTTTAGCTTGTTCCTTCCCATTCCTCATTCGAGTCACAGCTATGTGGTCTTTCTTGTCTAGGAAGCGTATCATGGTTCTCCTTTTCCGTCTTCGTGTTAAGGCAAGGATCTTTTGGAGTGTTGCACCATCAGATGTGTTTATCCAGCCTTGGTCTTCCATTTTTCGAAGCGACGAGCGTAATGTCCGGGCTAATTTTTCTGATTCAATTTCTAGATTGATCTGTACCTCTTCAGACGTGGTCAAGAGTATGTGTTCTATTCCGGTGAGGATTGCGGACTGTATTGATTTCAGTTGCGTTGGTGGGACTATCCCGGTTTGGGGGGCTGCGTCGTCCTCATGACTTATAATGCAATACGCAGATTTTGCAGAGGTTTCTCTTGTGTTATAGGTGCTACCCGCGATAGTTTATTTGGTATCCGACTATCTCTTTTCTTCTGGGTCCATGGCGAACATCCGTTTATCTCCAAGTATACCACCGCCCACTGGGTACGAATGACTCACTTAGCCTGACATGGTGATGATCAGGTCATCAATGTCGACAACTACCATCCTAATAGGAAATATTCACGCTTAACTGCAACCCACCAACGGAAGCGCCGGCCCTCCTTCAATTCCTCGATCCGCTCGCTCGAATTTCAACTTCAATTTCTGGTACCTTCGTTGTCCTTTTCCACTTGAATAATATGGCATTGACATTCACTGTATAATCTACTGTCGGTCTTACAATTACATACATTCGAAAGTCGGTCGTCATCGACATCCTGCTGGAACCCTTTCCAAACGCGGTGATATAGGTTATATCTAAATCCCACGCTTCCACGAATCCTCGTGAAGATCGCTTAGCTCAACGCTACCGGAGGTGACCGCAACGTTGATCTCTCGTGCAACATGGACTTCCATCCCTTCAACGTCCGATCTGTATGATACCTCGGTGCCAGTTGGAGCTCCAAACGATATGTCAGAGTGAGCTGTTTGGGTCTTTTGGTTAGCGAGCTCCGCATGCGTCTTAACGGCCCAAATGGTGGCAAACAGAATACAGATGATCTCGAGATATATGTTCGACACTAAGATGTAGGCTGATGAAAGCAGGTTAAATGAATTGTGTCGGAAGAGGGTAACATATGGAGCTCACCTCCTAGCATGAAGTCTGGATTGTGAAATACAATACTGATTTGAACAATGCTGAATATGCAAGGAAATACAAAGCTCGAGAGGGCCAGATAGAATAGACGCTGAATCCTACTAGCCCTTCCGAGGGTTGTGGTGGACACTTGTTAAAGGTATCATTATCTGTGTTCCAGGAGCTTGGTCAATGAATGGGACGCTCACTATATGTGTTTACCCGCCCAGTATTCCTTTCACGAGATTGCCCGAGCCACAATTGCCAAAGGAAGAGCGATGAAGTATAACTATTGTATCTGGTCAGTCACATTAATCGTCAATGTAGAGAACGCCACACACCAGTTATCGAAGATTTGAAAGATCCATTCGATTTTTATATAAGGTGTATGATCCCATACCTGTTGGAAATGGTCCCATGTCTTTTTCAAATCCGAAACGGCGCCTGTGCCGCGTGAGAAGATCACCATGAAGGCGGTAATGTTCGCCAACCTTGCGATCTTGAAAGCAACAATCGGAACGAATACAACTGCTAAGAGACCTTTGGATGTTGTCTGGCGCGGGTAAACAGCGGTAAGTCGGTAGGCCAAAATGCAATCCATAAGGATTGGCATTATATAAATCATTCCGAGGAATGCAAGATACATCCTCAGCGGTATTGGTTCGGTGTAAGATAAAATCTGGGTTGCCTACAATTGAGGACTGTCAGAACTTGGGTGGCAGGTCATGTGGCGGACAAACTTACATAGAGCTTCATGTTAATAATACCGATGACTATACCGACTGTGACCGTCAAGACGTTCATAATGAAGATTGGCTGTCTACGAATTGCCGGAGTGGACATCCAAAAGAGAAGAACGAGGAGAGGTACTAGTGCGGCCGCCCAGGCAGTGACTAGCATGAGCAATCTCACCGAAGGTGTAATCACAACAACGAACGCTTGGACGAGGTCATCAACGGGTGTAGCGGCCATAATGAAGGACCACAGATCATCCGAGAGCACTTGACCTTCTTAAGTGACTCGACATTTACGTTGGAACGAATTGCCGCTGATGATCGAATGCTCAGGGAGGTGGTCGCCACTGTTCCAGTGCATCAGTCGTCGTTCCCTCTGGACGAGAACATTAATACTTGGTATAGAATAGAAGCGAACGAGGCGAAACGGGGTTACAGTCAAGACCTGTCAATGCGTCCGCGTCAACGTCTAGACTAGACCATATTTGCCACCCGCTCCCTTCTGCTTCAGCTTGAGCTGTTAGTGGCACTGTTAGCATCAAAATCACTCGTGCCCAGGATAACGCTCAGTTGGTATCAAGGCGATCTTCACGGGAAACTAGTCTCTCAATTCATATAAGAGTACAATATTCAAGCGTTAAAAGGCATGGCATTGAAAGTTCTCCGCCTACTCCGAGCTCGCCATCTCAACTAGAACGCCTCTACTACCCGCTGATCATTTGATTATTCCACGCACGATCGTAAAAATACAGCATTGGTATTGCGATACAAATGATGGGCCACATCCCCGAATGACTAACATTCACACTCAACAATAACGCGTCCTGTGGGTCTTCGATCCAGATTGCCCAAAATATCTTTGAAATTCGTTGGAACGAATTCAGTATTGATGTATCCCTTCAGCGTGCGCCTTGGAGTCGACACAAAGAGCAAGTCATACGAAGAAAGCTTTGTACCAGCTCGCCGTGCATTTTCGATACATATTTAGTAACCACGTCCACAAGTGGTATTATTGGAACATGATGATGGTGGAGATCATGTTGTGTATGTCGCCTTTAGATTGTTTGATGTTGTCTGAATATAGATCCTGTTGTTTCTCATAAGGCATGCTTGAGCTTGCGCAGTGTTCATTCTATGTGATGAGTCCTGCAGAGACGCTCAGCAAATTGAACGATCAAATACGCGGCATTTACACCAAAGATCCCAAAGATGAACATTAGTTTCGCCACGATACGGAATCGGGACTGGTTTCAAGGAAAGCCGTCATTACTATATACCAAAGTCCGGGTTAAGGCAAGTGAGCAAATCTTGCGTGAACGTTGGGCATGCGAGGCTTGCAAGGAGGAGTGCTGCTCCAGTAAGGGCAGCTTAGATCTTGGGCGGGAAGAAATTTCGTGCTGGTATGGCACTTCCAAAGGATATATACCAGTAGAGGAGTGTGCAGCCCTGTCGAGGGCTGTATTCGAATTTGTTAGAGGGCCTTCGTCTTGAAAAACTGGTTCTCTTGTCGCTGAACATACAACTATACCTTTTTCACTCAATATATATATTGTTTGTTGGTTTGACTTTCTGTGAGTGTGTACAGTCGAGAATGCTGGTGCGCCCTCCCTGAATGTCCAGAAATGATG
This sequence comes from Marasmius fiardii PR-910, assembly GCA_014904975.1. Taxonomy (NCBI): domain Eukaryota; kingdom Fungi; phylum Basidiomycota; class Agaricomycetes; order Agaricales; family Marasmiaceae; genus Marasmius; species Marasmius fiardii. Next base: position 125,487 of record MU127810.1, read on the forward strand.
TCCCATAGAATTATTTCAGAACAGCAAACAAATGTGCGATACCATCCCTCTGATGATTGATTCGCAATAGGCAAATGACGATGATCATCAGCAATTGTTCCAAACAAAGGGCCACATTATGAATGGATCATCGATCAGGTCTGGAGGGGGCAATCAACGAGATTCTTTTGTGAGTCGGACTCAATGATTGAGATTCACCTCGATGTCCCGTAGCACTACCGTAGCTTTGAAACCGTGCTTGCGTGTAAACTTTCGTCGTCCTGAGCGTAGAGTAGCCCTTCGGACCGGATCTTTGAAGGGTTTACAAGTGCTTCGGCATCCGGGCCTCAAAGCGTTACTATCTGTTTAGCAGCTGCAGGCGGACTCGTTATCTAGAGCACGATCAGTAAAAGACTTTTCAGTACAAGATCCGTCACGCCGATTGCGAAATCCTGGACCCGGTGATGAGTTTCGATGGAGATGAGGATGGGTCGGCAGGCTTTTTTGCAAACAGCTTCTGCTTCATTGATCTTGCAATCACGATTTCTATCATGTTTCATGTATTACCTGTCTTTCGATTGGCTCTCCGTACTTAATCTCGAAGACACCCTGATTACACGGTTGGATACGGTTTGATTGAGCCTCGAACGAAAGCGGCGATAGGACTCGAGTTGCCGTTTCAGCGCATAGCGCTCACACGCACTCGCACGCACGCACGGTAGAAAAAAAGGGAAATGGCCCTGAAGAAGCACTGTCATGATGTTCGAGTATCCTCGGATCCGGCGGTGCACAACGACTTGGTCCCTTGAATATTGTTCGAAATGATATTTTGAATAAGGGATATTGACCAATACAGTCACAACTGCCGGACAGAGGCCATCTCGAGGCAACTGATTAGAGTTGTATTGACGGAGTGTTGGATTCAAGCGTCGTGGAATATGGGCCAGGGAAAGGGAAGAGTGGCATATACCAGTCCGAGGTGATCAGGAAGTGAAACAAGAGGGAGAAAGAAAATAACCAATCAAATCATCTCAATTCTGACGATAGTGAGGTCAGCAGAGACGAGCTTGGGATGATATGAGGCGCTTCAAGCTCGTCAATTGGCTGGTTTACAAATTTGGCTCGGGAAGCCATAATCGACAAGTTAATGTCCCTCTGGCAGTTCCAACGAGGGCGTAATAATCCTAGCTCGAGGTGAGTTTAGTTTGAATCGTTATGTTCAGTACAATCAATTATCTATGAGACTAACAGGGATACGACAGTTACACACCGTTAGCTCATTCAAGCTACCCGAACATCTGTGGATTTCAACTGTTCGACTTGGCCACCCCTCGACCATCCATTGAATCTCGAATCTTCGAACCTTGATATCTCTGGAGTCTAACTTGTGGTTTCCGCGATCCCAAAATCAACCGAATGCTTCGACGAGCCAATGCTTGCTTTAATTTACTGTGAACGCCGTCATCGGCTGGTAAATAGAGGCGTCACTGCAGTCTGCAAATGACTTGCTGGCTGGTAGATTTCTCTCCGTCTATCCCAACTTCCAACTCGAGCCATTAATTCTGGATCCACAACAAAATATTCCTCTCCAAAGCCCTCAGCTTCGTTAAGCACGTCTCATATATGCGGTCCAGCACCCGTGGAGTGTGGTCGTTACTGTCTTTGGGAAAACGAAAACGCACCTCGAAAACCCGGAACTACCTATGCTCCTCTTCCATTCACGCAGTCTTTAAGAGTGAATATCCGAAAATAAAAAAACCCGCGTAATGGAGAAACTGAATGATAGGGAACGGGAAGGAGAACTGAAGAGCAAGCAGGCGACGTCGGACTCGACGGACCCCGGCCTTGATGAGTGTGTGAAATTTTCACCTTTTTTATCTACCGGTCCGATCACTCGATGTTGCTATGTCATTTTTCATTTTGGATAACGAAGATTTACTCGTAAAATAAGCTATTGACATTCAAAATCGTTTCTTTTGTCAATTTGGACATCTTGAAGACACCGCGGACCACCGTAGTTATCGATACCCTGGCAGGACACTGGAGACCATGGTATTGAAGGAGGGTTAAGACAGCAGTGGGAAAAATGAAAATTCGGAAATTGGTGGGTCTGAGGCCTCGTGCTCTAGCGCCCAGCGCTCATCAATCATTTCTTTCGGAAAAACGTTAACAGAAATATTAGCTCCGACGGTACAAGTTCACCTCAAAGAACGCTATCACCATCAACTCTTCACGAAGCAGAGGGCGTGGGGTGCTATCATCCTGCTAGGGACTGTCTATCACGATTTCCACGGCCACAGCCCAACCGGAATGACCCGTACCTTCAGTTCCTAGTAGGTGAACCAACTTACAATGTCCAAACGCACCGAACTGGCGGTGGTTCTCAAGTCAGGTTCCTGGATCAGCAGCTGCTCATCATCTATCAGTTTTCTTCGACTCGGATCTGCGCCCTCGATGCTGACCGCTGACCTCAAGGCTTCCGTTTGATTGTCGTGAAACTTGGTGGTGGTAACTTGCACTCAGGCGGCAGCATATCTATCTTGTCGTCGAGAAGTGCGATCTATGTTCAGTGCTCATATCCTGAATCTGTTGCTACGACGTATCATTATCATTGAGATCCTCTGACATGACAGTGGTCGGTTTAATGTTCGTGGCTTCCTTTCGTCCTCCGAAAATCAACAAGTTCCCGAGGATGCTTAGCTCTTGACAGCCTATTGATCCTTCCCAATCATCAAACAAGATGCATCACGGCGGTGTAGCTCTCGTTGAATGTGTTCAAATGCTTCACTGGGATTGTCAAAAGCGAAGCTCCAGAAGCAACTTGTGGCGGGTCAATCACTTTTTCTTCTGACTCGTGAACGCCGAGTACAACTTCTATTGAACAAACCACCTTCAATATTCCAGACTTCCATGTGTTGCACATAATCAAGGACGGGCAAAAGAGCGAATTTGATGCGACGTCTCAAGGTCTCACCGTTAAACGCACCTGTGCCGGGGCGCCTGTTTGAACGCGGTGTCGGTCAGGTACTATTCGTTGGAAGACGAATGTAGGGCAACAGAATAGATTCCCGCATCCTCGATATCCCCGACCACCCAAATAAGCCACAAACCCAAAAAAGATTATCGGATAATTTGCCCTTTTGCGGAAGCCGAAATCAGCAAAAGAATTAATATTAATATCCAAGCTGAGGCTTTGGTCCAGTGGCAATGGGGTTAGGATGATGTGCGCATAAGCTTCCCGGACACAGACCTATTATCACATTCCTCTGTAGTAGGATAAAGAAGAATCCGATGTCCTCTAATTGACGTGCTTAGCATGTTTACATCGGCGCAAGGCGACGGGTCTCGACGTCAGACACTTGTGTATAAGGCGTAGACATACGCACGCACGATACGGCCGGAGCCTTCCACCACACAGTGCACATAATTCAAGAAGGTTAAAAATCATCGTACATTTAGTGATATACAGAGACCAGAGGCGTTGTTCTGAAAATTCTTTTGATGCGCATATTCAAGGAACTCATCAGATGACGACAGAGGCTCACAACACTTTGATCAGAATGGTTTGGATCGCACAGTCCGTGGCGCATTAAATCGTGCGGGGCTGGCAGATAGATGGATAGTCTGAGAGATATGACAAGTAACGACTAGATGCTTCTCTGTGCATACGTGTACGACATAAACCAAAGAATATTCTTCAGTGTTGTAACATGGCCATGATCAAAAGGTCACCCGTCCCATCTGGTGTCCCAGTACTCCTCGACAATATCGTCTCGAGAAAACGAACCGAACTAGTGCGAAATTCAAGTCAAGAGTTTGACATACTTGGGAACGGGGTCTTTGGGCGCTCTCATGACAAGGTTCTTAAAGCTCCGTACCTTCCATCATTCGTGATGCACCTGCCAACCTCGGCAGTCCTAAGCTGATGGGATTCGTGTGGACTTACAGCACTAAGCCACGGGAACTTCTGGAAAGATATTATCGTTGGCTGTTGAAACCTCAACTAATATGTTGTCGACGCAAGGGGAAGATACTGTGCGATACAGCTCGTTCAACGTTTCAAACGGGAAATGAAAAATCGGTACCTACTGCTTTGAGTTTTACAACTTCGCGATCAGCGGAAGTTGACTTCCTTTTTCTCTTCTGGTATGGTCTCTATACGATCAGCTGCCTGTGCCTCTTTCCTATATCTTCGGCCCGGCGCAACCCAACCCATTCAAACTCGAAAGCTCTTTACAAGGACAAGGGTGAAGAGAAGAGATCTAATTCCGTATGTAGACCATTGAGCAGGACCTCATTCATCGAGAGCAGATCGGAACCTGATACACGACCTCATCATGTACCCCATACGTCTAGAGGAGAGGGTCGATCAAACCGTTCAGCCACCGATTAGGACTTACTTTCAAGAGAAAGAAAAAGAAAGGATGAGCGGATAAAAACCAAAGAATGACGACAATTGAACCTCCCACCGAGAGCGGAGATACCGATGCAGATCATTTGTCCCTTTCTAACCTCCACATGACCCGGCTCATTCAGCGGTACAACCGTATCGCGTCGTGGAAGGTACAGGAACGTAGCCTCCAAGTTTCCGTCTCGAGACAAGTACGATAAACCATTGAGCCCATCCATCGCCAGCGCGTTCATCGGGACGCCAGGGGTTCCCCCCGCAATCTCCGTTGAATATTTCGGAAGTTGGGTATTAAGCCCTAAGTGATAAATCGGACTGCTCGGTACTTCGGTTTGACTAGAAGCGTAGGGGAGCGTCGCGAATTGCTCTGACCCGACGAAATGAAGAATTAGCGAGGTCCATTCCTCCGATAGAGCACCTACGAATATTGGAAACTGTTCCTCCACGACAAGACATACCTTTGATTTGGATTGGATGAAGTCACTTACATCCCAATCAGAAAAGAGTAACTAGTAAGTCAGTCCACGTGTAGTCGCTACCCGTTGTTTGTTCATATTATTTAAATTATTTATTTTAAAAATTAACCGGCGTGGATTCCTTTTTTGGAAATTACGGTACAAGCTTCCTCTCACCATGTCAGTCGCCCTGACGTTTACATGTGGTTCGGTTTCGTTCCTTTTGATATCAGTGATTACTGACTGATATATCTTTGTGAGATGGGAGGGCACCAGATAGGGACAAGCCATCATGATGGAGACTGTTGTTTACACTTCTTTCTCATCCCATTGAAGCGACTATTTATGAACCCACAACAATGTTCCCAAAAAATTCACGCTCACTACCATGTCTACCAACGCTACCAGTATAGCTAACCTGGCAGTCGAAACATTCGTTGCAGGCATCAAGCCTGGAATCAACGAAATGTTTTTGGGCACTGTCTGGGCAGCCGTGCTGATTCCCCTCCTTGGTATTCTCTTTTTCTTGTCCACCCCGTCCACTCGTAGAATGCCGATCTTCCTCATGAACGTCTTCACCGTGACAATGGGGATCATCCTTGGTATCGTTAATCTTAGAATCTATGTAAGCCTCACTTAGCTGAATCGCCCTGTAACTCGAATTCTGAACCATACTAGTTGTACAGGATTTACAACCCTTTCAAAGTTGATCCAAGGAATAAGAGCTTGCAAATTGGATATATGGCAATGATTCTCTTCCTGCCGATGATCATGGACTGCATTCTGGCCTACCGTCTTACTGCCGTCTTTCCGCGCCGAATCACCGCGAAACGTATCTTGGCAGTCATATTCCTCCCGGTCTTCCTTCTGAAGGTTGCGAGGATAACGAACGGCTTGACCTTCATGGTAGCCTTTGGTACTGGGGACTGGAATACCCATCTTTTCCAGATATTGTGGAACCATAAACCGTACATCAAGATTGAATGGATCCTACAGGTCATCGATAACTGGTAATTACTTTGTTCACGTTGCTTTCCCAAGACGCCGACCTGATGCAATGTTAGTTTTACCTCTTCCCTGTTCCTCTGGCAATTATGGGTTTGTCAATCTCGCCAGAAGAACTCTGGTCGAGTAAACTCGCAAGGTGAGCGTAGACGCCAACCTCCTGGTTACACAGAAGCTGACATTTTTGCCGCACAATCAGCCTCGGCAGCGACCCAGGGCGTTAGCACAATCAAGCGTTTATTCTATCTCGCCCTCTCCAGCTTCGTATTTCCCTGTGTCTTCAGTATCATTCAAGTCGGCATAGCGTTCCACGATCCTGACTTCTTTTTGGCCTGTAGGTGGCGCACGGTTCAATACCCTTGACTGACGTACTGACCTTGTCTTTATCAGCTTATTTGTTCATAGTCAACATTTACTTTGAGATCATCTGCGTTCTTTTCGCCACCATCTGGGCCATTCAAACTCGGGCAGAACAAGAGACCAGCCAACTCAAGACCCAGACCAGTACGACCTTGTCATCGTTAGCATACAGATCAGCCGACACTCAGAACTCGACCCACACACATATCACACGGTTTACTGAAACTACTGTGGAACTCAGCGACCTTGACGAGCGCAAGGTGTGAAAGCATCAGCGGAGGCAAGAGTGAACTTGGGGGATACCCGGGACTGGTATTCCGAGGGTTATGAAAACACAACTGGTCAATTCTTGGTAGTTTGGGTTTAGGCGTGAACATATTTATTGTTTCCAGTTATATATAATGGTGTGTTCGGTGGCCCTGTGTACGAATAATCCGTAAGTTCACTTTGGAGACGTGATAGAAAAAACCTTCGGTCCGGCACTGCAGCCGTCTCGGCAGGAACCAGTTCGACACTCAAAGGGAATGTCGTTGTCAGTCACCTCGTCCGCCTTTTCAAAGAAACGGGCAGTCTGACAGGATAGGTGCAACGCGCGCCGTCGCAATTGGATCTACATCATGACCCGTTGAAAAACTCAGACCTCACCAGCTTCTGCCACCATCGTCAATGTTGTCCTCTTCTCTGTTCTCCAAAAGTACTCCCGGCAATTTGTGCCCGTCGGATGTCCATAATCATCTTGAATAGCTAGGTTCCTCTTCGCTTTCGACAAGCTGGGAAGCGGTCCAAGTCGGAAGACTTCCGGATAGGTTGATTTGACAAATAAGTCCGTGATACACTGTGAAACGGAGAACAAAAATAAGAAATAGCAAAAACCAAACTTCTCTTCGTTGTTTTTTTTTTCCGCAGTCGGACCAGAGAGTTGGTTCCACCGGAAAGCCGCCCTGGTATTGGTTGTATATGTTATACAAAGTAAATGTGTAACGATAGATCGACATGACAACGTCGTACAGTAATCCCGAACAGCGGGGCAACCATGATCGAAAGCTATACCTTTAAAGTTTGACCGCCCTCGCGAGCCGTTGTCCGCGCAATAGCAACGGCCGTATGAATTCCTAGAGCATCGCTGTCATCAGATCCTACACCGACAACCAACAACAACGGCAACCTACATCGTATCCTTCCGGTACCTCCGTTCGGTTCAAAGGCTCTTCCTGCACCCGTTCCCACAAAGCCTTGTAGACCTGTCCATCATACACACCAAGTGCACTGTAGAAATCTATTGAGATACTCGTTCCCAATGAATTAAGGGAACGAAAATCACCTGTTAAGCTCCCAATCCGTGAACCCAAACGCATCAGTAAGCCCGATAGCCTCGGGAAGTAGATCTTCGCATAAACGAGCAATGGTAAGTCGCAGACCTCTGGTAGGATCTCGGGAGCGCGCTGTAGTCTGTGAATCACGATGAGGAAATCGAAGGAGCCCGAAGGAAAGGAAGTCAGTTAGACTGGCTTCCATTGTGGTAAGGAGGTACTGGAAAAGACCATTGAATGCAGTATCATAACATCGCAGCATTAGATACGTACCAGGAGGTAAAGACTCCTCACAACTTCCTGATCCTTTGAACTCATCTTGGACTTGCTCAATAGAGTCAACATCTCCCCAACTCGCCCCGCAACAAACGCCTCCGTTGAAGCCTTGCTCACCCGCTGGTAAATAGTAGCATCAGGAGACTGATTGGTCTGGGCCAGTTCATGAACTAGGAGCGATGCGCGCCACTCAAGTAGCGTGATCAACACAGACGGATCGGACCAAGATGTTTCCGATAAGATTGGAGGCTCGGAGGAGTGATTATCCGGCCTAGGTAAGAGTCGGCGGAGATACGCCGAAGACGGCGGAAGAGAACTGGCAAGTTCCGTAACGTTCTGTCGTTGGGACTTGAGGTTCTCGAATAAAGTTGTAAATGCTTTGAGGGCGGCACGGACGACTTGTTGATCTAGAACATGATTTTCTCCTTCGAAACTAATGGCACAGTGTTTTTATTCGAGATCGGAACATCAGCGCGAAGAATGACTTAGCACTTACGTGACAGACGGTAGATGATTGGCATACTGCTTCCCAATTCCAGCGAATGCACTGTAGCCATGTCCACCCATCGAACGTCTGGTAGTCTCCATATCCTGAACCGAAGCACTACTACATAGAACTTTCAGACCGCTCGTAGTTGCGTGTAATTCGGCCAGTAAAGATGTATCGCCAGTTGCCAACCGTTCGGACATTTCGGTGAAGGACTTGGTCTGGAATCTGACATGAATTGGAGTGTGAGGGCCCGTTGTTTATTCACTCACCATTGCTCTCCCAAGTTCAATAAATACGTATGCCCTGGCCAATATTGGGAACAAGCGCACATGGACCGAAGGATACTGAATAACGGGAATTTCAAGTCCATCCGGACCTTTCGAGCCTTGCCGTCTGACAGTTGCATATCTGATAGCGATAGTGATGGCTTTGGCTACATTCCAACCTGCGGCGGTGACCATTCTAAAAGATAAACCTATTAGTATCTCGGAGAGGGAGGTACGACTGATCCCGTACCCAGACCGGATGTAAAGCATCTATACACCGGAATGTCAGATATTTGCAGTAAGAAGGATCCAAAAAAAACAGACATACACCACCATAGCTTACTTTGGCGTGAGGTGGCTTCACATACGTTCCTTGGTCAGTGACCTGAGCAAATTTGGACAGCATGTGCGATTTAGGTATGCGGACGTGGTCGAAACGAGCGAAGCCATTATCATTCGCTGAATAGCCACCCATCGCTTTTGGTCCTAGAACGATGGGTTTATTGATTGATTGAATGATAACTGGGGGTGAACACGATGATACCTATATCCCCAGTGATAATTCCTGGAAGAAGTCTATGGTCATCTGTATACACGAGGACATCAGTTATTCGAGCAGCCAAGAGTAAAAGAGCGACTTTTACCCAGAGACCTAAGTTGCACGAAAAATAGGTGTGGCCCAACGTCCGTTCCGTCTGGTAGAATTAATTTGGCTTGGACAACACCATGAGTAGCTGTCTTGCCGAGTGCGCCTATCCACCACTTCGTGCTGGTCATGGTGGGAGAATGCAGCTCAAATTCCTGAGTATCTGAGAGATATGTAGCAGTAGTCTCCAACGCGCCGACATTCGTTCCATGTCCCAACTCAGTTTGAAGATAACATCCAAGAATACCGCGATGAATGACTAGGCCGGCGTATTTCTTTAAAAGCTCTTTCGAAGCTTGTGATAAAAATACAGGTTCGAAAGCTGCACCGATGATTAACGAGGTGCGAGGGCAGCAAGTGAATAATGGACGCACCAACGTTATGGAGGTGGATAGGTAACGACTCCCCCATCGCAAATAGAACAAACATTACATCGGAATTTGTCCAACCATGTTCTTCCTGAAGCTCGTCTATACGTTTCATCTTCGCAAGGCCCTTGGTATACTGCTGAGTTCTTGTCATGAACTCCCTGTAATTCATAACTTTTCGGTCAGTCGAGGCTAAGTTGAACTCATTCCGATTCGTACTAACTTTCCAGTCAAGTTGAAAGTAGGATCCTTCGATATGATTGAGATTATATCGCGCATGTGCTCCCATATTTCGCGCCCGTCTTGGAAATAAAAAGGAAGATAAACAACCGTGACGGAAATAGAGAAAGGTTATCACACCGTAAAGGTAATCTCGAACAACAGGTATGTCAACGGTTGCTCTATTTCGAGCAGTTTGCATATCACTAAGATTCTGTGTGCCAAACCCAGTTGTTTGGGACATGCTGAAGAGGAGGACCTCCGAGGGAGAGACGAGCGGGCGCAACGAGCGGATGGCATGAATATTAAATATTAAATAATAAATGTTATGAAGGGATCAGAAATGCCAGGGCGCTGAGCCGGGAATGATTGGACACCGGTTGCCGGTATCTTCAGATAAGATAACTCAGATAAGATCGTAATTGATTCCATGCAAGCAACAAGACTACTGTACATGTCCCGGAAGGAATGCAGACAACCGCCGGCCTGAGCGTTACATTGCTGAACACAACTTTGCCCAATGCTATGCGTTACATGGGTAGAATTAAACATCTCCTACACCTGCAGAACGAGAGTTTAATGTTTGGTCACTAGAACGATCATTAAAAGTGAGATATTTGATTACTTGAGTCACTGAAAGAAAGACCTGGTTCATGCCCACCCATGGTTTCAATTTATGAAACGCTATATTTCATAATAACTGGGATCGCATTAGTGTTACATACCAACTTTCTAGGCCCGCGTTACGCGTTATTGTTGGTTGTCTGCATTCCTTTCGGTACAGTAGGCGCGGAGGGACATCAAAAATCACAGAACAGAATCACTAGTACGTAGCTAAGCCCGACCGAGCACGTCAACTCTAATCCTTATGATTCTCATGCACCACAATGTCCATCACGGACCTGCGAAGAATTCAGTCAGTCCCGACCTCAGAACACCAAGGTACACAATATCATACCTCAAATTCATCGAAAATCCACTTTCAGTATCGGTCAGTGTCAAAAAGTCAATGGAATGAACTCCCGGTGCTAACGCCAAGAACTCCATTCCCACAGATTGGCAAGCGGAAGGATGAAGAGGGCTACCCGACGGGAGAAAGCGAGCGTAATCAGCAAATTCCAACTTCAAAAAAGCTGACTCCAACTCACCCAACCCTAACACGATTCTCCAAAGGGACGACACCGGGTAAAGCCTTCACCCTCCCCTCCGCCCCTCTCCCAAACTTCCTCTGCCTCTCCTCATTCTTCTTCCTTAACGTTCTAAGGTCCGGACAACTAACATCAAACCTCCTCGTCCACCCCGACTTATTGAACACAAAAATATTCAACGTGAACCTATCTGAAGGATAAATCTTCTTCATATCAACCGTCTCCCCATTATGAACCAACCCAATAGAGATAACAATCGGATCCGGAACACCTCCACCCAGCCGGGTCATATTCAACCCGACACCTCCACCCCCGCCATCGAGCACCCCCGGGGGTGCTCCACCATTACCAAACCCAACATGGGGTGTGGGGGTCTGAGGCATCTGGCTACGTCCGGAACCCACCATCATCGTACTCTTATCCCTAGGCACTTCAACGCTGGGCCCAGAGTACGAACCATATCCAGGAGATACATTTGCTCCACCCTGAGGAATATACGGGCCTTGATTAGGCGTGGGTGGTAACGGAGATTGACTCGGACTACTATTCGTCGGATACGCAGGATAAGCAGGTGTCATCGGAGGAATCGGACCCATCATCAGCTGATCCAACGATAATCCTGGAGAGTTCGGTCCTGGTATCGATACAGCGAGATTTCCGACTTTGTCTTTGTACGGGGGTGGAGGAGGTGCTTCGTAGGTAGTAGGTGATCGAGGTATTTGAGAGTGTACAACAGTGGAAGGCAGTGTATAAGATAACGGAGGACCCTTTGGTTCTCGTGGTGGTAGAGGGAGACTATTATTTCTCTCCGGGAGAGGGGGGAGAAGAGAGAGCGAAGTTGAACCTGGGGCGAACGAGTTCCTGGCACCAGCGGTGGCAGCTTTGATCAGACTTGCGGTTCCAACTGTGACGCCTGCACCTGCGACTTGAACTGTGTGCCTACGACTATCAGCGACTGGACCTGTATTAGCAGGTGTAGAGGGCCGCGAAGATGAACCACTCCTTGTTGCGAATGTGCCCAAGGAGGCGCGCCTGGCATCACCAGCTATAAGCGGTCCAATGTTCGAAGGTGGAAGACGAGGAGACGTTATGGAGGCTGGGAAAGGGGATGCAGGTTCAGGCAGGACCGAAGGTGCAGAGGGTGCGAAAGTTTGATTGAAATTAGCTATGGGCGTTGTTTCCACAACGTCGTCGTCGGGACGACGGTCTATCAATGATGTCGTTGAGAGGTCCAAGATACAATTCCAACGGGTACAGAATGTGGAAGTAGGGTAGAACGACGTTTCCGCCTCGAACTTAGAAACATAACTAGGCCTTCCGAAGATCTTGAGAGTGACGGACCTCTGTAGCATATCCTTCCCTCCACGTGATAGAGCCCCGTTCCCCACTTTCAGACCAGCACTTCTTCCTACTGTGGACATGAAATCGACTTCCTCTGGGCTTCTTAAGAACGTCACGGCATACAGGAGATTGAACTGTTCTTGTGGAGTGAGAAGGAGAGGAAATTGGCTTTCTTCTCTTCTTTTTTTCCTCTTCAACGACGATAACGCGTCTGGACCCCACCCAATCAGATGTGCACTAGCCCCTTCACTCTCTCCACCCCCAATATTGACTTCAACACGCTCAACGAGAAATCCACCGGCATTACGTCCTGCGTAATCACTCGCATTCGAAAAATGATCCTGTTCATTCTCGACCTCAACGCAAAGTACAACCGTTCCCTCCTCAGGACCAGAAGAAAAATCATCCTCCTGTTCCGGTTCCTCAATCTCATCCCCTTTTTCAGATCCATTCTTTGGTCCACTGCTTGTTGCTCCCTCACCGGATGGATGATGTTCATCCTCATTCACATCTATCACCAAAGAAGGAACAAACACTGTCCTCATCCTTACTTTAAACCCACTCGTCGCGGAAAGCGTCTTACGGAAACTCTTCCTCAAAGTAGGATGAGCTGCGGGTTTCAATGCACCTCCAGGTGTCTGCATGGGGCTATACAATGGTGACGGGGGTGGAGCGAAAGGAGCAGCAGGGAGGGAAAATAAGGACGCTCTCATGGATGGCCCTAGTCGAGTGCTGGGGAGGACTAGATCAGTCCCAGAAAGGTTGGCAGTATGAGTGCTACTCGGTGAGATTGGAGACTGAGGGTCGGTGGGGATTGGGTATAAACCTCCGAAAAGATTAACTTCCTCGAGACCGCCTTTTGGAGCGGGAGTTGCTGATTGAGAGGGGGAGCTCGGAGAGTCGGGGGAAGTTGGCGAGGAGGAGGGTAAGGATAGATGTTTTCCTCTTACGGATGAGATATAACGAGCCAAAGGATTTTTGGGCCCATTAACGGCGACAGGAAGTTCTCGTAGGGTAGTTGAGAGTGTTATGCAAAGAAGGGGAGAGGCACCTGCTGGGAGTCGGAATGGCAGTCGAAGATAGGCTTTACAAAAAAAAGCCAAGATTCCCAGATAAGGGTGAGGTCGCAGTAAAACGTCAGGCGTGCTCACCGACAGTAAAAACAACCCTATACACCGCGACCCAGACCTTTTCTTTCTCTGACCAAAGAAGATGAAAAGCTTCCTGAGGCTTTGCTTCAACCTTTGTCGTTCTCGCGACTTCTTGTTTCTTGCTATCTTCTTCATCTTCGTCCCCAAGTGTACTAGGCCCTTCTGCACCCCATATCCGGGTGCATAACATGATACCCTCACTTTGAGCGTACCGTCGATCGGTATCAGCAGAGGCAGGAGTTGGAATGGGTGTAGATGGTGGTAATATCGAAGGATGATAACTTTGCGAGGGAGATTTCGCAGATGAATTCGGTGATAAATTAAGACTCATAGGTTTCTTCCCTTTCAACGAAACTGAACGTGGAGGTGCATCTGTACGAGGCGTAGCAGTACTGGTAACTTCCGGTATGTCAGGTGTAGGCGAGATATATGAAGCTTCCAGTGATACTTGAAGATGCGAGATGAACGAAAGAAGGATTGCAGGTGGTTCGACGGTAAGGTTTTCGGGTTCTGGGTGTGGTATACGAGCTGTGAGGACAGCCTGAATGTGTTCATCTGCGTTGTCCACCTTAACTTGTGAGATTGGACGGTGATGATATGTAGAACACACCGAAAAAGGCCTCTCTTCTATCATTAGAAGTTCCAGATCGTAGGGTATCGAGCCATTCGTCCGAAGAAAGCTGAGATGGAGGAAATTCTAGAGAAGTGTTTGGAACTACCACATCCAACACTGTAGCCCCAAAAAGCTGTTCAAATCGAGAAGTCATGGATTCACGAAGGTGGATTTTATTGAAGAGTGAGAGGGTTTCTACATCGGCAATGTCTAGCCGATATACATGGTCGTCGTGGTAAGAGGTCTCGAGATCGACGCGGTCGACTTGGCGCGCGTCAACACTTAGTAACTACCTTGCTTACTGAGAGAAAGGATGTTGCCAAACGTACTGTGCACAATCTTCTTTATTTTCAAGATTTACACTTACAATGGATCTTACAACGAGAAAATACGTGTACAATTACAGGACAGTCAGAGGCTAGTAGAATACAAGCGCACGAAGTTCAATAGATTGTCTGAATGGGGCACCCTCAGGCGTGGTTGGGTCTTGGAATGCTGTATGAGGAGTAAACTGTGCAACGCTTCCATTCTCAATCGAGTCGTAGCTGACAGAAAATTGATCGTTAGCCAACACAATCTAGTCTTTAAACCTGCGACACAGAGTGCTTACCATTTAATCAATACCATATCCTCAGGAGTCATACCCTTCGCATACTTCCATCTATAATTCTCACTGAACTTGACCCCGAAGGTCTGTCCTTCCCTATCAGGGTACAACAATGCAACTGGCACCAAATCCTTCGTCTTATCGACGCTGCTATAATCGCAAAGTGCAAGGGGCCAGTCCAAAGCAGGGTTGGAGATTGGTCGCCATAGATTGATGATCTGGAAACGAGATCCACTCCGAAGAACTTCCTCAGCTTCTTCAGCTGGAAGGTGCCGCCTTACACGGTTCGCTGCAGATTCCGGAGTCTGGTCAACATGGACTAGAGCCACGGGTTGGCGTTTCGTTTCATCAGTGTCGAGTTCGCCTGTGCGGCGACGTATGGCTGCAAATCAAACTCCCCGTTGAAAGTCGCGTTCAATATCTGAACACTGTAGACATACTGTGATCGAACAAGACAACCTTTCTTGCACCCGTAAGCTTCTTAATCAGCTCAATGCTCTCCGGATAATACTCTCTCTCCACCTCCTCGTCAGTCAAGAACGAAGTATGCTTCGCAGGTTCTTTATGGAACTCGAATCCGTTCTTATCCAGCGTATATTGTTTCTCTGTATCGTCAGAACGAACATCCTCAATCTCGACGCTATGCTCTTGAGGAGTCCAGTTCTGACGAGGCCTATCTGCAGACTCGTTTACACAAGTATACGGACGTTCACCGTTTGGTGGAGAAGAAAAGTAGGTAAGCAATGCGGAGACGGTTGTCGATGGCGCGATAGTAGTGGATGGAGTCGACATGATGATGGCGGTGGTTTGGATTCAGGTTGTATGATGGCCTGGAGTCTACATCGTTTCATTTTATAGCGGCCGTTTAGTAAGAATCGAACTTCAAAGATCGCCATTACTTTTGCTTGAGTCCGGGGTGATTGCTAATTGTTGCTAATTGATATTGATAATGGTGGGGTGCGTCTGACCAAGACATGATTCAACTGAAAGATAGACCACCATAGTTCCTAGGAGAAGTCATCGAAAGAGAGTAGCTTTTGCAGACAGAAGGCAAGAGAGAGTAGGAGACTAGCCCAAAATCTCAGTGGCAAAATTCACGATGAAGCAACATAGTACATAGCGGCCTAAGCGTCAGGAAGGGAACGGCCGAGCGGAGTTTTGTATCGCCGGCTATTTCTGAGCCGGTAAACCGGTAGGCTTGTAATAGGGCCACTTCTCTTCACCTCCGTCTCGCCTCTGTTCAAAGCAACCGTCGCAATTCATCCTGAGATCAATGGCACCATTTCATGACGCGCTCAAGGTCACTTTTCTAAGAGAAACTGATGAATTACACGTTTACTCTGGAATCACCGACGGAGAATGGTCTGTAGGGGCGTAAGTCCTGACATTTCATGTACGGTTCCATTGGGCCTAACATGATGTTCCCCTCGTAAGAGTCCCCAATGGAGGTGAGCATTGTGATTCTCTTGAAGAAATATGAAATCAATCTCGTCTTTCTAGGCTACGTTCTAGGCCTTATAGTCGAGGCTTGTATACAGCGTCAGTCTGGAACGAGACATCGAGATCCTATCCACGTAACCGCACACTTTCTACGCGCGACTGCAATCCAGCCTTTTACGATCCACGTCAGAAAGCTTAGAGAAGGGAAGGGATTCACGAACCTTGTCGCTGAACTGATTCAAAACGCATGTTCAATTCACCTCGATTCATCCAAGTCATCACTGACAACTCCTTGTCCGTGCAGAACGTCACGAAAGTACTGACTCACCACATTTTCGGCGTGTTAACACCCGCTCCTGAATCATCCGACTCAGTCCTAACAATAACCCCATCCTCTCGGTACGCCCGCCGCCTTCCCCTCTACCATCACCCCTCCAATGCCGCTCCAGTCTCGCTCCGTGAGGTATACCAGTTTGCACCGCGGCTAAAAGCCACCAGAGGACCCGAGATTTCGGCCAAAAATGCTCTCGATGGCTTCAACAGAACAAATGAAACCTCAATCGGAGGATACGGTTTAGAATGGGGGCAGTGGTTAACTTTCACGAATAAACAGGACATCTTGACGCCCCCTTCTATAGCCTTTATGGCGGATATGTTTCGAAGTCCACCTTCGTTGTTGCCAAAGAGTGAGAGGACTGGACTGCCAGAAGTGTACGTCTCTTTGTTTTCCTCAATGAAATCGTATATTGACTCACGACCTGGAGTGCCTGGTTCCCAACCCTGACAATGACATTGGAATTCAAGTTTCCTGTTCCGAGTTACTCCTCCCGACGGACTGTGGGACTCTATACGAACTGCAGGTTCGTTAATGATCCGCAGGGGCGACATGACGTCTACATCGAAGTTTGGTCAGCCCCATGTAATGTTGGCGAAGGCGAAATAGACAACGGGTGGAGAGAGAAGCAAGTCTGCCTTGCAGTGTCTACGCAAACTGCTTTGATTGTACCGATGCGAACTAACACAGCGAAGACGAAAGGAGGGGACAAAGCTTCAAAGTTATAACGTTTCCTCATCTTGAACATATCTCTGGGAGTAGATGAGGCTTTTCTGCCAATAAAGTAATGGTGGAGCCGCAGCATGGCAGCTTTCCACTATACCACCTGTCGATGAATTGAGTCAGGAAAAAGCATGTGTGAAGACTGGGATGCTGCGCACTGTCGAGCTTTTTGAATGTCGTTCCGGGAACTCAAAAATAGCGTAAACTTTCAACGAAGCGGAGCCTGCTGCGCAGCGCGCACTAACGAATTGTGGGTAGCCTGGGGGCGCTTTATTTTTGACAGATTACCCACTTATACCTGACATCAAGTTTTTTGTCCAGATGTTTTCCCCGACTTTCTCCTGACCTATTGAGCTACGACCATTTCTTCAACGCCGGTGCGAAAAGTCGAGGTATATATAAGTGATATCGGCGAAAGCTTCTACATCTTACTATCATCCGTGGTCAAGATGAAATTACACCTTTTATCTTCCTTTTTGCCCCTCACAACTTTCGGCGTGAGTCTGACATCTCGAGGAGGAACTGAATGTCGATGTCTCTATGGCGATTCATGCTGGCCTAGAGATCCTGACTTTACGAGTCTGTCCTCGGAACTTTCCCAACCCCTCATCCATCCTTTGCCTCCCGCCGCGGCATGCTATCCTATAGACAGCCCTTCTGGTAACTGCACGGATGTACAGCTTCATACTCTGGACGGAAACTGGCGGTCTGATCAATCGGGGGCAATGCAGAACATCAATTTCGAGACATACGTATTTAATAATGGGACGATCAGCGCTTGTTACCTCAATACCGCGCTAGGAGCTCCTTGTACTCAAGGAAGTGTACCCCCCATCGGTGTTGATGCTCGCACCGTGGAAGATGTTCAGGCAGCTGTGAAGTTTGCTGCTCAACATAATCTGCGTTTGGTCATCAAGAATACAGGGTGTGTTTTATGTCCACAGTTCTGTTCACTCTTCCCTCAACTGATTTCATCTCGTAGGCATGACTTCTTAGGTCGAAGTACCGCACGCAACGCTTTCTTATTGTGGACCCATCATATGAAGAACATTACCTATAGTGATGCATTTGTGCCAGTAGGAGGACCGATGGACACAACTTACAAAGGTGGCTAGTTCAAACTTATGTATCGCTGTCAACCTCTGGCTGAAAATTGTTTTGATTTTCAGTACTTACTTTAGAAGCCGGAGTTCAGTGGCACGAAGCTTATGATGCCGCCGAGCAGAATGGGCGATTTGTTGTGGGAGGGATCTCGGCGGGAGGATCAGTTGGTGCTACTGGAGGTTGGATTCAAGGTGGAGGTCACAGTGCTTGGGCCCCTTTGCACGGACTAGGTGATTATTTTTACGCGGGCACGCTTCCTACGACGATCACTGATACTTTTTTTCCTTGAAGGGGTGGACAACGCGCTACAGTTCACAGTTGTCGTTGCATCAGGCGAACACCTCACCGCAAATGCTCACACAAACTCTGACCTTTTCTGGGCATTGAGAGGTGGAGGCGGAGGAACTTACGGTGTGGTAACCTCCGTCACCTACCTCACACACAATCCTTCCCCTCTCATCGCCCTTTCGGTTCTTTCCAATTTCTCATCGACAGAGGTAGCAAGATCTGTTCTTTCCGAGTTCTTCAAGCTTCATCCGGCCCTCTCTGACGCCCATTGGGGAAGTTATGCTTACCTTTCAAGCACGAGCCTGCTCAGTATCTTCATTGCGCCCAACACTGACTGGGCAGGTGCGAATACGACGATTGCACCCTTCGTCGATCTTGTCTTTAACAAATCCTCCGAAACGAGTTTCCAGAGCATTCCGTTCCCCTCCTTCTACCCCTTTTATACCCTTTTCTTCGGTCAAGGTTCACAAAATGGGGTTAATCAAGAGATAGCTTCACGCTTGATCCCACGAAGGCTTTACGAGACTGGATACGAGCAAATTGCGGACGCTATCATTGCTTTCAACGGTACCCTAAACTTCAAGTACGTACGATTCCCTTTCATCCTTTCTAGCACTCACTCTCTTTTCGCCCCTCAGTCAAGTTAGTGGAGGTGTAGTTTCCTCAATAGATCCCGATTCCGTTGGGCTCAACCCCGCTTGGCGAGACGCCTTGGGATCGGGAGGGTGTGGTAGTAGCTGGAATGAAGGCGCCACAGTTGCTGAGATCCAAACGCACAGACAGAGGGCCAAGGAATGTCTTTCCATTCTTGAAGATCTGGTTCCTGGTGGCGGAAGTTATTTCAACGAGGTCAGCCCTCCCTTTGAACTTTAAGTTGGTTCACTAACACACGTGATTTTCTCTTTCCATAGGCTTCATTGTACGAGCCCAATCCAGCACATACGTTCTTTGGTAACCACTATGACCGTTTGCTCGAAATCAAGGATCGTTATGATCCGAACGAGCTGTTTGCAGTTGCTGAAGGAGTTGGGTCAGAACGTTGGGATGATTCACTCAATTGCCGCAACAAGCACAACCAGCTATAGCCCAGTACAATGTAGTATACCTACCAACGATGTCTACGAGTTCATGTGAATTTTACTAACGTTTCACGCTTTCACGATCAAGGTACCCAAATGCCCTCCCATCAAGATATCCTTCGCCAACTCCTTCATCGCGTTCAACGTCTGGACGAAGAGCATAGACCCAATACTGATCCTCGCAACTCCAAGCTGTGCAAGCTCTTCCACTGACGCCCCTCCGTGATCTTTGCTCTTCAACAGAAATGCGACACGTCCGTCAAACTCCTTCACAAAGCGTTTCACGCTCTCGGAAGACGTTCCACCTGGTATACCACCGGACCAGACGAAAATCGTGGTCGGTACACCAGTAGATTGATACGCCTTTCCACGAGCTACCGCCCCATCAATGTCTGGCTGAGGACCATCACGAACGAAAATGGCGTCAGTACGGACGTTGAAGACAAAATCTGGAACTCCTAGATCCGTTGCGACTTTTTTGGCTTCCACGAGTCGACCCTTCATCTCCTCGACTGTGTACAGCTTGGTGCTCTCCGTAGCAGGGTCATAGTATGAATCTTCAATATTACAACCGACAGCTCCTAGTTCGATTATGTTCTTGATGGTTTCGGAGAGTCTGGACCCATGACCATCGAGGATATCGAAGGAGATTGGAATCCCTAAACCGTTGTTGGCGGATGTGTCTGAGGACTGGACGACTTTGCTGATCCGGGATAGGGCTTCAATGTGGGTTTCAAATGTCAATGTTTCGTCCGTAAACCCAGCAGCTTTGGCAATGCAGTAGGATGATGTAGCGATTGCTTGTGTCTGGAAGCGTTGAAACTTATGAATCAGAGAAAAAACACTACAAAAAGGGATCTACGTACGTGAGGGCGAAGAGAGAGAATAGCGTTAATGGTGGCGCAATCGTAGACATTTGTGAGGACAAGAGGTTTCCCTGATACGTGAAGAGAAGCAAAGTGCCTCGCGAGCTGGTTTTGCTTGGAAGACATGATTCAAAATGGCGATGTTAGATCTGGAGGTTTCTGCGACGCAGCTCTCCCTTTATAAGGCGTATGCCTATACACTCATCCTGATATGAATTGCATCTCGTGGAAGCCACTTCTCGCCATAGAGTCTTGACACTCTGCACCCCAGCTCGTTGGGGCCGAGAAGGAATATGCATGGATGAATAAGTGATCGTGCAGAACTGAAGACTCGAGTCTACTAGTGGGTAGTCCGTGGGTAGGAATTCTGAGTCATGCATTGACAATGAAGGCTTATAAACCCGCTCTCACCGTTTCCCGCATTTCCACCGTCCTCCTCCAAGCCCAGTAGCCCCCCGTAAACCCAATGAATGGCTGATTCATCCTATATCATGGAGAACTAGTGGATCCTCCCATGTTCAAGTTCATTCGAGATTTATTCGGAATCTGAGGGGATAACCTGCATGATCAATGTAAACCTGGATGTTTGCGAGGATATTCAGTGCTACTGAATTCACTGTATTGCCAGATGAATAGATGACTAATTGGAAAACCCCTCACGCACGTCGCAAACCTTCGAAGAGATCTGACCCACCTCCGCGTATCAAGGATTCCATCAAGTCCTATCGTGTCTTTGTATCAGGTTGTACCAACAGAATCAAGGTCGTCTTGAAGGTTATTTTGAAGGTTGTCAGTCGTTGGTTAGGGGCCGTGGTGGAATGCAGGACGCGGAGCACCTTATCCTCCTCCCACGCCTTTCGCAAAAATTTCTTTTCCAGCCAGAAATTCATAGTGGATGTAAAACAAGCTATAACACACGGAAAATATCACAAGTCATACGGGAAGCGGTCGTCCATGTCAACCGGTGTCCATCGCTGAGCTCAATGACAACGTCGATTCTTTGGCCGGTACCGACTGATGAATCTGACTGGGATTGAATATTTCAAGCAGACTTCTTCAACTCCCTCGTTCTAAACCCGTGTCCACAAGCCTCCATTGCATTAACTAGGAATAGTGACATCTTGCTGCTTCGGCGCCTAATCATATTGAACTCCCCCTGTGAGTAAATATCGCATCTCTGTTGAAACTTGAAACATTGTGCGAAGTTTCTCGTTGAGGCGCAGCAGGGCGATCTCCCATTTATTTATATTTCGATTCAGAAAGCATATGCATGAAGGCTTTGGTTGCTGCGCACTGTGTCATTGTTTGAATTTCATTCCCGATACTCGACGACTTAAAGATCGCGAACCCTGAGAAACAAAGGCCACTGCGCAGTGTTCACTAAGTAAAGGTCGGTAGCGCGGGTTTTATTTGACGAATAACCACTTACTACTTCTTCGTCCGAATGTCCTCTCTAGTCTTTTTTTGAGTCGTTAAGCTAGGCTCTTAGCTCACTCGTGGCATATATAAGCGATGAGAATGAAGGTCTCCACATTTTACTACCATCCCCGGGCCGGTCATGTTGAAGTTTCATGTTTTACCGTCCTTCTGTTTAGCTGCTTCCCTCGCACCTTTGGTCGCGAGTCTAACATCTCGAGGGGGAGACGACTGCCGATGTCTGTACGGCGATGCATGT
Organism: Marasmius fiardii PR-910; assembly: GCA_014904975.1. Taxonomy (NCBI): domain Eukaryota; kingdom Fungi; phylum Basidiomycota; class Agaricomycetes; order Agaricales; family Marasmiaceae; genus Marasmius; species Marasmius fiardii. The sequence continues at coordinate 147,638 of MU127810.1, forward strand.
TGGCCTAACGACTCCGACTTTGCCAGTCTTGCATCCCAAACTTCTCAACCCCTCATCCACCCTTTACCACCCGCCGCGGCATGCTATCCGATAGACAATCCTTCCGGAAACTGCACCGATGTCCAGCTTCACACTCGAGACGGAAATTGGCGTTCAGACCGACCCGGGGCGATGCAAAACATCAACTTCGAGACCTACATCTTCGAGAATGGGACGATCAGTGCTTGTTATCTCGATACGACGCTAGGAGCTCCTTGTACTCAAGGAAGCATACCTCCCGTCGGTGTTGATGCTCGCACCGTGGAGGATGTCCAGGCAGCTGTGAAGTTTGCTGCCGCTCATAATCTACGCCTGGTCGTTAAAAACACGGGGTATGTTGTGTCCGCAGTGGCTCATCTAATGGGCTCCTTGATGATATTCGTTTCCATCACAGGCACGATTTCTTGGGCCGAAGTACTGCACGCAACGCATTCTTGTTGTGGACACATCATATGAAGAACATTACCTATAATGATACATTCGTACCAGTAGGAGGACCGGGAAACAAAACTTACAAAGGTGATTCTATAGCTGAAGCAGTCTTTTTTGATATGATCGACATCTGACTGAAAGCTGTTCAATTTCAGCGCTCACTGTAGGAGCCGGAGTTCAGTGGCACGAAGCTTTTGATGCCGCCGAACAAAATGGGCGATTTGTTGTAGGGGGACCATCTGGAGGAGGATCAGTCGGCGCTGCTGGCGGTTGGGTTCAGGGCGGGGGTCATAGTGCTTGGGCCCCTCTGCACGGACTAGGTAACTCAATTACTTCCAACTTAATTCTTACTACCGAGGTCTAATATCTGCCTTGTGAAGGGGTAGATAATGCACTACAGTTCACAGTTGTCGTCACATCAGGCGAACACCTCACCGTGAACTCTCACACCAACTCTGACCTTTTCTGGGCGTTGAGAGGTGGAGGCGGGGGTACTTATGGTGTAGTAACCTCCGCCACCCACCTCACGCATGACCCATCCCCTCTTGTCGCCCTTTTTATCCGTTCCAATTTCTCGTCGACGGAGACAGCAAAACCCGTCCTATCCGAATTCTTCAAACTCCAACCAAACCTTATTGACGCCGGTTGGGGAGGATACTCCTACCTTTCGACCACCGGACTTAACAGTATCTTGATCGCACCAAACACCGAATGGTCAAGTGCGAATGCGACAGTTGCACCGCTTGTCGACCTTGTGTTCAATAGTTCTGCTGATACAAGTTTCGAGAGCTTACCGCTCCCTTCCTTCTATTCCTGGTACACGCTTTTCGCTACTGACAGCACAGAAAACGGTGTGAATCAGGAGGTAGCTTCACGTTTGTTCCCGCGAAGTGCTCTTGAAACCGGATATGAAAAAATCGTGGATGCTGTCATTGCGTGGAATGATACCTTCATGTACAAGTACGGAAACCTTCACAGTATTTCTGTGGTTACTTACGTTGTTACTTATTTTGCCTTTTTAGCCAGGTTTGTGGAGGTATAGTTTCAACGATAGATCCGGACTCGGCTGGATTGAACCCAGCTTGGCGAGATGCAGTGGCTTTGGGTATTTGCGGCGGTGGCGGATGGAAAGAAGGAGCTACGGTTGATGAGATTCAAGTATACAAACAGAAAGCCAAGGACTGTCTTGGTATGCTTGAAGATCTGGTCCCCGGGGGTGGAAGTTACTTCAATGAGGTCAGACCCCCTTTGAACCTTACTAGTGGTAGTATGACTAACGCGGGTGGTATATGAATTTTTTAGGCTTCCTTGTACGAATCCGACCCAGCTCACACGTTCTTTGGTGGCCATTATAGTCGCTTGCTCGACATCAAGGATCATTATGATCCAAGCGGGTTGTTTATAGTCGCTGAAGGAGTTGGCTCGGAACGTTGGGATGAATCCCTTAACTGCCCCAAACGCCAGTAGTTATGGTACATCCATATAAGTCTACTAGGACCTCCCGTTTGATCGATATACGTTTGATTATTATACTTCGACATAAGTTTTAATGAGGTTTATGAGTTGGTGTGAATTTCACGGGTAAAGCTCTATGCCTTCAAAGTGAGCGTGCCCATGTGCCCACCGCCCAAAATCCCCCTCGCCAGCTCCTTGATGACTCCCATCGTCTGGAACAAAAACTCGGGCCCAATGCTGATCCTCGCAACTCCAAGCTTTCCAAGCTCATCGACCGACAACCCTCCCATATCCCCTCTATTGATATGAACTGCAACACGTCCACCAAACTCCTTCACATACCGTTTCAAACTCTCAGAACTTGTTCCAACCGAGAGAGGACCTGCCCAGATGAAAATCGTCGTAGGCACACCAGTAGACAGATACATCCTTCCCCTCACAATAGCTTCGTCAATGGGCTGTTCGACCTTGCCCCGTTCCATTGCTTGCTGCATCGTGCACCCGTCTTGCACAAAAACAGCATCCGTACGGACGTTGAATACGAAATCAGGAACTCCAAGTTCTATTGCGACCTTTTTAGCTTCTGTGAGACGAGACTTCATCTTTTCGACGGTGTATAGCTTGGTGCTCATGGTGGCGGGGTCAAAGTACGAATCTTCGATGTTACATCCCACTGCTCCAATTTCGATGAGGTTCTTTATGGCTTCGGAGAGTCTGGAACCGTAGCCGTCGACGATGTCAATTGAGAGAGGGATACCGAGGTTGCCGTTGGCGGAGGGTTCTGTGGACGCGACGATTTTGCCAATCCGGGTTACGGCTTCGATGTGTGCTTCTAGTGTCATTGTGTAGTCGTTTAACCCAGCGACGTTAGCGATCCCATAGGATGCTGTAGCGATTGCTTGTAGCTAGTAAACGCGGTCAGTGGGTCGAAATCAGTAAGATTTTGGAACTTACCTGAGGGCGAAGAGAGAGCATGGCGTTTGTAGTAGCACAGTCGTAGACGTTTGCGAGGACGAGAGGTTTTCCTGATACGTGAAGAGAAGAGAAGTGCTTTGCGAGCTGGTTTTGCTTGGAAGACATGGTTGGTGATGGTAAACGTTGGCAGCAAAAGATCCCCTTTATATACATGGGATCAAAGACCAAAGCAACGGCACCATGAAATCAGTCATGCAGAGGCACTACAGCTAGCTTCACTCAGAGTAGGTAGCCGATGGTATTGATTTTGGCTGTCATCGGTAAAACATCGTACGATTATTCCATAGGAGGGTTTCGGAAGGAAGGAGGTTGACAGAATCAGGATGAAAAAGAGTCGACTCGAGAACAGAGATGACGAGTTGAGCCGGAAGTTCGGAAGTTGTCTCATTGGAACTTGAAAACCGCTACAGCACGTAATTGAAGCCGTGGTCTTGTCATGATGCGCCTCCCAAACCACAAATTTCTACGGCCGCGTAGGCTTGATTCAGTAGAGTGCTTTGCCTTGTCGATGTGGAGAGGAAGAGGCGTACAAGTTTCACGTAATCAGAAGTTAGTAAACATTTTTCAGTCTACTTCATCCTGTCGCTCGGTTCCGTTTCTGTGCATGCTCATCGTCTCTACACCGAGTGCCCGTCGCCATTTCCAAGCCGGGTGCTTTCATTCTTATCCTCACTCGCTACACTTCATTTTTTCAAGGAAGAATTTCCGAATCACTCGGTTTTAGTATTTATTCACAGCGGGTCAATGCTACTTAATGCCAGTGCTCATTGCACATGTGGACGGTGTATTTAAGGCTTTAAAGGTGGGATTTTTATTCACTCATGCGGGTGCATGTGGTGGGGGACCATCGAGACGGTCATTCAAAATACCTGATTTACTTAAATCTTGCATTGCGGTTCGAAGTTTTGTCCGTTTTCCTCGTAAACCTGCGAAGTCAAGAGAACCCGAATGACCAGAGATATCTATGACCCAGGCAGAAATCGTGAGTATAAAGACCATGAAACAGCGGTGACTGACTCGACCTCAAGCTCCTTGAGGGTAGAATGCGACTACCTTGAACAAGGAAAACGTGGTAGGCAGATGATGATACAGTCTATTTGTGTCTTGTCAATGGTAGAATTTTCGTGAGCCAAAGCAACCATGTACTGGAACAAATTCTGACCTATAGTAGCGCCAAGTTACAACATAGCTCGAGCATTCTCTTCAGTCTCTTCATACTTTTTTAGTATAGCTCCCTATGTTGGTGAATTGTTGGCCTGGCGTTGTGTTCAGCCGAGGAGAAGCATAGCAAAAGCATAGCCACGCGAGGTAGAAGCACAAGCGCTAAAAGCGCTCAGAGATTTCCAAATTAGGAACTGAACGGTATTCATCTTGCCTTCATACCTACACCATCCAATGGCTCATGCCTCTTCCTCCCAGAGAAGCATGACGGAAAGCTCACCCAGGCCGTCAGTCGAAGAGCGAGAAGGTCTTCTCAAGAACGCTGATGCCGACGACGACTATTATAAGACAGAGACAGCTTCTGGAATTTACAACCGCAAGGGTATTGACGGCGACGCTGAACAGGGTTCGGCTGGCTGGTCTCGAAAGAAAATTATCTGGGCAGCCGCTCTTCTGATTAACCTGCTCCTACTTGGAGTTTTCGCTCGTGCACTGCTGCGAGTGTCTCCAATGAAACAACATCATGACGAGCACCCCAACTTGACCTTCCATGGACAAGCTCTTCGCTCGAATGGAACCCATGACTTCAAGAGGACGGTTTTGGTTGTCTCTATCGATGGTCTGCGGTATGTTGACTGACTCTGGAATGTAGCCTGCGGGGGTTTAATAAGTCGTTCGTATAGGGCGGATTACTTGGACAGAGGCTTAACCCCCCATTTACTGGACATCGCTAAGCAGGGGTTGAGGGCGAAATCCATGATACCCATATTCCCAGTATGTCTGAAGTGTCCTTCTCGTCGCGACTTCCAACTTATTCGCCTTATAGACATTAACTTTCCCGTGCGTTTTACGTTTTACTACTGCATCCCTGAAACTCCAAAGCTTACCTTTGTTCGACTTGAAGTAATCACTGGGCACTAATGACTGGTCTGTATGCAGAATCCCATGGAATCATAGCGAATGTGAGGAGGTCAAAGTCACCTAACATTCACATGTAACTGATTCATCTCCTGTAGAACTTTTGGGATCCAGTATCGAAATCTGAATTCCATTACAACCAGATTTCCTCCGCTTGGATTTCCGAGTTTTGGTTGGGAGAGCCGATGTGGGAGACGGCCGGAAAGGCGGGAGTGATTACTGCCAACTTGATGTGGTAAGTGCGGAACAGGGCTCCTAATCCTTTAAGGTCGTAGTGAAAATGCCATACCCTTAGGCCTGGACCTCCCAAAACCACATCAGGAGCTTCTCCCACCTACTTTGTGCCGTGGAAGGTATGTAATCTTTGTTTTTGGTATTCTTTCTCGAACTCAAATGCTTCGTGGAACAGGACAAAGTTCCACTCGCAACCAAGCTCGACCAAATCCTAGCTTGGATAGATCTCCCTCTTGAGGAACGACCACAGTTGATTATGGGTGAGACTCATGCTCTTGCACCCGGTCGTAACTGTTTTGTAATAAACATCTTTTTTTCGGTATAGCGTACGAACCGTCTCTCGATCAGGCTGGACACCTAACTGGCCCGATGTCGGAATTGGTCAACGTGCGTCAAATTTTTCGCCTCTCCACTTGGAAACCAATCAATTTCATCCTCTTTTACCCGCAGAGAACCCTAGTTACAGTCGACGTATTCGCACGCACCCTACACGAATCCCTAGCCGCACGCAACCTCTCTGACATTGTAGACGTTGTCTTCGTTAGCGACCATGGAATGGCGGACACTTCACATCCCACACACATCTATGTCGATGACGAAGATATGCTCGGACCTCAGGGAGTTGCTGCAATTGAACATGAAGATGGATGGCCAGCTATGGGCTTGAGGTTTAATACTCCCGCGAATGAGAGCTTTTATCTTGAAAAGTTGCTGAAAGCTGAGAAGACGTGGAAGAAAATTCACGGGGAGGATAAGAAGGCTTTCCATGTGTATACGAAGGAGACGATGCCTGAGAGATGGCATTTCTCAAAGAGCGAGAGAATCGCGCCAATTTGGATTGTACCGAGGTTGGGGTATGTGCTTACGACGAGGGAGCAGGGAGATGTTGGATTGAGTAAAGGGGTGAGTTCTCTTTCTTCTTTTTTCTTATTCATCATGAAGCTGAACGATACTGCAACGCAGAACCACGGCTACGACAACCATGAACATTCAATGCACGCTATGTTTGTAGCTCATGGACCGTTTTCAGCTGTCGTCAAGGCTTTACACCAGTCTCGTCGGTCCCTTCTTCCCAGAAGTATGCTAACAAGTCGAAAGTTGTCACCTTGGAAGAATAAGGGCTGGCACTCTACATCTGACGATACGTATATTATGGACCGTTTCCGGAACGTGGAGATATACGGATTGGTCATGAAGCTTCTGGGGATTGAGGAATACTCGAAGGGGAAGGCGAATGGAACGATTGGGTTTTGGGATCAGTATTTCTAAGTTTTAGGTCTCGGTTGTTTTACGGCGGAAAGCTTTTTAGTAGATTATAGCGTATCTTTCATTTGTAATTGAATGTAGAATAAAATAAATAAAACCCCCCATGGGACCCCGCAGGAATATCATAGTTGTGGTTGTTCATCTTTGTTCATCTTTTTGGTTCGGTGTTGAATAGATCCCTCTCGGTCATGGTCACGATTCTGTCAAGCCGGGCGCCAAACGCGGTTGGCCACACGCGCGTTTCTTTACTTTGTACTCCCACCACCAAGTGCCACTCGTGTCTCCTTGTTCCCCCTCTTTTGCCAATGCTCTTGCTGATATGTGACATCTGTCAAGAAGAACTCTCGGTCGACAAGTTTCTCTTCGAGCCATCTTGTGGTCAGTACTACCCCGTTCGATTCGATTTGAATCATCCGTCCTGATCTGACTCTATAGGACACGGATTTTGTACAACATGCACAGATGCCACGAAATCTCGCGACAACTGCCCTATCTGTAGAAAACACAAACTAAAGAACGCTCCACCCCACCGCGTGTTTCTCACTCCCTCGACTTCCCGGACCGAAGACCGAGCGACATCCCTAAAGAATTCTTTGTCCTTATTGGACAGTAACTCCACCCCAAGGCAGTTTCGGAATGTTACTTCGAAGTTACGAACAATTGCAACCAACAGTACTAGCGGGTTGGACAATAACGATGTTGCAGTGCGTTACGTTTTTAGACGTGATTCTTGTTGGGACCTCGGTGGCCACTGGCTAGGGCTTCCCGACTGTGTCATCTTTTTATTGAGAAGGTTTGAATTCTTTGCTGTTCTAGGCCCAACTGCTCGCTTCTGCAAAGAACATGGAAGATCGTTTACAGTACCTTCCTCACCAACTACAACTCGAACGCGATGAGAAAGTGGCTCTTCAACGAAAGGTTGACCTATGGCACGAACGAATTCAGATGGTTGAATCCCAAGAACGCGAAATTAAGTGTCTCAAGGCTACAGTCCGAGAGTTGAACCAGAACGTGGCGACTCTTCAAACTCAGAATAATCAATTATCGGGTAGTGCGGATGGTCTAAGGAAAGAGCAGGAGAAACTGCAAAGAGTCATAGCCAAGCAAAAGAATACGATTACAGAGAAAGATGAACAGATATCTGGATTGGAGCTTCAGAAAGAAGACGGCGAAAAGCAGGTGAGATGTACCCTGTCCCAAAACTGGATTTCCATTATAACCTCCCGTTCTAGAACCACTTGTTGAAGAAGAAGTTCAAGGCGCTCTCGGCGAAATCTTCTCGACGACAGTCGGACACTAACGACTCGCTTCTGATAGACACCTCAAATACGGTATGGAGCAACCTCCTTTTTGAGGTTAGGTTCCTGAATTTTTGTTAACAGGGACATTGACATTGACAACACTCTGTGTGGTTTACATTTGACATGTACGGCTGGAGTTACATAGAATCTCAGACGCGTGGTGGAGTCTGTTTGGTATTTATACCCGTAGTGGTGCTCAAAGATACCCAGTGTATTGATATTCCCTACCTCCAAGTTTTGTACGACGACTTCCCCTTGTAACACGGATCCTGATTATCTACAGTCAGACTAATCATCATTTCTATTTATCATCAGGCTGAGATTCCATCGGCGTTCCGTTTGCGGTGTCTGAATCTGGTTCCCCGGCACTGTCATCGCTCTCTTTTCCCTTGGCTCGCCGTCCACCTCTACGTCCCCCACGGCCACGGCCTCTGGGTTTGGTGGCCCTCCTCGTCGATACAGGTTTCTCTTGTGTCTTATCCTCGTTTCCGTTAGGATCCTCACGTACGATCGTTCGGGATCTTCCACGGCCTCGTCCTCTCCCACGCCTCGTGGCCGTGCCTCGTCCTCGCGGAGCATTAGAGGTGATCGGTACGACCAAGGGCTCCGGAGTGTCCATATCATTATCGTTATCCCCGTCATAAAATTCGTTTCTTGCAACCGACCCAGAGTCATTCTTCTGTTCGCCAGCTTCCGCAATCCCCAAAACTTCCTCCGCCCTCTCTTCCTCCGTCCTTTCCTCGTCATGAAGGAATCCTTGTATATCAGGTGGTATTTCTTGAAGAGCTACGCTCGGTGCACCCTGGAGATATCTAAGTTTACTCCGAATAGTCGTCGTTATATGTTGTATCGACGCGGCCGAATTTTGGTTTTCTACTCGACCGATGAGTGGAGGATGTAACTTCCACTGAGAATCCGCGAAAAAGGAGTCGTATACCGTAGCCGGTAGCTCATTAGGTATCGAAGCACCGACGAGAACTGATGTTTCGTAAGTCCAACATCGGCACACGTTTTTCATCGTGTATCCACCACCACCTACAACAAGAAGGGGAACGTTGTAGGCTCTGACGAAATTGACACATTCACCGTGTGCAGCGATGGAAAGATTGAAAGCTCCCAATCGGTCGCTTCCAAGAGAATCGGCGCCACATTGGAGTACGATGGCAGATGGGCGAAATGAGTCGACCGCGTCTCCTATAACGGTCTTGAAAATCGTCAGATACATGTCGTCGTCAATTCCATCCAGAAGGGGGACGTTTAAGCTGAAATATTTTCCTGGACCTTGACCGTCGTCGTCAAGTTTCCCAGTTCCAGGGAAAAAATCGCCTGTGTACTTGTGGAAGGATACGGTCATAACCCGGTCTGACCGGTAAAATGCCAGCTCTACTCCATCTCCATGATGTATGTCGATGTCTATGTACAGCACCCTCGGATAATACCTGGAAAGAAGTGAACACGTCGAGGTGAGTAGTACAAAAACGGGGGGAAACCTACCGAAGCATTTCGAGTATTGCTAATACAATATCGTTTACATAGCAGAATCCACTTGCTTCACCTCGTTTGGCGTGATGCAGACCTCCCGACCAGTTGATCGCAATATCTGTCGTTCCGGCGCAAAGCTTACGGGCACCAGCTAGCGACCCCCCAGCGTACATTCGGCAGAAATCATACATATCTGAAAATATAGGACAATCTTCACCGCAATTGAAGGTCTCTATCATGTGTTTCATCTCTGTCTGGTTTCCTGGTGTAACTCTAACAGCATTGGGCACATCATTAGCATGAGCCCAATCACTCTGGAATGAGTTTGGCTTTCAATGAAAAACAGTTACCTGGATAGAAAATCGACGTATTCAGAGTCATGATAGGCCTCTAGCTCGGCTCGCGTTGCAGCGCGTACATCGTAGATGTTGTGAATCTGCTTGTCTAGTCCATATCCCATAACGAGTGCGTTGGTTAGAGCCAGTCTTGCTGGTTTCATTGGATGGTATTGCTACGAAAATTGTCAATGTGACCTAACCCTTGTGAGAGATGATGATACAACTTACCCCAAAGTGATGTGAACCGACATGCTTGGGAAAATAGTAGGAGACGATGGGGCGAGAGTGAGGCTATACACATAAGATTGAGACACACCAGGAAGAGAGTCTTGCTCACATGTATTCTTTCAGTAATTGGTTTTGCAATACCGTGACTTCCTCTATCAAAGAAATAAGGAGAAGAGGAGAATGTCGACGTTGAGTTTCGATTGAACATCCGCCGGTCCGGGCGATTCGGACTCAGTAACAACAAAGGTGCGACTGAATTGAAAGCACTCTTTTTTTCAATAGCAGTCCGAAGGTATTTGCTTTGCGGAAGCCTATTCGTGGATACTGAGTTCCCTTGAGAGGTAATGCTGTTTGTGGTAGAGTAACAGAATTGATGTTGACAACTGAATCCTCTTGTCGGAATTCAATCTCCGCTCGGATAATGCCGATTCATTATTCAGACTGAGCGATCTGGACCGCCTTGCCGCCAGGCTCCGGCCAGGATTGGGATTTCGATCGAAATTTTTGGTCTGGGATGGACATGGAGACAGCGACGTCGATTCAAATAAACCCCACCGAAAAGTGCGGGTTGGATACGCCAGTAGAAATGTTTTGAACCGATATCAAAAGAAACTCTGTTCAATAAATACACAGAGGTAATAAGTCATGATCGTAAGTAAACCCGGGATACAAGTACAGTACATGGGAGGATTGAGGGTTGCAAAACTAAAGAATCACATCCAAGTTCCCTGTCAGGATCTCAATGATCAGCATCGAACACCGTAGAGTGCTGCCTCCCGTCATTTCCAAGGTGAATCGCATCTCCAGTATCAGTGGGCACATACGCAGACTCCGGCAAACCCGTCTCGTCCAATCCTTCAGCAGCTTCAATAATTTCATACAACTTCGACGCCACTTCCGGTGGCGGCACTCTTCCTCCTAGAATGTCTTTTGCAGGAACAGGTGAGCCGTAGAATTCTCTGTTTGCGTCTTTGCGTTCAATAAGGACGGTTCCTTCGAGGGAAACACCGGCAAAGAGACCTAAATGATCATCAAACAACTCAGCAGGCAGTCAAATCTCTAGACTGCAGAAATCTGCACCTTTACTCTTCGAATACGAAAACATTGGTGCCGGGTGAGCCAAAGTGGCCTGAACGCTTGCCCCTGTTCCGATAGGCCCGGCCGCAGCTGAAATGTTTCCGCCAATGGTCACATTTCCGCCAATCGAAAACGCTCTTACTGCGTCTTCGGAATTGAGAACGATAACGAAGTCCGTAATGTCAGCTCCAATTTGTAGACCCCAGCCTAAACCTCCGGTGGCGATACATGAAGGAGCTGACCAGGAACCATCTGGAAGACGGGCAATGACGATTCCTGAGCCTGCCTTTCCTGAAAAGACGAAACCTGCTTTGAGTACTTGGAAGATGGCTAGACCTGTGTTTGTTTCGATGTGACGTTGAGTGATAGATTGTGATGAAACAATATTACAAGAGATTACCTCGAGCCCTCTGTAAAACGGCTTTGGGAATAGAATTGAGTGCAGATTCTGGGTGTTCTGGATCGGCTAGACAGAAAGACGAGTTAAGCTACTTTCGACCACAAGAGGGTCAGAGTACACACCAAGGAAACTATCCAAAATCTTCGCAGCCTTTTCCGCCTCTCCAGGTAAGCTAAATCCATGAACGAACTCTCTCGAGTGACTTGCTAGCTTTGTTGAAGATGACTGGGCGAAGGCTGTTGCTTGGATGCCAGCTTTTTTGGCACCCAGACGGAATTTATCGAGAAGATCGGACATTTGGTGTTATGGCTGTTGAGGATGGGAGTAAAGGAGGGAACGCTTAGGCCTTGGCCAAAGATGGAGAGAGGGAGGGATGGCATCATTCATGTCATCGCGTCCTGTAAGCAGTTCCCACGCATTGCGTTTCTGCTCCGAGAGGAAGTCGAATGTGATTTACACTCTCATTTCGGCTCGAGCATCATGGCAGTTAAGTATAATATTGTACTTGATGTCGAGATTCAAGGATTTGAAATACATTTAGGAGAAAAGAGTTGTATGAAATACACAGGAATATTTTTCAAGAGGCTTTCGGCCAAGCGATCAGCTTCGCCTCCGTTCCAGTCAGCGTGATAGTCCTCTTTATCACACCATTCGTATCAAGTTGCAATTCGTAGCTCCCAGGATACAACACCCGATTTCCTTCCTCGTCAGTCCTTGCGACGGCTCCAAGAGTGACCTTCAACTTAGCGGTTCCAGTCTGACCAGGTTTAATCCCCTTCACTCTGGTATACGACACCAATTCCTTCTTTGGGGCAGGCGATGGTCCCGCAGTTGTGTGAGAGAACAAGAGCGCAACGTAGTCCGATGACGCTTTGCCAGTGTTCCTTACAGACACTGTGAAAGTATCCAAAGTACCAAGGTCGACATGCGAAACATCGGCGGACGCCTGCGCGGCCTGAACCAGAGATTGAATGTTATATGTGTTGGGCCCGGCTGTTCCCCAAGTAAAAGCGAATGTGGTGTAATGAAGTCCAAACCCGAATTCAAAGACAGCGTTACCGGTATACCACTTATACGTTCGTCCAGGGCTACTGCTCGACGGGCGAAGGGACATGTCGGTGAATGCAACCTGGTTGATGTATGCAGCAGGATATTGCGTTGTGGGAAGACGACCCGCAGGTGATTGTTTACCGGTGATAATGTCCACGAGCGCCGTACCTCCGCTTTGACCTGGATATCCTCCCCAAATGAGAGCATTGACCTGTTGTTATGAATGGATTCACATTCTACGCAGGTTGAAAAAGAAGCCTCTCAATCCACCCACCTTGGAATTGGCCTTGATCGAAGAACTATCAACCTGCCCTCCACCCATCTGAAGCACAACAAACGGTTTTCCAAGGCCAGAAAGTTGGTTGACCAGGTCAAGCTGGTTTCCGGGCCAACTTATGTTAGACCTGTCATGACTCTCCCCTTCGATGGTTCGATCAATCCCACCCACATAAAATACCGCATCGGAATTCCGGGCAGCAGTCAATGCGGCTGAGAAGTTTGAAGTGGAGGTGGTACTGATACTCGTTCCTTGGGCAAAGTTGACAGTAAACCCTGCGTTCCGGAAGGCTGCGAGTGGACTGATAAGGAATGGAGCGACACCTTGATAATTAGACTGCATCTGGTCGGTAGCATTCGCCCAAGGTCCGATTACGGCGATTCTTTTGATGGAGGGGCGGAGAGGAAGGATACCGTCGTTTTTGAGGAGAACGATGCCTTCTACAGCGGCTTGGTATGCGAGCTGTTGTGCCGCGGGAGTGTTGATATCCTTGAAGGACAGCTGTCTGAATGGTTGTTGTTCAGGGGGGTCAAAGTACCCTAGTCTAAGGGATAAACGAATGTGGTGAGTTCTTTTGCGAGTACAGGGAGAATTTTGGTCTTACCGAATCAACGAGTTGAACTGTCTCGTCAATGACTGTCTGAGATCAGCTTCAGAAATGAGCGATTGGTTCAAAGCCGCCTGCAGGTTCTGCGAATACGCAGTTCCACATTCAATATCAGTCCCGGCACGTAAAGCTACAGCAGTAGCGTTCACGATTGTGCTGGTGAAGTGATGAGTATCAAAGATGTCCTCAACGGCCCCGCAGTCGGACGTAATCCATTGTTCTGTTCCAAGCTCCCACAGATCCCTAACCAAATCCTGTAGTAAGAATCGATTGGCACAGGAAGGAACCCCATTGACGGCGTTATAGCTGCACATGATCGAGCCAACTTTAGCATCACGAATACAACTCTGGAAGGGGGGAGAGTAGTATTCCGCTAGGTCTTGTTGGGAAACTTGAGCATCGAAGGTGTGCCGCGTGATACCCGACGGGGTGTCCTCGAGGTCATAGGCAGCCCAGTGTTTACAGTCTGCCATAACTTTGAGATATGGGGTGGGTGCGATACCGCCTTGTAGACCTGTGACATACTGGAATACGTATTGTGCGATGTGGAAAGGATCTTCACCAGGGGTTTCCTGGCCTCGGCCCCAGCGAGGATCTTTGAAGGGGTTGATGTTGGGGGTGAAAAAGTCAAGCCCGGACCGGTTAAAGTTGTTAAAGGCCCGAGCTTCGGTACTGATTATTGTTGCAGCAGCGTTCACGAGCTCGTCATCGAAACCAGCACCTAGTGTAATGGGAGCAGGAAAAGATGTAGCGAGGCTGAAGTCATTGCCAGGCTGGGCAAAAGTGACACCAGGGCTGAGTGCAACGCCGTGCTCAAGGAGGAAAACTATCAGTTAAAGTAATGAGAGCCCTGGATAAAAATTCAACTTACCAGTGCTTCGCTCCACCAATTGTACGGAGGTAGGCCAAGACGACTGACTCCAGGGGACTGATTTACTGTGTTTTGGATGAGCTCGGAAACGGTCAATTCGTTCGCCAAGGCCCTAGCTCGATCTATCGACGCGGCGGTCGTGTCGCATACTAATGTTTTTGATAGAGGTCCATTGACACAATCTGGGAAAGCCCCTTCACAAGTGAGTGCAATCGACCCGACAACGAGGGTACGTAGTACGGCCTGAGGGAAGGTCATTGGTGGGCAAGATGCTGCGGGAGGTCGTAATCGCCCTTAAATTGCTTTTGCGAAGGGAGTAACATATGGTGTCCCGCACCTTCTCAGGTAAAGGGACTCTTCCTTTCTTCGAAGGTGGAATCTGATGGTTTCGGTGTGTATTCGGAGGGCAAACTGAGAATTCGACACGTTACTTGCGAGCCATAAGGAAATGTAAGTATTTTGAGAAGAATGTGTAGTAGAGTAGAGGAAGCCAGTTCTTTAGTTAAGATTCCCTTTTGGAAAGTATCAGACGACGCTGATGATGAGAAGAAATAAGCAGTAATTGGAGTGTAGAACGTTAAAACGGTTTCCACGGTTCGGGGGCCGGTCCTCTTTATGTAAAAATTACAGGGTCGAGGACATCAGATGCACTTGCAGTTATGAAAAGTAGGAGGAAGCAATGGTTGGGGTTAGGGCTAAGAACAAAACGCCCATAACCGCCAACAGTGGCGTTCGCAGTCCTCCCATCACCGGGTTTCGGGATAATCCCCGCTCGTTGTGTATACGGGTCATTTTGCGGTCAGTACGGAAACCCATCTCTTTCAAACAAAACACCGATCGGAAGTCATCCGATTAGTGGATGCTCACGATGTTGGACGGCAAACAGTGTTTCGCCATTTGCTAAGTTCCGAGAGACGGCGACGGCGACGACGACTATAAGAACCTGACGAGTTTGATACATACTTAGACTTCACAGATAATTTCTCTGATACTCGAATTCTCAGATGTCTTCACCACGAATCATCCTTGTCACCGGCGGGAACAGCGGAATCGGATACGAGCTAGTCAGATTATTGGCTTCACAAGGGCATATCGTGTATCTGTCCTCGAGGTCTGAGGAGTCCGGAAGAAATGCACTGTAAGTCTTCTTCATCGTTTCGGCTCGTTTTTTCTCTTGCTCGAGTAGGCTACAGAAAGAAGCTCAAAGAAGAAAATGACTTGGACGCGAAATACGTACAACTCGACGTTACTTCCGAAGATTCTGTCAAACGTGCAAGGGACACCATAGAGAAAGCTGAGGGAAGGTTGGATGCATTAGTGAACAACGCAGGTGCGTCTGCAACCAGAACGCTGTGTTCCAACTTATCACATACCTCCTCCGCTAGGAATCTCAACGGAACTGGTCAAACCAAGCGAACTGACCGTCGATAAGATTCAAGAGATCCTCAATACCAATTATTTTGGTATCCTTCGAGTAACGACCACTTTCCTTCCTCTCATCCGGAAAGCGAAAAACGGAGTGATCGTGAACGTTAGCTCTGAAGTTGGCTCTCACACCTCCCAATCTCAGCTAACCGCCCTGTTCCCCCCATTATTGGTGGCTTATTATAGCTCCAAGGCGATTCTCAACGCTTATACCGTCTCCTTGGCGAAAGAATTGAAGGAGGAGGGCATCCGTGTTAATTCTGTTACGCCAGGTTTAACCAGAACGAACTTTCCGGGAACAAAGCAACTTGCCACTAGGCTTGCCGCTGAAGGCGCTGAAGTTATTCTCCCGTGGGTTCTCCTTGATCCCGAGGATCAGAGAACAGGTAAGCGTTCAAATTACATGCATTGGTATCCGTTAAATTCTCTGTTCTAGGATTGTTCTGGGGGCATAGAGTTGACGGGGTCATTGGAGAAGTTCCGTGGTGAACAGCCCAAGGCAAAGCAGAACGTTAATTTTTCTATCTATGTACAATGAAATATGATTGAGATGACTAAAAATACAGTAAGCTCTAGAACCTCATATATTCTACTCTTCAGAAACCCTCTCAAAGAATTGTTTCAAAGTCGCGGATAACACTTCCGGCAATGCCTCCACGTTCCTCAACACGACGTAATACTCGAAGGGGAAGGAGTCAAGATAGCGCTGGATTTGCATATCCATCTTTCCGTTGACATTCACAATCTCCGCTTTTGTCATGGACAATATCGAACCATGCGCTGTTTGCGACGATCCAGTAGTGGTGAGAGCGGTATGCAGTGAGTCAACGATAATGAACACGATCATGACCTTCTGTTCCTCGGCCTTGCGCAAGATTGGACGAAGTTTGTCGTGATCCTGACACATCCCGTCCGAAATGATGATCTCCAACTGCCACAGATCCGCCGCAGTACTTGAGCTCATCGCCCTCCGTTCTCGAGCTGCCTCCAAAACGCGCAAACTTGTGTCAACAAGAGACAAGACATTCGTAGCTTTTTGGTTGAAACGGAAGGCTTTCATCACTTCTACACCTGCTTGATCGGTAAATGGAGCACCTTCAAAGCCATGTAGCACCTCGACGGCTTCCCCGAATCTAGCAATACCGATATCGCCGGCTTCAAGGCGACTGAGAGCTTTCGAGACCAATGCGAGTGTCTGGTACGCCAGATGAACGGAATGAGATTCAGCCATGGACTTCGAGTCGTCCAATGCAATGAGCACTTGGTATTCTCGTTGACTAGGCCGTGTCCTTCGTAACCAGATCTTATCCTTAGTGTAGTCACTAGCAATGTAAGGAATGATCTTTTTCATGTTCAGCCGCTTTCCAGTTCGATAGTCACCTTTGAGGCGGGTTGCAAGGGTCGGCTCGAGGATGAGACGGAGTTGTTCGCAGAGGGCGTAGGCGAGGTCGTGGGTCAGAGATCCGTACATACGCCATATATGTTCAGCTCGATCGTCTGGTAAGCCATCGGATTGCCAAGAGCGTAGTTCGGCTTCGACGTTAGGTCCAGCAACGTCTTCTTCCATCTCGATGTCAGCCTTTGGTCCATCAAGGTTGATTACGGCTTCTACTCGTTCATTTGAGGACGAAAAAGTGTCGTGAACAACAGCTCCTTCGACGTCTTCTTGTGGGGCGGATGCAGGGTGACCGATTTCTGGGCGTTCATGAGGCTGAGACAGTTGAAGGTTAGGATCCACGCCGTCCATATCGATATCGGCATCCATCGGCCCCGCAGTGTTTTCTTGGTTGGTGTCCTCTGCAATGCGTAGGTCCTTCAACTTCGATGCTTGTTCCTCTTCTGAAGGTCCCAACGCTTGCATCTCGTGGTCGGTATCATCTGGGCGAAGGTACTCCACTTGAGATGGTTCTCCCGCATTCGCCACTTGCTCATGGGGGACATCACGCTCTTCGCCATGAAGGATCTCATCAAATCGCTGTTGAACTTCGTTAAGAGCATCTCCGAGGCTCCGAAGGGGGTTGTGAGTCAGCTGACTGCTCTGTTGGGATTGTTGCTGGCCTTGTTGCGCGCCAGAGGCGGCCCCCGAGACTGGATTTGCCTGGGATTCTTCTGCTGGCTCGGAGGTGTCGGGTTGATGCTCGTGCCTGGATCGCTGATTAGTAATAGTCATATGATTAAACGAGAGATCACGTTTTACACTTCGCCGTCTTGGTTCTTATCAGTATCAGCCGTCGAAGAATCTTCCCTTCCTCCAGTTGTGGTACCCTTCTCCCCACCTTGCGTACTAGCACCCGGATCTGGATTCATGATGTCTTGATTCGGATCACCATCACCTGAGCTGACATCGGGTTGTGCTACTGCAGGGTTTTCGTGCTCTTCGGATTCATCCTGTTGTTCTTCACCGGACTCAGCCTGGGTTGACTCAGGAACATCACTTTCGTCTTTTCTGCTTGTGTCATCGTGTTCTGGTTCATCGACCTGGTCCTGGGGGTGTCCCGTTGGATCATTCTGAGGCAAATCCTCGACAGGCTGTTCTGTGTCCATCTCTGGCTCAGGCTCGTTAACGTCTTCGCCCAAGTCCATCTCATCTGGTATATCTTCGCCCGGATTCATATCCATATCATCGGGGAGGTCCAAAGTATCTGCTTCGGGAACGTGCTCGTCCATTGGGGCACCGCTGACTCCGGGCGTCTCGGACTCCGCCTCTTGCTCGTCCTGGTCTTCCGTTGGCGGTTGATCTTCGTTAGAGAGGCCTTCGTCTGAGTTTTGATCTTCCTTTTCCTTGGATTTCTTCTCGCCATCCTCTTTGGCAACAACGTCCGACTCTCCACCCTTGGTTGTAGAATGATCTTCATTCGCCTTTTGCTCAGCATCGTCTGAGTCTTGAGGACCTTTTTCATCGCCCCAAAGCTTTTCGTCGACCGCTGTCGGATCTGAAATGTCCAAATCACCAATCTGCTCCTCAGGATCTGCGTCGCTTCCTTCGGACTTGTCGTCGTCGCCCTCCTGAGGCTCTCCTTCTGGTACGTCTTGCACCTCTCCATCGAAGTCCTGGTCCATCTCGATCGCGTCGTTGTCTTTGTCCTCCGGTGAATCGCCATCTTCTGCCTCATCTCCTTTCAATCCTTCTACCTGGCTCTCTTCCTCAATCTCCTTGCTGACATTCTGATTTCCTGATCCTTCTCCCATCCCCACACCATCAGTCATCTCTGTTGCACCTTCTCCCGCTCCACCGTCATCCGGAGTTTCCTCGGGTGGCTTGCAGAACCCTTGCTTACTTAAGGTTTGTAAGACGGAACACAGAACAAAGTTCAGTTTGAAGAACGCCGCGTTGAAATGACTGTGGGCTGAGAGTTGTGTCTGAACGAGTTTCGTATAGATGTCGAGATAGGGAATGACTCGTTGAAGGTCGGAATGATAGCCAGAACCTCGAGCGGCAAGAGATATCAGTAGGTTCTGCAACAGATCGAGCATGGGTTCGACCTTGAGCAACTCGCAGAGGTCTCGGGTATCGCGGTAGTCCTCTTTGATGTAGCTATTGCGATCATCCTCGCTCGATGATTCGGCGGATTCGGGGCATTTAGTCAACAAGCCCTGTACCGTGATCAAGCATGCATTGATGATGCTGTCGAAGATCTCTTCATTGGGTGAAGGAAGAGGAGTGGGGAATGGATGGCGGATAGAGAAGGTTGAGAGCCAATCGGTAGCTGGAGTGAACAAGTATTGCAGGCGAGGATCAATATCCGACCAATTCTTGAGCGAACAAGTAACTTCTTCAATAAAGTCGACGACTTCGGTGACCACCTTTTCCTCCTCTATGACATTACGGATCAAGATGAGGAAGTTTAGAACATGAAAATGTATAAACGCACCTTCGAACAGGATAGGAAACACCGGCTCATTGATGACCTCGACAACTCCTCTGACCCGTTTCTGAAGATCTAATGACTTCATCATACTCGAGCGACAACTCCCTGCGATGTCGTATGGGACCGAGGCAGTTGGATTTCTGCGATTATATGTTCCAAGTTCCCTGTCTACTTCACGAAGAGTCGATACCGTTTTGGCGAGCGCGTCAACGATGTGAGTCAGTTGCTCGGCCATCTGCGATCCTGAAGAAATGATTGATTTAAGGTCGTTCGCGGCCGCAAGCCTTCGGAAGGTGGTCTCGAGCTTGAGGTAGCTAGAAGATAGCCGAGCTAGACTGAAGAAGCATCAGATAAATGCTTTTATATGAATCAATATATTCGACGTACTGTTTTCGCGAGTCCACCGCCATCGAATAAGCTGACTCTAGGAGCATGATCCCTCGTTGCAACTCCCGGGTTCCCAAATCAGTGTGATGATTCGTCAAAGATGCTCTGAGACCCGGCAATGAGCCGTTCAATCGATGCAAGTAGTTCTCTGCTTTTCTGATTGGAGGCGAATCACCGAGGATGATCGGTTGGTCTCTTGTCCATCGAAGAGAGGTATTCTGGAGAAGGATCTCTTGTTTCACGCTCGATGAGAATCCGGCTTTTT
The DNA here is from genome assembly GCA_014904975.1 of Marasmius fiardii PR-910. Lineage (NCBI taxonomy): Eukaryota > Fungi > Basidiomycota > Agaricomycetes > Agaricales > Marasmiaceae > Marasmius > Marasmius fiardii. The sequence goes on from MU127810.1 coordinate 167,695, forward strand.
TCAGCTCTTTGAGGAGATCACTCCAGGCTTTGCGCTTACGATTCAAGAGTGCCTTTGCATGCTTTTCTCGTTTTTCGGGAATTGATGGAAGCGAAGTTGCAGCAAGTTCTTTGGACGTGACGATGATATCCACTGCGAACTCGTCCAAGGCGTTTCCAGTTTTTGACGCCACGAACGGCCTAACACGAGAGTGGATGAGTTGGGAAAATCGGATGTAGGTGGATTTGGCCTGGGTCAAATTGGAAGTGACGGGGGCGTAGATAGATTGCACTTCACGGCCCGACATATAAGAGAAGGGAGGAAGCTCTGCAAGCGTGAGCTGTCCCTCGGTGCCGGCGACGATCGGTGGCACTAGTCGACTCACAACTGGTTCGCGCAGAACCTCTCGGAAGCGACGAACGATTTTGTAGAGTTGGTGGTGAGTTCGTTGTGCGCTTTGTTTCAAAGCGTGCACATTGACGTCCTTCCAGCTCGCTAGTTTGATAAGATTGAGAATGTCTGACTCTAGGGAGGATCTATAGGTTGCCAAATATGTAGCGAGAGGGTCGGAGAAGAGACTGAAATATCCATGCGTAGTATGTATGACGTTTCGTACTTGTGCGAAGACAGGTTTGCCGTTTGCGGTAGATCCCGAATAATGGCCGCAGTAGATCTCGAAAGAACGGAGAAGCCGCATTCGTGCCTGGAACTGCCCGAGTGGTGAGCCCCGTATGAAGTCGTCGAGGAGTGGTATAAGGTCGTTAAGATACTTTGATACTTCATGTCCTTCTCCGTCCATACTGCGGGCCCATGCATCTGAGGGACCCCGTATCAAAGCATTATACAGCTGGAACCACCAGTAAGACACTCCAGCTTCAAACTCCGCTGCCTGATTTTCCAGTAGTGCACGCCACGAACTCAGTTCCAATCTTCGCCATTCAACAATCAGATTGACGATTGCCGCCCTGTTCGGCTTTAACGTGTTGTCTCTGTTCGCGTACATTTCCCAATCTTCTGTCTGTAAGAGTAGTTGTTCCAGTGCTGAGAGAATTTTGGCGAGCGGACTGTGGAGATCCAACGCCAAGAAAGCAATACAACGGCTCTCCAGATGTTGGAGGACCATCTGATCCGGCCACTCCTGAATAAGGCAGTCCAGCCGAGATTTGAGTTGCTGCACGATATCGACCGCTTTTCTCGTTTGAGGAATATTCGTATGAAGGTAGAAGTTATATGACTTTTGTGCGGAGGTGGGGTCGAGAAGCATAGCAAAACGATCATCTAGGAGGCTAAGTTGGAGAAACAAGCTGTCGTGGTCGACAGCCTCCGTCAGGTTATCGGAGTGCGAGCTCAAAATGGAGAGAAGTTCTGTCCTCATGTTGTGATAATGGGAATCCTCCTCGTCGACTCCGTCACGGAGGTGGAAGAAACATATCTTTTCGTGCATATTGACCAGTCGACGGGCGTCTGCTTCTGACACATACGATAAAGCCTTCGGTTTTTCCGACGTCTGTGAAGGCTCTGATAGCACAGCCTCGAAGGAAGGGAAGAGCTCCATGAACTCTGCCTGCTCTATCTCCGCATCTGAAAGTGCTTGATGACTCGAACTTCCATTCTTGTAGAGTGATTGCGACGTTTTCTCTCGCTCCTCTTCCCTGGAACGATCAATCTTCCAGAGCCGTAAAGCCTGCTCGTAAATGATGTCGAGACTGGAGAAATGGGTTACGAGAGATACACCAGTCGAGGTACGCAGTGCAATAGATGCACACGCCAATAATACGTGTTGGAAAGCAGAAATGTCGTCAGACTCATGCACTGATCCAGGCTGAGAGAGCACAAGCTCAGAACTTCGGATAGAAGGAAACGCTGATAGGGAAACGCCAAGCCTGTCGTCTATATCACCGTCTGCACTCGATTGTCTGATGGTGCGTAAACCCGTCTTCAAGGTAAATAGGGCCTGTTGTATCGGTAGAACAATGTCAACGAAGTCTTCATAGACGGTTTCTAGGCGTTGCGAGAAGCCGCTGATACTCTTCTGAAGGACCTCTTCCTGCTGCTGTGCAAGGGCGAGGTTTTCCCAGAATAGATGGATGAGGGTGTTAATTCGAGATGGGAGCAAGATCTGTTGTTGGAATTGCTGCACTTCCGCCCAAAACTTGTGTAAGAGTGAGATGTCTCGACGGCGGTGAGATACAGGGTGCCCGCGCAATCGCCGGATCGCCTCATTTAGATGACCACGAACGTATGCAGTGACGTGACTGTTTTTATTACCCGTGATGGTCTCTTCCAACTGAAGGTGAAGTGCGATCTCCGTTGAATACCTGGACTGCTCTTGTTCCCAGTAGTCTTTAGAGCAGTTCTGGACGGCTATGGGGTCAACCGGAACGTTCGGGACAAAGAGATCCAATATCATTAGACCGATTGATACCCAGCACCAGCCAATACTGTGAAGAATGTGGGAACGGGAATCACTTCCAATGGCAAGCCGGCGAAGAGGGGGTTGCAGGTGACTTTCAACGGCGTTGACAAAACCCTGGTGTTTATTAAACTTTTCAGGGAAACCGTGAGCAACTGCCTTGAAATCTAGGTCGTTTGTGTAAACCATTTCTTCGCCAGGATTGAGGAAGCAAGAGGCAATCTAATCATTCTGACGTCAGTCTGTAATCCACATGTGACCGAGGGAAACATATGATAGGTACCTCGTCAATCGAAGTCCGAAGTAGTTTCTTCACTTGTTGTATTCGAGGAAGGTATTGCTCACAGGTGATGAGGCAGAGTTGATTGTACGTTTTGAGGGATAACTCATAAGCACTGAGATCATATAAAGGTAACCGGGACCAGTCACTACAAGGATATGTCAGAAAATTGTTCATCTTGGAGCTTAATTGACTCACAACACAGAGAGAATACGCCTCAGACGTGTCGCAGAGAATAGGTCGGCGGTACTTGATTCCTGTGTTCAAAGTCACAAGTTAGTTTTGCTCGTCATTTCTCAAAGGCAAAACATACTTCTTCGGGTACCCACAAGTCCTTCATCCAGCGGAGCTGCAGCTGCCTCCGTAAGGTCATCGAATCTATAATTTTCCATGTCAGCGGGATTCTAGAAAGTTCAGTTCCATTCATGCCTTGACTAGATTCGTGAATCCAAAGGAAATGCTGGAAAGGAACCATCTTGCTCAAGGAAGTGGTGGGATGCTGGCGTACCACGTCAAGAAGCTGCTCGATCAATCGTCGGAGAGACTGAAGCAAGACAATTGAACACATCATATCTTAACTTAGAAAGTAACAGGAGACCAACCTCTGTTACTTCTCGATTTGAACGGATGAGAAGACCCAATACGGTTATTGTCGAGACTGGATCCCCCTCCTTCGCAGCCGGAGTACTGTGGGACATTCGCTAGGGATACACTGAGCATCTTTTATAAGCCAAGAAGCCAATCCTGATCCTACCTGTTCCAAACTCTGGATTAATCCTTCCGCCAAGCTTCCGCTACCAGATTTAAGCGGTAATGTAGCCAAGGCCATGAGGTTGAATACTTGCCCTCGCAAATCTATCAAGAGTCAGACAACGGGTTTCGGACTCGAATATATTCCACCTTACCACTGTTTCTGGAGGTTAATGATCCCAAATTTTCAAGCCGCTCCACGGTCGCGAAGTCGTGCATATCATGCGATGAAAAGGACCTCCATATCTCATTCAGTCCTAAGCCTGATGATAGAGATGTGATATCTTTAAGGGTCTTCGCCCACATTAGCAACGACGTATGACTTGAGGGCAACGTCTCTACGGCTTCCAGAATCCATTGGGAAACGGTTTGGACCGACGAAAAATCAAATACCGACCCTGCGATGATCGAGCTCAGGTATTGGGCGTACTTGAGCAACAGGATGGCCACCGACAGGTCATGAAGCTACCCAAAATTAATGGCAGGGTTGTTGACGGTTAGAGATGTAATGGCGTACCGAGGATGCGCGTCGATTGTGTTCGGTCGTGAGAGCATTATTCACAACTATCGTACAAGATGCAGTGACCTCCGATGTCAGCGACTCGACCGCTAACGTTGCCCGATGCATGACATCTCGTTCTTTTGGAGCACGGTGTATTTTGGTTCCTGCAACCTGCCTCCTTTCGCTATTTGTTACAGCGAGAATAGCTTCCAGAACTCCCAGAACATGCAGGTGTATCGGGACCACATCACCACGAATGTCCTCGGGGAGTAACAGGTAAGGGTCCATAGGCTAAAGAAATTGGGTTAGCAAAGGACACTGACCATCCAAGTTCAATGTACCTGGTTTACAGTGTGTGTCAGCGAGACATCGTACAACAGGCTATGCTCTTCGCGGAAGCATGCAAGAGAATTGACTAATGTGGGCAAAACCTCACATAACGTTGTATTCAACTTCGAGTTTGATGCATTTTCACCGCCCAAACGAGCGAAAAAACGAACGAAGGAGGGAATAGAAGCTGGAGGTACTGTGCGAGATACGTAGTTCTGTAGAGCAGTCCAATTGGCGTTATCGACTAGGGATTCCAGTATGATCGCGGCATTATCCAGTACAGGGGACAAGCAGGAATACTGGTCAAGAGCACGTCCAGATGTTTTCATCGTGATCGAAACATTGTCGCGCTGATCAAAGGTCGCCCTGCGAACACCTTCGAAATGGCGTGTCGAGGATAGCGATTTGGGGATAGTGCAAGAAGGAAGCCTCCAGTAGTCGTATAAGGTACAAAGGTCGTTCGGTGAAACGTCTGGAACGAGAGCAATCTCTATCCCTCTATTACGCATAGCCCTTGAAAGCTCTCCGTGTTGAGGGTCCACTGACATGAACAACCTGAAACCGAGAGCCGGCTTTAGTATCTGCACTTCGCCATCCACATACCCACGTTCGCTGAGGGTCAAGAATCCATCTTCTTCGCAGAGTGAATTGAGACGATCGAGGACGGATGGGTTACAAAGGTTTGCACCGTCCAGTAGGATCCAGCGGCCCTCTTTCATAGCTTTGACCAAGGGTCCATCCACCCATTCAAACCGACCAGTCTTCCCAAGATCCCTGGTTAATCCCCATACCTCGCTCTGCAAGCTACGAACTTCAGTCGGTAGAACGTCGGACATCCCCCTCAGCAACTGGTCCAAGATCTCGAGAAAAGTGGAAAGGGAGGAGGACGGTTGATTTATGGCAAACTTTAGACGCATATAGTCACCCAATAATGAGTGCACCTCGAGCCCTGATGACCGCAAGAGCTTGTCGACGAGGAGCAGGGTTTCTTTGGCCGTGGACAAGATTCGACTACGCTGATCAATCTGCTCGAAGCCGCCTAAGATATCCATCGTGTCGGTCGCACTGTTGATGAATATCTCGTGCAACGTATGACCCGTAAGATGTGCGAATAACCGAACGAGGGATGTCTTCCCACTTTTACATGGCCCCGTCACAATCGACAGCCAAGACCGAGATAAACAGCACCCCATTGCCTCCAGCGCTGAAAGTTGCCATCGAAATATGCGCTTTGGAACGATCGGAAGGACGCAATTTTCACGCCGAGTATGGAACACTCCCATCTGGACCTCATCTGGCGAGATTGACCAAGAAGGGTTGCTGTTAGGGATGGTTGAAGACCCGAAAATACGGTTGAAGAGAGCTTGAGCACGCTGGCGATCCTCTAGGGTACGAAAACGATGGAGATATACTGGGCGAAGATATTCAACTGGCTGCCGAGGAGGCTTAGCCGACTGGATTAGAGAGCACCACCGTAGGACGTCTCGCAAGTTGAACTCCCATGGTGCACCTTGTCGAGCGAATTCCTTCTGAACAGTAATCGCTTCGTTCAAACCGCTATTGAAGGTGACCATCGCCTGTAGGACGTCTGGATCAATGTGGGGGAAGTAGTGACGACAGACGAGAACCAGATCAGCAGCAGAGAGCTGGTCTATGTAAACCTTCGTGAACCGGTTCATGAATGATTTTGGGAGGCCTTTACGCCCTCCGCCTTGACTAAGCGGGTTCTGAGCTGCAAAGATCCTGAAGGAAGGGTGCTTTACAAAACTTCGGCCAAGTTCAGGGATGTAAACTGTCCCACGGTGGTCAAGCACGGCGTTCAATCCCTCCAGAACAGCTTGAGGTGCAAGATTCATCTCGTCAAGTAAAACCCATTTACCCTCCTGTAAGGCCTGCAAGAACTCTCCATCCTTCCACGCAAATTCGCCCGGTCCCCCGCCTTCCACCGGTAGATCAGACCCAAAGAGGTCAATGATGTCAGTCTGATCCGAAAGATTGATCCGGCAGAGCGGGTGGCCGGCCATTGCCGCCAAAGCTGTAATCAAGCTGGTTTTCCCTACTCCAGGGCTTCCCTCGAGTAGAATAGGCTTCTCCAGTTGGCAAGCTCTTACCACTCGCATGGCGTTGTCTTGCGAGGTTGGCGCTTGAAAGTTGAACTTTTGAGCTGTCAACGGTTTCGATCCTCGAGGAATCGCAAACGATCCTAATTGGAAGAATAATTTTGGATTGTGACTTGGAACAAAGGCTTGAACGATATCGATAGGAACCAGGTCTCGCAGTTTCTCGACGGCCACAGCCTTGAGCCTACGTAGGGAATCCGGCGAATACGACAATAACGAAGGCACAGAAGCCAACCCATCCAAGAAAGTCATGTGAGCCGAATGGTGCTATGAAGGCAATCGTTAGTAAGGCGAAGAGACCAGGAGTGGGGGCCTTACGAATATCTCATCCTCAGGTATCCTCATACCATCTTCTTGGTTATGCATGGCGTTCGAAAACGTGACCCATGCCTGTAAGAAACATCATCAAAACCCAGATTTGAAGCAATAAATCGGAGGAAGCATACCAGAATATCTCTCAAATTCAAGAATGAACGATCACTCGTCGTATGAGTGAGCCAGTCAATGAAGTCGAGAATAATCGACGTGTATTTTTTCAGCTCTCCATGTTTCCACGTATGGCTCACAAGCATCTCCAAATCCTCACGACTGTCAACCGCTGGTACCCATATCTCAGTAAAACGATTTCGGAGAGCAGGCGACAGCTCCTTCTTCCCATAGTCACCACCAGGATTCATTGTAGCTACAAGTTTGAAGGCGGGGTCGGCCTGTACCACCGAGTTGACATCTCCACCTTTCTCTGCAAGAACGATGGTTCGGGATGGTTCAAGGACACTGTTGAGCCGCTCGAGAACTGAGTCGTCAGCGAGTGAAATTTCGTCGAGGAGAAACACGTCCCCCTTCCGCATTGCTTCTACTAAAGGTCCATCGTGCCACTCAAAAATCGATTGAGTTCGAGCAAACCTTTGCTGCAAAGTACGGATCTGAACGTGTGCGGAACTATCCAAAGACTTCGAGCCCAGTGCTTCACTGATCAATGCCTCGACAGCGCTGAGGGTTATTTTATCAGCTTCTACACCGAGCTGCCCGAACAACGCTTTGGCATCTTGCAACAGTTCAGCCTCGGCAGCCCCTCGATTACGCACTGGACGAAGCCCCCCAATCATATCTGCAGTTTCCGTATTTTGATGACAGTTGAGCCCATGCAATTCCCGATTGACAGCGACCGCATATTCCTCACAGACTGAAGTTTTCCCGCACCCGGTCTCCCCAACTAGCAGCACTGGTTCATTGAAACGTAAAGCCCGGCTGACCAAAATAAACAGCCGCTTCATCGCATTCGTCCACACGAGATTGGAAGAGGAGGGATACGGAACTTGGAGGTACGAGGGGCAATCGATTTTATCCAAGTCATACAGAGCGCTCTCGTCCAGCTTCGCTCTCATAACAGACTCTATAACCTCCTTCACAGCTACTTTGTCATCCTCCCTCCTCGCACGTTCAGCTAGGAGCATATACCCATCCTCCCCAAGTTCCTGATCACTATTCGCCTGTCGACCTCCCCAACGAAAGAGATCACGAAGAGTAGCAAACGAATGTTTACTCTCAAAAACCCTTCCCGACTGTCGACGTTTTTGCAACTCGCGAAAGACAGCAACGATCTTCTCTGCTCGACTTGGAGCTATCCGACATCGTTCGCAAAGGATAGTCTGAAGTTCCGCCTCTGGAACATCTTGAAAATGGACTTCAAGGAACCGATTACGGAAGGCTCTTGAGAGAACCTTTCTTCCTGCATAAAGTCCGGGAGGGTTCTGCGTCGCAAACAGCATAAAATGAGGATGTGGTTTGATGAGTTCCCCAGTTTCTGGGATGACCAACTCCCGATTATCATCCAACAGTCTATTCAGAGCCTCTAGAACATCCGTAGGGGCCAAATTGAGTTCGTCAAGGACAATCCAATCTCCATTCCTCAAGGCGCGAACTAATAAACCGTCAGTGAATACGAGCTTTCCAGTTTGAGGATCAGGAAGGTAAGAGCCGAGGTACTCTTGAATATCTGTATGATCATGATTATTAATCCGAATGAATCTGTGACCAGTTCGTTTGGCGAGATACTCGACTGCACTCGTCTTTCCACTCGATGTTGGACCTTCAATAAGTACAGGAAACCTCCTCGTCAAAATGATCCTCGCCAAATCCGTCAACTTCGTATGGACAGATGGTGTCATTACGTAATCATCGACGGGGTCCTCCGGCAGCGGTCCCTTTTCGAGATAAAAAGGACCGAACTTGATAAAGTTCTCGGAGGACTGCGGAGGTTGAGGTTCTTTGGAGAAGAAAGCTTTAGTTGATTGGCTGGTCCTTAATTCAGGAAGAATCAGCTCTTTGGCGAGGTCAACAACCCTTTGTGCACTTGGTGTATCAAGTACCATCGTAAACGCCATCATACATCCCTCCCAAACGGCTCTTTTTAAACCATAAGACTGTGCAATGTCAGCAGCAAATGTTAACGCCCTAGCTAGCGTGCGCATACTGAAGTGGGGGCGATGGTTCGAGCCATCCGCGATTTGTCTGGTCTCAGCGAGTTTCTTCACAGCCAAGTAAAACTCCGCCACCGAATGTATCCGTTTCTTGTCTCCAACTGCACAGTGGCCGATGTACTGTTCGACAATGCTAAATAGAGTATCGTGGTCTGCGTCTGGCGGAGGAACATCGATCTCAGTAAACCTCGAACGGATGTTTGGAGGAAGATCCTTCTTCCCGACATCCGTAGCAGGATTCATGCAAGCGAAGAGGCGGAAATTCGGATGGCGCGGAACAGGTTCTAATGAACCTTGTTCAGTCAGGGTGATGGACCCAGTGGGGCTTTGTAGGATGCTTGAAATGCACTCGAGAGTCTCTGGACTGGCAAGATTGATTTCGTCGAGGAGCACCCTGCAAGTGATAAGGTTGTGGTTAATGACTTGGTGCCTCCGTCGACATCCCTTATTCGACTCACCAATCACCCGTGCGCAAAGCCTTTACAAGCGGACCTTCAATGAACGCAAACGCGAATTTCCCTTTCCCTTCCACATGGAGAGAATTGAACTCGTCGACTTCCTGCTCAAAGGCGGTCCACTTCACCTCTGATTCATTTAAAGCCGACGCATTGAGCTTCCTTCTCTTTCTAGGGTTCTGAGAGTCCAGTTCTTCGGTCTGTTCCCTGAAATACATCGTCAGATTCATGAGTAATCTAAAGTCAGTCAATAATCCAAACTCACTCAACTTCCCTCCTCTTCTTCTGAATCTGTTCCTTCGCTTTCGCGATACTCCCCTTCCACCAACTGACAGCTTGTTTCCACTTCCCCTTCTGAACAGCCTCCCTCAACCCCTTCTCGATAGCCTCATTCTTCTTCCGGCTAAATGTCTCAACAAAAATATCCAACCACTGATCAAACAACCTCGTTCCAGGTATCCTCGTATCCACCGGTCGGAAACCACCCAACAAATCTGACGACTCCGTCTGATGCGACAAATTAAGGGGGACCAGCGGTTGCCTTAACATGTTCGCTAAATGCGTGATCACACTAGTCTTCCCAGTACCCGTCTCTCCAGTAAGCAAAATTGGCTCGCGGAAAGAAACAGCGGTAATTATTCTTGAAAGGAGAATAGTCGCTGGTCGATGTATAGCGAACGGTCTTGAGGATACCGACGTTGAGATCACTTCAAGTCTAGTTTGAGGTTTAGCTTCAATCCTAGCTCGTTTCATCCGCACAGCTGTAACTACACCGTTCACGTCCTTTTCGAAACCAAACTCTGAATCTTGAGGTTTCCAGTGGTTCAATAGCCAATCACATCTTTCAAAATCTAAACCTAGATGTTCGCCCGCAACCTGAGAGATGGTCTGTAAATGCGCGCGAGCTGCAGTCGTTAAACCGCCTGCGCCAAAAAATACATCTCGTGCTGCGAGATACATCTCTTCTCTCGTGTAGAGATTAGGGAAGATAGAAGACAGAGGAAGTCCCAAATCGGAAGGAGTATCCACGTCCATCGCGAGTTCCAAAGACGGAAGAAGTCCTTCCACCCTCGTACAGTACTTTTCCAGGTCCCGAAGCCCGATATCTCGCGTACTCGAAGTACTCCCAACACCCCGAACAGCCTCCCACATCCGAATGAGTCCAGCACCCGCAGGTCCCGCAAGCCTAGGAAATCGTACATCGATGATACTCCGAAGCTCATCACCGGAAGGGGCAGACACAACAACTTCCTGAAATTTGTGTGCTCCAAAGAATGTCGCACTAGGAAAAGCCCCGTTCCTCCCCGGCATCACTGAACGTGTAGCGAAAACCCCAAAGGAATCAGCTGCGGTCACGGTCCCGTGTCCAGGAACGTCTATCGCTGCACGTCCGCCGATCCACTTTCCCTTGTCTAACGACTCGATGAGTGGTTTGAGTAGCCCAAGGACGTCGTTACTAGCTCGGTCGAGGTCTTTCAGGACTACCCATTTCCCTTCTCTCATTGCACGTACGAGGACCCCTTCTTTCCATTCGAAGATACCAGGATGTCTTACAGAAGATACGTAGTTCCCGAGCAGTGAACGGGCGTCGAGAGATGTGTCTGCGAGTTGGATTAGGACGATTTGGTTTTTAACGGTAGGGAAGAGAGTTTGAGCGAGGTGCGTTAGTAACAACACTTTTCCGGATGAGGGTGGGGAAGTGAGAAGAATGGGGAATCGGCTTGATAGGTGAAGCGCTAAATAGCGAAGTGCAGATACTGCTGTGGGTGTAGGGATGAGTGAGGATGTGGGATTTTGGTGTGGGCTTGCTCTAAGAAGGAAAACTCCGTGGATGTTGGCTGTATAAGGGCTGTTTGCTGCCGTGAGAGTCGGGATCTCTTTATTTTGAAAAAAAAAGCACGCACCTTAGAAATGAAGAATCCAGTTCCTCTCGTTCGCTCTCGTCCTCTTCAAAGTCATAGTAACCTTGGGATTCGGTTATCAACGCGTTCCTTGCGTCGCGAACACGTTGATATTCCAGCAATGGCAATAGCCAACCATCAATTTGCACCTGAACGCCTTGCTCATCGACTCCGTAGTCTATTGGGCAATTCACTTCCGAATCTTTTCCGACTACTCTCTCCTCCCATTTGACCCTTTCCGCTTCTCCCATTCCACTCTGTGACGCATAACACCGTATTGCTAACAACCGGGTACCGGGGTCAGTCTCGGTCGATTTTGAGAGCTGGTAGAGTGGTGATATTGACCATAATAGCTGAGAAGGGAGCTCCCGGTTTGCTGAAAGTATACGGAACAACGCGAGGAGAAGTCGTTGGGTTCTAACGTCTCCAGTTGAACTGGGTTGTAGGAGACCATTGGCAAATTGAGGTCTCAATAAAAGTTGATATAGGATACTGAGGAGATTACTAGTCAGCAACATAACGAAACCAGAAAGTTCGCTTCACTCACGGAAAAAGTTCCTCATGAACTTGGATCAAAAAGCACAACGCTACAACTTCATCTTCGAGATCGCCCTCCCTCTGCAGAAATCTAGCACACAGATCAAACAAGATAGGTCGAAACAGAGTTGCTATGGAGCTCATGAATGCGGGAACCGTCAAAAGGTGGGATAAGAGGTTGAGAAATTCTGAGGGGGTACTGGCATCGGAGAGAGAGACATTCAGTGAGGGAAATTTTGAGTTGAGCCTCCTTTTTTGTCTACGAATATTAAACGATAAAGGATCGTGGAAAGTAGCTTCTCCTTCCATTGTCGCCCTGCAGCCCACCGCTGTTGTTGATGTTGACTTCTTGGAGGGAGAAAAAAAAGTTAATCTTATCGGCAGTTTCTAAATTCATTGCGATGTTCCCACGCTTCAAAGCTTCAAACTTCACCTCTCTGAGTCAAACAGACGAGGTGGTTGTTCAGGGCACTCTCACTTACTCAATGTCGGCAGCCTCCAAGAGAATTGTGTCTGTTCGTGCAAACCAGCAGCAGGTCTCTACTCTTCGTGAAGCTTTCTCTCAAACCCAGATACCTCAACCTCAAGATCTACAGCGCTTGGTGACCGAGACTGGCCTGTACGTACTTTCTCCCTCGTTTCCCCTACTGAAGTTTCTAACCTTTATTTTTAGTACAGAAAAATGGATTCTGGGGTGGTTTCAACGTGAAAGAAGAAAATTCAAAGCAAAGAACGTTAAGGAGGAATTCGAAGACCCAAATGTCACAATGGGATTCAGCAATACCTCAAATGACATGCGCAGCGACTCTGAAGTAATGGACAATCCTCTTAGTTTCTCTAGACCCCTAAAGCCTCCCAGGAAAAGGTTGAAGACTCATGATACACCTCAAAAACAATCTCCAAAAATCAAGGCAGAAGTCGTCGAGTCTACCTTACCATCGGATTCCATTTCTGTCCCTGATTCTGCCTCCATTCCGCTTGCAAGCATTCTTCCTAATCCTCTGGAACCTAGTGCCACAGTAAACTCTCCAGTTCAAGTGCATATACCTGCCTCAATCTCAAAGAAGTCTACGAAGCAGCCGAAGCGTGGCCGTGGCAAGCAAAAATCAGCCAACTACAAGACCAAGAATATGGAGCCTACTGTCGTTCAGTCTGAAACAGAACCTGTATCGGACAGCGTGTGTTCTTCTTCAGCATGAAGCTTTAAGAAATCGTTGATAATGAACTACAGCTCACCGAACCTCTCCTCGTGGGCTCACTAGCTGCCCTTGATCCGCAACTTCTTCCACATCATATCTCTGCTGAGACTCAAACCCAGTCAATGGAATCCCTCGGTCGTGATGCAAGTCCTCCTTCCCATGAATCATATTCGTGCCTGACCCGAGTCGTTGAAACGATACAGAAGTCTATTCTCATTAATACACCAACGACTCCCTCACTCGAACCACTACTTCCCTCGCCTGGACTTCTTCATGCACAATTTCAAGTGAGCTAGCATCTATCACCTCATTTCAACTCACTAGAGCTTTACTTTCAGTCGCGTCAGGCTCTCAACGCCACTCCTCATATCCATTCTCATCAGAATCACGCTCGGCGAATGGTGCAGTGGCACTCCAATAGCCACCACCATCAGCCTCCCAGGGAACCTCTTCCAGAAGCTCTGAACCCTGCTCTTACGCCTCTGAAACATCTCACTGTGCTCAGGAAGAAATTTTCAAATGGGTCATTGTCGATGGGTAGTGGGGATGGGTGTCAAGCCGTAATGGGAGTTTTGTTAGAAGAACGGTTGGCTAGAGAGGATCCGTTTCAAGCCGCTATGGGGTTGGTGTTTTTGGCAAGGTTGAATCGGATGGCGACTTCGAAGGAAGGGCAGAGCTCATAGAATTCCGTGTTTTTGTTATCGTCCCTATTTTAGTTCTTTGAGGTTTCGTGTGCTGTGTCTTCTTTTTTTCTCGACTCGTATGTGGTATCATTAAGTACGGTCGTATTCTTGGACCAATATTGTACCCCTTACGTGGCTAAGTTGATACGTGACGTACGCAGCTTTTCCAGCCAGTGTCACCACTCACGGTTACGCGAATGAAGTAAATGGCCCTCGCACCCTCGTCTTCCATTCCTGTACAATGTCGGGAGAAGAGTGATTCGGTAGGGATGAATTAGTGACCTTTAACCGGTTGGATTGTGCAGCGAGAAAGTTAACGATTTGGCTGAGTATTGCCGGTCCAACGTGAGTGTTCCACTTCGTTTGTCGTCACTAGATTAACTTTCCCTAGAGATCTTCCTCCAAGCGCCCCAAGCAATAATGCTAAACCTACCTCAAATTGAGAATGCAATGCATTGTTCGCGCAGACGTGGGTGCATGCCCTTCACCTCTTCCCCCTTTTTTGGAACGAGCACCCATCATGATCACATATTCCTCGCCCTGGCAGTGACTAGCCTCTCGGTTTGCCACCACTGCCTCCTGGTATTCTTCACACAATTGCGGCCTTTTGAATTTTGGCCAACTCAGATTGCTATCCTATGTAGTGGTGCGAGATGGTGCAGTTGGGTGCGGTACATTGGAAATGTATTTGCTATCAGCGCTGAGGATGATGGCAGCCAGGAAGGTGAGAAGTGCTGGTGTAACCAACAGTTTGGACTTGCGAAAAATCCGATTCCTTTTTCGGAAGACTGAGTTAATCTTGTCATCGAACGGTTAGCATCCGACAGTCGAGTCCGAAATCAGATATAAGTAGTACGCGCTTTATTCGTCGTATCCCACAGCTCCAGTTCACTTCACCCGACCTATCTCGAATCGAATCGAAACTCAGCTTAAGTTTGATCATGCCAGCTATCTTCGTCATCGGTGCAGGTCCTCAAATCGCATCTGCAGGTGAGATGCCCCTGCCTCTTTCCTCGTGATCATGACCGCATTCACCGTTCAGTCTCAAACCTCTTCGTCAAGAACGGCGGGTTCTCCGTTGGCCTATCCTCCCGATCCTCATCAAACCTGGAGAAATACAAAGCTCTACTTCCAGAAGGAACGAAAGTAGCTACAGCCGAATCAGATGCGAACGATCCTGAAAGTTGTGTTCGGGCCCTCGAATCTCTCAAATCCGCCCTCGGAACACCATCTGCGATTTTGTTCAATGCTGCAAGTCTTTCACTTGGGTTAAAACCGCTTTCAGAGATGACGCTTTCGGAAATGCAAGCCCATATGAGGATGAATGTTGGTGCAGGGTATGGGGTTTCCCCGTTACATCCCGCACAAAGGTGACTGACTCTCAACGGGTTATCTGTAGGTTTGCAGTAATGCAATGGGGAGTGAATAACGTTGTCAAGGATGCGTATGGACGCTCGGCGGTGCGTTCTGTTGTTTCTTAATTTTTGTGCTGGTATTTTGAAACGTTTGCATTGTTTTCAGATTCTTATCACCGGAGGGGGTCTCGCGTTCCAGGTAAGTCTGGTGTTTTCCTCCAAAAATTCAAACGTTTCGATGACTCACCTAACCCCTTTTGAACCCTGATATTTTCAAAAGCCATACAAAGGTCTATCAGGTTTAGGGGCAGGCAAAGCCGCCTTGTTAAATCTTGCTAAATCCTTCCAACACGAATTTCCCCGTAAGTTTTATCCCTTTCACTAATAATCTTCGTCGCTTACTCTCGCGATTGGGGAATTGATGTGTGAAAAGACATTCACATTGCAACAGTAATTGTGAAAGGTTACGTCGACCAGGGGGATCCTCATTACGCCTCAACTTTGATTGCGGAGCATTATTGGAAGCTGTATATTCAGCAGGAAAGCGAGTGGATGGATCAGATTGAACATTAGAATCTTAGTAGTTGTTACGATGGACAGAAGGAACGATATGGAAGAAGTAACTGGAGCTGGACGACACGACCTCGTTTCTTGGCAGTGGAATTATTTTGGAGTCAAGAAGAATCACGAACTGCGTCTTCCCGTCTATGTTGACATTGAATATTGATCACCAATAGCCCCCTGAAGGCCCTAAATAGATCCATGTATCCTCCCACCGACTGACCCGGCTTCCACTTAACAGGAATCGTTTCACTCTCCAACTTTCACCTTGCAAATGGCACAGAACGGATGGAAGAGACGCGGCGTTATTTTATTCGAGCAACTTTGAGCCGTACTATTCGCAGACCATCACGGTGACCGGTCGACATGATTCAAACGAAGTGGTGGAAATGATTCCATGGGAATTTGGGAAGTCATTAACACTATTATGGTCCCCTCCAGTTGCAGCTGGTTTGTCTGTCGTCGAGATCGTGAACACATGATTTAAGAATGCCCTTCATTATATAAGTATCGGTGTAAAGTTCTGCCAACCCAGAAATTAGTAGAATCACCTTTGTCCGCCATTTGTCATCTCATCTCACGTTCTTGCCAGTGAAAACAACCTCTTATCGTTGTCAAGCCCTTCAACTCAGCAATGCCTTCAATCTTCATTCTCGGCGCAGGTCCTCAAATCGCGAATGCAGGTACATATATCCTTCGTGCCTCTGAAGGTTTCTCTTTGTGACGATACAACTCTCGGTTCTCTGCCGATTGCCGACAGTCGCAAACCTCTTCGTCAGGAACGGCCAGTTCTCCGTTGGCTTGTCCTCCCGGTCCTCAGAAAATCTCGAAAAATACAAAGCCCTACTTCCAGAAGGAACGAAAGTCGCAACAGCCGTAGCGGACGTGAATGATCCTGCTGCTTGTATTCATGGTAAGCCCAGAAACTGCCTACATAAGTAATTGAAGTAAGTAATTGAATGCTAATGCATTTGACTTGTCACGTAGCCCTAGAATCCCTCAAATCATCTCTCGGAACACCCTCAGCTATCCTATTCAACGCCAGTAGTCTTTCCCTAGGCAGGAAACTAATCACGGATATGACACCAGAGGATATGGAGACACATTTGAGGATGAACGTTGTTTCAGGGTGAGTCTCCTCATCAGTAACGTAACGTTCTTTCACTTGTTCGTGATCATTCCGGTCGTTTTCCGCATTTCCCATTTTGTTTCTTGGCCGTTCCTCATTTCCAGCGGTTTTTTCCAGTCCAAGTCAGGTTGGACTCGGAAGACGTACTTACATCCCTCAAATGTCCCTTCTACTGACTGACAAAACCGACGGAGTGACGGAATATTGATTCAACCCTTTCAATCCATACATCTGGCAGGTTCACAGTAGTGCAATGGGCAGTTAAGAACGTCGTAAAAGACTCCGAAGGACGGTCAGCAGTGCGTCATACTTATCAATCCACTTCCGTCCATGACCCTCGTATGGGTCGTACTGCGTAGGCGCTTAACGTGTTGATTTGCGCCTTTCAGGTCTTCATCACAGGAGGCGGTCTCTCACTTCAACCACGAGAAGGAATGTCAGGTCTTGCCGTTGGTAAAGCAGCCCTGTTGAATGTTTCCAAAGCTTTTCGGGTTGAGTTTCCTCGTAAGTCCTGGCGACTTGTCCTCCCAAGGACCCTTATCCTTTCAGCCGCTAATTCTAATTTCTTACCTCTCGGAATCTTGGAAAAGACGTCCACGTCGCAACAGTAATCGTCAAAGGATTCGTAGACAAAGGTGATCCATATTATGCTTCACCAGTGATCGCGGAGGAGTATTGGAAGTTGTATACTCAAAAGGAGGGTGATTGGGAGTATGAGGTGCATCATTGATTTTTATTTTGAATAGATCCCAGGATGCAAGGAATATGATATGATTTGTCGTGATCGAATTTTTGGATTGCAGGTAGGAAATGAAAATTGGAAGCAGATTTCGCGTAAACGAATTGAGACGAAGACCTCTCTCAGAATTGAATTCACGCAGAATCCTTCTTCTCTTGCTCTTCCTTCTGTTCCTTGTTAGCTTTGTCAGCTTGTACGTTCTTATCGTCAGTCTTGCCTCCCTGCAATTTCTGGATAAGAGGGTCCATATATGAAAGATGTACGGTCTGAACAAAACGTGTGAAAACCTACAGCAGCGGTATCCGGCGATGCACCGGGAGTTTTCTCGTATTCAGATCCCTTCTCTCCCACTTCCTGTACGAGAAAAGACAACAGTGAGCATGGGCGCGTAAAGAAGTAAAAAAGGAATAAAGGCCAAACGTACAGGTTTTCTCTCCTCAGCAAACTGAGCTTCTTTCTTCTCCTCCATAGATGGTTCACCCTTAGATGCATCATCCTTGGGTTTTGATTCTCCTTTTGGCGATCCCTCTTCGTGAGTCTCTGTGGTTGCCTGACACAACATGTTCACATTATTGTCAGAAGATATTATTTAGTCAGAGAGTGTGTGACATACCGCGTCGGCTTGAGGAACATCATCCTTCTAGAGTCAATTCCAAGCGCGTTAGCAGCCCTACGTCATCTGAGAGTTTGAGATACAGTACCTCGGCTTGAGCAATCGACCCCGACACGTCAGCTTCTTTTCCCTCGTCATCCTTCATAGGCAATGGAGCGTGGCTTTGCGAATGTTTATCACCGTGAGGCACGTGAGGTGCAGACCTTCTGGAGGATGGTGAAGCAAGGTAGAGGAACTGTCGCATGAAATTCGGTTTCCGGTTGTTTGCTATGGTTTGAGTAGGACAGAACTCACAGCAGGTCCGAATGCAACAGCAGAGCCTATCTGTAGTATTATTTTTCGTTAAAAGTGAGATTCTGTGTAACGAAAGGGCCAATGAAAAAAGATTCAACATACAATCCAAGGCAAATCCGAACCCTTCTTTCCCTCTCCTCCAGCGGATGAGCTCATTCCTCTTCTACCTGCACCAGCTTTGAAGCTTTGCCATGTTGAGCCGGATACTCTCGAGGAGCGTAGAGAGGAGGAAAAGAGTTGCCTAGTGAAACGTGAGGCCATTCCAATGGGTAAAGTAGGAAAAGACGAGGGAAGTCGAACCGCGGGCATGACCGGGTTATCTTGCCGCTGTCATACTTATGACGTATTTTGTGATTCTACTGCCTCTAATCTAATCTTATCTCCCTCACTAGGCTTTTCCCCTTACAAATTAAAACTCTCCCGAGCACGTCGTTTCCAACAATCATGTCTGAAAACTGGCGTCAACGAGGTTCAAAACACTATAACAATAGCAGAGGCCGCTCTCAACGGGGATCTGGACGAGGTAGCTCCCCCACTACTCGGTCTATTCCGTCATCGACTCGGACACCTTCCAGCCTTGGGAACTTGGATGGAAGGAGAATGGAAAATATCGCTTCAGTCAGCAGGAGTAGCGGACTCGAGAAGGACGGCGATGCGTAAGTTCATTTTACTTCTGGCCTGCAATTTGCTCGATTTGCGATAAGTCGTTGTTCAGACTGAAAGATTTTAAGACTCAAGGAGAGTACCGAGAATTTATTCAGGGAAAGGTTTGGATTATTTATTTGTTTACATCTGACCTATCTACCCAACTTCTCACCAAGATTATTTGCAAATTATCTTCCAGATTGATGATTTCTGGAATCAGTTTCCCGAAGGCAAACCCACCAATACTTTTGGCAATCAAAGGCGGTCTGAGTTGCAGGAGAATATCCTGATATTGTTTCGTATGCCCTCTTTGCTTTCTGAACATCGATAGGGAGCTTGACTTGGAATCCCGGTGCAGGGAAGCTCAGAGAAGGTCTTGTTTCTTCCCAACGATACGACCGGTTCGCACTGGAAGGTGTGCTAACATCCGCTACAAACCTTATCCCAATCTGATGATAAGCAGTCTACGAAACCTCCCTCTACCTCTCCGTAATCTTCCGCAACATTAAACAGAGCAGTTCAATCATTCCTCACCTTTTACCAGAGCTTTACGAAAAGACACGGAAACCGCATCCCAATATCACCCTGACAATCCTAATATCGCTGCTCCACGAATTACTCATCGCATATCCTTCAAATGGAAACTATCAACAAACATTGAAGACCGCGTTGAGACTCGGGTACTTTCGGCGATCGTCGGATGCATATTTGTGGATAAACAGTCTGTCTTCAAGCTTGAGAACTCACAACTACTCCAAATTCGAGGAGCTCACGCGATACGAAACATTCTCACCTTTTATGAAGAACACCGAGGACCCGTCGGATAAATCGAGTAGTTCCTGGCTAAAGGAGAAAGCAATGGTGTCTATGGTAGACCAGCTACGAGCAAAATGCCGAGATAAAACTTGGTCCATACTGCGATCTGCTTATCGGGAGTTGGCCTGTCATGAAGAGTCTGGGACGAGGGGGTGGTTGATACGATCGCTGGCATTACAGAGTGCTGCTACTTCAGAGGGTAAGAGATCAGAAGCCGTTCTTGATGACTGGTTAGAAGAGAAGAGCTCTCTGGGACACGTTCAAAGAAAGGAAGGCGTACAGCATCGTTGGCTTCTAGCGAGGGTACGTTAGGACCGGTATCGTTACATATCAATTTATATACCTTTAGTACGTGTGTTATGGATGGGAATTAGATATATCAGCCATCATTTGATCGTCACTTTGTTCAAGAGGTCTGCGAGTTCGTCCGCTTCATCTTTCACTGCACCAAACTTTTTCTTGAGCACGGCTTCCTCAATATGCGCATCTCGTTTTGCCTCAGCATCGACTGTAGCTTCCTCAGCATCTTCCTCGTCTTCCTCGTCTTCCTCTTCGTCCTCATCATTCACGTAGAGTTTGCCACCCCGTCTCTTCATGTGCTCTCCAATATCCGCCAAATTCGTGTCATCCTCCTCAACGTCGTTCCACTGAAGCTCCAGAGCCATCAGACCCTTCAAAGGACCCTGTATACTCTCATTAATTCTCGCAAACGTCTCAGCTTCCAAATTATTATTTTGAAGCTGTAACGTGTGTAACTTGGGATTCGATCCACCCGCAAGCGTCTCAACCAAACTCGGCACTTCCCCATCTCCCGATAAAACACAATCGGAAAGATTGAGCGTCCGAAGGTCAGGCCACGATGCTAACGCATCCGACCAAGCCTGAACACCTGTTAACGTGCCCTCGAAAGTGAACGTGTTATCTTGTAGATCGATATATTGCAGATCCGGGTTCTTAGCCAGCCCTTTAGCAATCGAAGTAATCCCATCCAGCCTAATCCCATTCTGAGGCATTCTGATCTCAACAAGACCACCATGAGCAGCAAAGGCATCAGCCCAAGCGGATGCAGAACCGTCTTCCAGGCGATTTCGACCACAGATGAACGTGCGTAAGTTGGATTTTTTACCCTCTGCTGCAGAGAGTTTAGCTGATTCGAGTAGAGCGTTCGCTAAGACGTTTCCACCAGCGGGGCCGAGACCGTTGTTATTGAGTTTCAAGATCTGAAAGCTTCGGTTTTTGGTGAGAAAGGGTACCATGGGATCTACGGAGCGACCGCCGAAGGCGTTATCGCTGAGGTTAATTTCGATCAGGGAAGTTTTGTCGATCAGGGAATCGCATATTGCAGTTAGGGCAGCGGGGATTTCTGTGATCAGTCTTCCTGTGAATATGTCTGCGAAGTCTGCGACCTGTTGGGGAAGAGGAGTTCAATAGAACACGATAATGAACGAGAATCGCGAGGGCGTACTTTTATACTCGTGGCTTTCTTTAAGAAATCTGCCAGCTCTAGAGCTGCATCAACACCGATTGTATTTCCACCTAGATGAATCTCTTCGATTTTGGTGGGATCGACGCCTTCAAAGTGTTTTGCCATGTCACTTCGGGTATCGAGTTTCAGGCCTTGGCCGTGCAGTGAAAATGTGCTAGACGTCGCCATCGTGAAGCGGGAAAAGGAGCAGATCTAGATTGAAGAAAAAGAAGAAACGCGCAGAGCAGTTGAAAATGTTTGGCGCTGGTGGTTTGGCGCTGACAGAATCGAACACCTAACCCTATCTAACGCTTAACTCGCAGTCCCCGGGAGTCTAGATCTGGACCAGTGCCGTGCCGTGTAATATACTTGAACTTCTCCATCTGCATCAACCACTGCATGAAAAATCGAAGCTCTCAGTCACAAAGAACTCTCTTCTTTCCTGTGGATCTATTCTGCCACTTCTCCACTCATATCTTGTCTCCTGCCGATTTAGCTCCGCCCCCAGTTTTCAAGTGTCGGAATCAAAACCATAACACGCTGCAGGCTAGAACTCTTTGTCAGTCAGATTCTGACTCACTTCAATGATTCATCGGAGATCCAGAGGATATCTTTGACATCTGTCGGACTCTGAATTCTGAGAGAGTATGGGTGTACGATTCGAAGCTAGCTCGCTAATGAATGAAAACAGGTTAACAGGCTGTGGTGTGTGGCGTTATTGTAACAATTTTTTTCTGAGAGAGTATGGGTGTACGATTCGAGGCTAGCTCGCTAATTAATGAAAACAGGTTAACAAGCTGTGGTGTGTGGCGTTATTGTAACAATTTTTTTCTCAGAGTAACGGAAGAAAACTTCGCCGGAAGGATAAAACTGGAATTGGGGATCTTTTGGTCAGCAGTGGGTAAGTAAACAAATCGTTGCGAATAGGAACACATACGAAGTGACCGGCGGAGTTCCTGACAGAAATTCAACTTCAGTGTCTACTGAATTCCATGACTCGCACAAAACTCATGTCTGTATATCTGGTTCTTTACGGCTAGGCGCTGAAGACGGATCTACATGTAATATGCAAGGGAATATCTATTACTCGGGAGGCAACACATTGCTTCGATCTTGTCCCAGAAATCGAATCGAAGTTCTCAGCATGAGCGAGTAATATTCGGTGGGTGAATCCAGACCTAGGATGCGGTAAGGGCTTCTGCATTCCGCAGTTAACGACTGTCTATGGGTGGCCCTCGGTGTTGGGTTGGTGCCATCGGTAATATGGGGTGAGGATGGTTCCTGGAGTCTGGACGGACAGCTTTTGCGAATGTTATGTGTATATTGTGGCGTGGACACATACATTGAATACTGATGAGGATGCTTCGATGATTAGACAGGTGATTCTGGAGCTCCACGGGAGCTGGTTCGACCCTGAATTTATCACTTGTACCGGGCGCTGACCAAGATGTTTTACGTGGGTGTCAAGAGTAAGGATATAAAAGCCACAGTGCATTCTAGGTCTTCCAACGAACCATCATTCGGTGCAGTTCGCAGTTCTCTCACACTCTCACAGGCGTCGATCGTCCATCGCCATGCATTACAACTCCTTCGCCAGACTACTCTCCGTTCTTGCTGTCAGCACTCATGCTGCAGCATCGACTGTCCTGTTCCCAATGTACATCTATCCTTTCTTCAACACACCATGTGGTGGTTGGACGGGAGCGATTAACACGTAGGTCGACGACGAGTTCGCGCCACTTTCCAACCAAGGAACTCACTATCGCTTGTCTACCGTTAATCACAGCATACAAGCCCATCCGACCCAACCTTTCTACCTCGTCATTAACCCAGACAGCGGCCCAGGATCCACATCACAACCAAACTCTGACTGGACGGGTTGTATCCCTCAACTCAAATCCGCAAGTTCAAACGTCAAAGTGCTAGGCTACGTCCATACGAGCTCTGGATCTCAGTCTCAGACTGCAGTAGTAGCGAATATTACCAAGTATGCCGGATGGTCGGCAGCTTATCGAGTCGATGGGATCTTTTTCGATGAGTCTCCGACCACCGCTGGCAAAGTTACGTACATGCAGACTCTGGCTGGACAGGCACGAACAAAGTTTGGGTCGACTTCCCCTGTATGTGTCTGAGTCAATTGTACATTTGGTTCATCTACGATCGTGGATACTGATCAAAATGTATTTTTTATAGGTCGTTTTGAACCCCGGAACCACTACGAACTCGGGCTATTACAGTTTTTCAAATTTCATCATAACCGCCGAGAATTTCTATTCTGCCTTTAGGTGGGTCTCCGTCTCGCTACTTCACGACTGTTGGCCATGGCCGGAGGGCTATTATCCATGACTTGAAATCCCGTACTTAATTATGTTCCTTTCGCAGCACAAGCCAGCTCTCCTTCAGCACTTCCACACCCGCTGCGAAACAAGCCGTTGTCTTGCATGACGGACCGGCTGTTACAGACGCTAATCTAGTCCAAGAGCTGGTTTCAACGGATAAGATTGGAGCAATCTTTTTGACGAGTCAAGAATACAATACGATTCCGCCTGATTTTGCTAATTTCGTGAACTTGGTTCAAACTAATAGTCAGTGAAATTTACTTCAAGGGGAGAACTCTACGATTCGAGTAATAGACATCCGTGAGATGTCATTTTGTATGAATGCATACTTTTTATTCAACTTCGTAACATGAGCGAGAGGTTTGGTTTGGTGTCTTCGGTGCCACGCTAATTTTTGACGTCGGTCATCTGGGCCTTTGGGATCGCTGGGTAGCGGTACACATCGAGAGTATTGAGCAGTCCACCTACTACGTTACGCTTTTGCTGCGCGATTTTCTTCATGCTCAAATTGGGAAACATGGCCACTGGCCAGCCACACCGCTAAAGTGCACAGAGAAAACTGGGAACGCGTTCACTGATGCTAACTGGCGGGTGGCGGTCCGGCGGATGACAAAAGTCTGTGGTCTCCTCGGCGCTTAATTTCCCTCTCTGTCGCGGGCAAGAGCTGGATTTCTTGTATACAAATGGTGCGACGCATTCGAAAAAGAGTTTGTACGAAGTTATTTTGTGCCATACAGGAGTATAGGTATAGTGCTTGCCAGTGCGCATTTTATTCTGCGCCACGGACTTGGGCTGGTTCTCGAAAAATTCATAGCATGAGGGAAAGTTTGCGAGTACTAGATATCTTTATCCCTGTGAAACGGAATTATGTCCATCATCAACTGTCATGCTAGTTACAGAGAGCATTATGCAATTGACGTTCTCGGTACTCAATTTTGTGATACGATCGACCCAGGTTCAATTCGAAGGCAATTAGTAGTATTTCCAATGTTGATACTGTTCAACATACATCAGTGAAACCGCAGATCTCATGGGTTTCTCTTCCGTGCGCTGGGCTCCTTGGAAGAGTTCGTAGAAAGTCAACGGCAAGATTGGACCTCGACTCAGAATCAGTAGTACTGTCTTCCGCCCGATACACCTGGTAATGATTCATGAAGCCGATTTCCGCCCAGAAACCAATAAGTGCTGAGGTGGTATTGAGACGGGCTCAGGCCCTCAAATCCCAAGCGGCAGAGGAAACTGGTCTGATCAGGACAAGCAGTGGCGCCGTGACATGAGATTCACAGCGAAGAGGAGTGATTATGAGAGAAGCTCGGGATGAATGCCGAGAGGGGTCAAAACGTTCTATGGGTTAATGCAGCACAACAAAGGAGGGAAGCGGAAATCGTTCAGAGTATAAGTAAACTATACTTACCGATTCCGTACGACGGTCCCACTGATTCGGCTGAAAGATGCACGGTATGTCGCGAGAGCTCAGACCGTGGAGAGAAATCCTGCTATCGCCGACCCTGCATTGAGGGGCCATTCGGAGAGATGTGGAGACTGAAGCTGACAGTGATCTGGACGCAGGTGACGCAGGATCACGTGACGCGTTACGTCGCGTAATGTCACAGTTGCTGTCACAACGCTCTTTATCTGCTTGTTCCCTTGGTTGCCGCAATGCATGGTGGCCAGCTTCAAGGATAACCAAAACTTCAAAATAATCTGGAAAATCGAAAATGATTTCGGATACCGACTCAAACGGTCTTTTTAGTAACATTGGAACTCCAGCTCAGTCAGTTTCGGACACACCTGAATCAAATGCAGTATTCGATGCGTGTCACCGGTTCGTGTTTCTTCACTACAATCGTTCTATTCCTTATCAATGCATGATATAGCACTCTGCGTGAAAGTTGGTGCCTTTCTCCATCCACCAGTACCCGGATGTTAATCAATACGACCCGCATCATAATGAAGCGTTTGGCCATACGAATTATAAGGGGAAACAGAAGGAGATTGTCAGGGCTGCGGTTCTCGGTGAGTAATGAGATCGAAGATGTTGCGAGCCTACAATTGACTTGCTTAACCCGCAGGCTACGACGTTTTTGTCTTAGCTCCCACAGGCATGGGGAAGGCGAGCAAGTTATTTTGTGTATTCGATATCCCGCTGAAGTGTTCCTCAGAGTTTATGCTTTCAAATACCGGCCGCTTCCGCTGAGGTCTATGTCGTCCGATCTTTCCTACAATACGAATGCTCAGAACTATCTCCAGACAGGAATTACGATCGTTGTATCCCCACTGTTAGGTCTGTAACTCTGGAGATTTGGGGGTATTCTCATGCTCATGTTCCCGCTTTTTAGCATTAATGAAGAACCGTACTTCACATCGCTCTGTTTTTATACCTGTCAAACTCACTCACCATTTCAGAATTACAATCTCTTCGCATGAAAGGTATTCCCGTCGTATCACTCACGTCAGAAACACCGCAATACGAACGACAAGAAGTACCTGTTCCTCTGGTTGAATTTTTCACTCTCTAATTTATCCCTCAGGTCATGCAGGACCTGCTGTCGGGAGATCCAGAGTATAGACTGCTCTACGGTGAGCCTTGGTTGCTTTCTTTCTGTCCGTACGGATCTCTAACGTTCTCTCAGTTACCCCGGAGAAAATGGGCACTGGAGAATTTCTTTGGCAGCTTCGAGTAGTCTATCAACGCCAAAGACTGAGCAGACTTGTCGTGGATGAGGTATGTAGCCTTGACCTGGTGGTTTGGTCGCGTTGACTAGCTGAATTCACAGGCCCATTGCATCTCGGTATGTCAAACTTTTTTCCAACACCTGCAGCGACAGGTCTCATTTTTTCCAGGAATGGGGGCACGATTTTCGAGGGGACTACCGAAAGCTAGGTCTATTTCGCGAAAGATTTCCCGGTGTGCCTATTATGGCTCTTACCGCGACAGCTACTCCTGCGTGAGGCTTACGGTCGTTTGGGTCTCGAGCATTACTCAATTTAACCTTACCGAAGTGTCCAAGACGACATTGTGCACTCCTTGAACATGGACAAAGGAAACTTATTCAAGGCCACTCATCCTTTCAACCGAAGTAATCTATTCTACGAGGTATTCCTTCCGTCATTCTTCACACACCCAACCTACTAAAAGGAACTTCGCCATGCACAGGTTAAATACGCTTCTAACCCCGACCAAACGAGCCAGATGGCAGAGATCTGCGATTACATCTGCACTCTTCACCGTCGAAGAGGAAAAGTTTCCACGGGTATTATATATTGTAGAACACGGGCGACGTGTAATGACTTAGCCGCATATTTAAGAGGGAAAGGGATGAGCGTGAAGCCTTATCATAAGGGTATCGCGCAAGTACTTGTTCCTCATTCTACGCTTACCAGGCACTCATCTCATTCATTGGCAGTGCAGCCACCTTGGATAAGACATTAGCGGAGTGGACAAAGCCTGGAGGGTCAGCTGAGGGGGGTATCGATGCGGTGAGTTCGGACTCAATACTTGAGGATACACGATCGTTATCTTGAAGTACTAATTTATGCAGGTCGTGGCTACCATTGCATTCGGCCTCGGTATAGACAAGGGGGACGTTAGGTCGGTTATGAGCTTCGCTAGCTTGTAACAAGTTCAAGCCTCAACATTCTAGATACATCATCCACTATGATTTGCCAAAAAGTTTTGAAGGTCTGGTTCTTCTATCTGCCTGTCGGTCGGTGGTTGCCATACATGACGGTACTTTGGATAGGGTATTATCAGGAGACTGGACGGGCCGGCCGGAATGGATCGGTAACTGCACTATTTTATCCTGCTCAATGATGGCTTTTCGATCAACCTTACCCCTGCAACAGGTTGCGAAATGTGTACTCTACTATTGCAAGTCATTCCTCTTTGTTTATTTGTACCAACTTGACGCTCTTATTACTCTGTTAGCCCGCGAAGATGCCGTTCAAGTTCGACGCTGGGTTTCGGATTCACATACCCGTCGAGTCATGACGGCTGAATATGCAAACGGCCCGCCGCCTAGCCAAAGGTCTCTGTCTAGCTTGTCGGAAGTCAGTTCTATTCTCTCTGTGTCCAATGTTTCAGACTCACACGTTTTATAGCTCGTAAAGTTCGCCGAAGACACTAATGTCTGCCGACATATTGTAAGTCAACCTGATTCTTTATTATTCCTCGCGCGTAACTCCGTAGGTTTTATTAGAGCATCTGTCGATATTTTGGTGAAACGATCGATTCGAATGATCCAGAGGTAGTCAAGAGTTATTGTAATATGATGTGCGATGTAAGGAATGACTAAACATACCTTCATATTTGGGATATGCTCACAGTCCTTCTGTAGGTATGCAAATATCCTGAAAGGACAAGAAGTCGAAGACAAGCCCTGTCTTCAGAAGACTATGCCAGTAGTCAAGCACCTTCCGTATCGTCCTATGGCGGTGATGACGACGACGACAATGTCACACATGATACCCGTCGTGCGGAGGGTAAAACTGGTTGGGGAAGTCTTTCTCGGAACGGAAGCAGGTTCGCTGAAAGTGGACCCGGGAACGCCTCCGCGTCGAGGCTAGGAACAGTGGGCTCTGCGACTTCGTCGAAAAGAACCGCTGCAGAAGTTGTTACTAAACCCGGAGGTGAACCGAAGAAACCAAAGACGCGAGAAAGCCTTGCACCTCCGTTGAGTATGTTCCTCCTCCGCTTGGCTCTTCTGCCAGTGAGGCTCAGGTATTCTTCATTCGTCATAGTTACGAAACCGTTCAACTCAGCCTCGGATCTCAAAAAACCATTTAAGTCTCCTTTCACCAAGGCCCCGCCGTTGGAGAAGAGCAATGCGGTCAACACATATATAAACCAGGCTCAGTCGATATGCGAACCGTCAGTGGGACTGAAAACGTTCTCTGAAGATGTGATGGTGATTCCCGAAGTAGCCAAGGCTAGCAATCGTCTTCATGGAAGATCCCCATCACCGGAAGAAGTAGGAGCAGATGCCAACGAGAATACAGAACAGTCTATGGACATTGACATTCTCATTGAACTCGAGGATCCAAGCTCAACAAAGATACAGGTTTCGTCTTTACAACCGACTTTTTGTTTGCGGTTTCTCAAACCTCCTTTACAGGCAAATATCAGGTGTCGAGGCGCGGCTTCTATCCTAACCGCCCTACGTACTGCATTCATACGACATCCTTCACTCTGGAACTGTTTTGGGTCTAGTCAGCCACGGGATAAGAAGGAGTAAGTTTTCTTTGACGCAAGTCTGAATAAGGATAGACCTGTAACAATCTCATCTTCACAGGGTCAAGTTCTTTTCACGAGTTACTCGAGAACTGGAATATCTGGCTTTCACTTTTAGTTCTACAAGCAATGGATACCAAGAGAGGATAAGAGTTAAGGTTCGCGCTATCAGTGAGCTGGGAGTCATGATAGAGTCTAGGAAAGACCCACTGGCCGTGGATGATGAAGATGTGTCTGAGGTTGTCCAGGCGGTAAAGGACGTTTTATAGAGGACTAGGAACTAGATTTGCTCATATTACTTTAAATACACGTTGAATCTGAATCTGGATTTGCTTGAGCCCATTATAAATCTTGTTTCCGAACAAAAAAGCTGGCACCTCCAATCTGCTGGCGATGCACCACCCCGACGGCCCGGAGGATCGACCGGACTCGGAAAGAGTGGCGCCGAAGACTCACGCTCGTCGCTCGTCGATTGGATCAAGAGTGCATTCAACTCGCGCCAAACGTAAGTTCGAAAATGAACATGTACTACCCAATACATATCTCATGTATACAAAAGAGTTTTTCACTTTACTGGCTATCGGTCTGAACCAAATTCACAAAATTATCAAAATCGGGAGGAATTGTAACATATTCTTCACTCGTTAAAAAGATGGCTCCAATCTTGTCCGTCGAAACCAAAGTATGGACGAGATTAGCGTCCGTAACGGCCGGTCCGTTGTGTAAAACAACAGCCTGTTTCGCAGCGGGTGTGGAAGTGCTGAAGGAGAGTTGACTCGTGCTGCAAAGAGAACATAAGTTTGAGTATTAACACAAGCCAACAAGCGAAATAGCGAGACCCACCTGAAGTCAGAGTAAAAATTCTCAGCAGTTAAAATCAAGTCTGCAAAAGTGTAATAGGCCGGATCCGCGGCGATTCCCGGGTTCAAAACGACCTAGAAAAATCACATTTCAATCAGCGCTACCCGCGATTGAAATGAACCAAAACCGTTGATACGTACAGGTGAGTTCGACCCAAATTGTGCTCGGGCCTCTCCAGCCAGAGCCTGCATATACGTGACGTTTGCACCGGCATCCGGAGGGGACTCGTCGAAGAATATTCCATCGAGTCGATAATCTGCCGACCATCCGGCATACCTGGTGATATTCGTAATGACCGCGTCCTGAGGTTGGTGTCCCCAAGTCGTATGAACGTAACCAATCAACTTGACGTTTGGGCTGGCATTCTTGAGCTGAGGAATACAACCCGTAAAATCAAAGTTTGGTTGAGATGTGACTCCTGGGCCGCTGTCTGGGTTGATGATAAGATAGAAAGGCTGATTTGGGTGTGCTTGGATACTGTAGCGTTAAAAAAACCGTCGATAGTGAATTCTCTTGGCTCAAAAGTGACAGGGATTTGTTATCGACACACGTGCTAATCACCCCCGTCCAACCACCACACGGTGTGTTGAAGAAAGGATAGATATACATTGGGAACAGGACGGCCGATGCCGTAGCTTGAGCGCTGACAGCGAGAACAGAAAGCAGTTTGGCGAAAGAGCTGTAACGCATGGTGGTGATGATCAAAGCTTGAAGGGCTGCGAACGAGAGTTCGTTGAGAGACCAGGTCGGGCGTTAGCCTTGGCTTTATATAACTCTTGCCCCCCCGCGAGAAGACTTGTGATCCTGAAACGCCCTTTGGAATCCTGAATTAGAATCTAGGTAGGTCGCCATACGAGTCAATGATGGTTTCAAACATAGAATTCAGGATCGTACCCGCCCTCTGGGAATCCAGAATCACCCATTCCTAATTTGCTCCCTTGTTATTAGTAGCACCCTCACCGTCATGCATCAGTATCCGGGGTACATGTATCAACACCCATAACATAAATCTCCATTTCCACCTCGTATTGCCTATGGCACCAGCCTCGATGCAGAATGACGCACAAATTCTAGCTTGGATCCACTAACTCACTGGATAGCTCACTAGGTCGTGGTGAGAAACTAGATGATTTGATTCTGGTTCTGAATCCTGATGAACAAGATCGAATCCTGTTCTGTTCCTTCCATTGGTGATGTGTCGCCTCCCAAGCAGCAAATATTCCCTTGCGTTATGGATCTATTTCCATCGCTCACCCGTACAGAGCCGGGTAGGCGGACTGAGACTTGGATAAAGATGCCTGATGAGCTGAGGCGGACTGTCGGTCTAAGTTTTCACAGATTCCCCTGTAGTGAGCAGAGGTGAGCGTTTGGCAATGAGTTGATTTTTGTGGACGGGCTTGCGCGTTGATGGAAGATGTCGATGAGTCAGAATCTAGATAACAGAGACAGCGGAGGCAGCTAGGGTTAGGTGCTCAATTCTGTGGGTGCCAACCACCAGCGCTAAATACGAGTACTACTTAGCAAGTTACGCAGTCGATCGACGAGGCCTAGGATTCTGGGTATAAAGTCGGTCCATCCAAGTATGTCCAGAATATATCATAATCCTAGATCGATGAGTAACGCGAGGAATCCGTTTGACGGTGAGAGGTATACAGGTAACGATGAGGCGAATACATGCGACGATGAAACAAGGTTGGGGTAAATTTAGGTATGTACTATAGAGGTATATAGATTTGATCCGAATCTACTAACAGAAAAAATTAATAAACGTCGCTTGACGAATGTGCGCAGTAAATCATAGAAAGATCGGAAGAGTTTGAAAGCTTTTCTTTTCTTATAGGCTCCACGCGAAGACGACTCTCATACTTGACTCCGTAACAACGAGCCTTTTGCAAAGATCTCATTGTCTGCAACTTGCAGAAGAGGTTGAGCCGGCACCCTCCTCTTCGTTGTGCCCGCCCTACTCAATCCTCCACTACTTACAGGAGGAGACAAAGGACCGCTTTGTGTCGGGGGAGGTGCGAAAAGAACATTTCGTTCTTGGTAGAGAACGTACGACTGGAAAGAGAGTGGATGAGTATGACGATAGAACTAGATAACAGTCACTCACCCTGGCGATTCTTATCCTTTGCACCCATTTTTCGCCTTCGCTTTCTCTGCAACTGAACAAGTGCATGTAATCATTTGTATCCTCGAATAAACTCATTTTATCTGTGCTCTTCATTCCGAACGCGTACTCTTTTGGAACTTTGGACGGGGGATTAATGACGTGGTAGATATCGAAGTTCGAGAGGCTGCAAAGCAGGACCTGGTCTTTGCACTAATCGACAAGTGAGACATGACCTATACGGAAGAAGATCCAAACAGAAAAAAAAAACGCACGTTATCCCTCTTGCTTACATACAAACAGTGATCTTTCAATACCAACCACCGTTTATTCCACTTCCCTCTTCGAACTTCGTACTCAAGGTACCCAGAGTACGTGGGTGCCGATGGTGGTATCGCCTGCTCAAAGTTATTGGCAATGGGAAGTCACAATGGACTCATCAACTCACCTCTCGTCTTAACATCTTCTCCCACCCCGGCGTCCACTTCAACATAAACACGTTCTCCGTCTTTTCCTTATTCCACGAGCCTTGAACTTCCCCAAGTTGCTCAAAAGGTCGTATAGGCCTCTCCATTCCCAAATCAACATTGATCTCCCAAACCATCCATCCTCCCCCTTGAGAGTCTCCGACACCCCCAACACCAGACTGTACGTCAGGTAACCTGCCCTTGGCTCTAACCATCCCAACTACGTCGCCCGCATTCGTGATAGACGAGATCTCGACCATAACGAACCTCTGCTTTGTTGAGATATACACACGGAGTTGTCGTGTCTCGAGGGCAGTACCTGGATGGTAAGAAGAGGCCAGAGATGGAGGTAACGGAGGCATCAGCTCTACAGGTGGTACCTCCACCCGTTCATGCGTGTGTTCAAGGCTTGAACGACCCCCACCGCCACCACTAACTACCCGCCGTGACTCTGTACTTCTTCTACCCAGAGGTTCTACAGCGTTATGAGATAATTGACCAAATTCGTCCGTTGGGTAAGGGTTACGAAGAGGCGGAGGTCGCGACCTTGACCGAGCCCTAGAGGTGGTTGCAGGCACAGCAGGAGGTACAGAAGGTAAGGGTGGCGCAGACGCACTCGCCATTACTGGTGCCGAATGTGCGAAAGCATTCGATTGAGATCGTGTTCGCGTATGTGACCGAGTCAAACTACTGACGGGAGTCACCGAATTGATGGAAACAGGGACAGGATGAGAATTCATATGCCGATCTTGAGCTTGAGCTCCCTGCTGCGCATTGTTGACTCTCTGAGCATGGAATGACCTCATCGGTCTGATAGTCTTGGCGGGGTTTTGGGACTCCATCTTCCGCATGTCCATGTTGTTGTGGCCCTCGACCGCAAAAGTTTGGTTGGAGTTGGGAGTTGGGGGGGCGGATCCATCTCGTTGTATGTCGGGTAGGTTCGATCCATTTCCGGCAATTGTTCTCATCCTTCCCCTTTGAGTTCTCAACCGCACCGTCCCCGCTGGCACCGATGACGGTAGAGTTGTACAATCGCCCAACTTCGAAGTTGTCGTGGTCTGAGCTGGGTTGGGTGAAGTGGGAAAGCTGACCGTGTTGGACAGAGAGGAGGGGGCGGGGGAGGACATGGTCTTCATCGCAAAAGAGGAGGATGGCGTCTGAAAGGATGTGGGAGAGGATGCATGGAGCATTGCTTCTTGTGTACTTGACACCCCTCCCAGGCCGAACGCAGCAGCGTTGGTACTAGAACCATTCGAGATGCCTCCATTCAAAACTTCAGCTGGCTTCTCTCTGACAGACTTCTCCCGTGTCTTCTCTAGCTTCCTCTCCTTCCTCCTTTGCCGGTCTTTTATCCGAATGCTTTGTTGTGCCCTCAATGCTGTGGGATGAGATTGAGCGAGAGGGACATCATCCTCGTCCGAGTCAGTATGATTGGAGGAAGATGTTTGATGCGGCTGAGATGCGCGCCTGTCTTGTTGACGATGGCTCAAACCCAAGTGGTGATAGCTGCTAGTAGATTCGTCATGGTGCATGGAACGCTTCGCATACCCGGAGGAGCTTTCTTCATCGGAGTCATCCTCCTCTAAATCGTCCTCCTCTCCAGAGGTCGTAAAATGCCCGGAAAAGTAGTAATCCAAAGGGCCATCTCCGTTGCTACGACGTTCGTCTTCATCTTCGTCATCGTCTCTTCCACGTCCATTAATGCCAGTCCTTCCTCGACCTCCAGAGTATTTATTGCTTGAATGACCATACGAGTACCCGTACTCGTTTGAGGACCTTCCTCCATTGGTTTGACCTGAGCGTGACTGCGAATATCCACTCCGCCCTCGTTCTTCCCCATCAACTGCCTCTCCCGTACTGGAACATTTGCTATTTGAACCAATGCAACAGCCCCCTTCCACACAATCTTCCACCTCTTCTAAAATACACTCCATGTCCTTGACAGCTGACGAATCGAGAGGGGAAGGATGAGGATGGTTTGGAGGGAAGCGAGAGGTGGCGGTTCCGTCTTCCTCTGGACTTTGGACTACTTCCCTCTTTCGTTGTTCCCATCCTCTTTTCCGTTTGTCGATTACCACTTCCGCGTTGCCTGTGCACGTGGGTATGCGTAAGTGTTGTAAAGGGTCTGAAGCTTTGGCCTTATCAAACACCGCAGCTGGTAAGCTCTTCCTTGGCTTGCGCTTTGGTAGCGAAGATGATGACGGCATGTTTAGCGGAGATGAAGGGTCTGTTCGTACTGAGCTCGGCAAAGTTGGTGAGTCAAACCCTGAATATATCGATGCCTCCGGAGACGTTGGTTGTATAGAGTCACTATTTTCGGAAACATGACGTTCGCAACGCCGAGCATCAACCACCGTATGTAAAGACGCCTAGACGTTTATAGAAAACAAAAATTGAGCTATTTTGTGAAACTTCCATGGCATATGGCACACACCTGGGTAGTAGCCTCATTACCGGTAAGGTTTAGGTTACTCCCAGCCAACAGGGGGACGGACGAAGGGCTCCGTCGCAGCTCGCTCCCTCGTATTTCGCCTTGGTGCAAGTCGCCCTGTACAATGACAAGCACGGCATCTTCGCCATTGCCATCAAAAGGCCTCTTTTTCCCCCGTAATCTCTGATTCTGGTGTATTGAGAAGTGCTTCTCGTTCAAAGCCTGATTTTGATGGTATGAAGTAAAGAAGGCCTCGTTGCAGTCATAGTCGGCATGGTCGTCCCAATACCAGGGATATCGATGAGTCTGTTCAGGATGGCCCAAGGCCTTTGCCATGGTGGTTGATGAAGGAAATGAAAGGAGAAGTCAAGAAATGGGAAATAATATAAGCCATCAACAGGACGATGGAGCCCCTACAGATCTATCGAATTGCCGCTCGCCCGCCAGTCTAATGTCACGTGCCATACGTAACGTGGGAATACTCGGTGCAAGAGCACTGCTCGGCACCTTTTCTTAATGGTATTTTGGCTGTCTTGAATGTAATATTCCGAGCGAGATGTACAATTTACCCACTTCTAATCACCCAAAGCGTTGATTCGAGGCGCTCGCCGTCAAAGCCAGTTCCTTCCATAACGACACCCGGTCGACGCCCGGAACGTTTTAGGGAAATGTCAAGACTCAAATGACAACCGATGCCCAGAGTTGTGATCTCTTGTTACCAACACTGAAATTCAACTCAGTTTCCTAGACGCATGCCCCTTGGTGAAGGCCAAAAGATACGCCTGTATGCGGTTTAAGGGTATTCGTTGTCGTCTGTACTTGCAGACCCGTGCAGACTGCAAATTAAAGAGTCAGAGTCGCCTTGGCGCTCGTATTCACTTTGTGGTTCAATTAATAAGTAGTCGTTGACCAGCGAGCCTACATAGCCAGAACCAGCCCTGCAGCTGGGTGGCAAGTGTCACCCACTTGGCAACATCTGGGTCCGCACTCGTTTTACTTGGAATCAAACCATCTATTAAGAGACAGTCGGCTATGATAAGGGTCTGTTACAACCTGCCATGCTATATAGGCATTTTTGGCTCTATGCATATCTGATAGGAACCCTTCCGTCCGCTCTGAACAAAAGGAACCGATTTCTCCACCTCATAGTGCTGCGAAATACAACGTAAATTCCGATGATGAGCCTAACTTTAGATACATAGTCGACACAAATGTGCTCGCCGCCCAGCTCCACTCGTGGCTCTTCCGTCACGCTTATAATGGATAACGGCAGATCCCCGTTGTTGATTCTATTTTTTTCGTTCCGTCTTGCTGACGTCAATCGATATAGCACAAGAGGTACGTTGATGGTCTGAGAGGGATAAGGCTGGACGGCGAAAAGTCTACTGAGCGAGCTAGCGAAAAAACTCATTTTGAGGGAACATCTGGAGCATTGGAGAGGGAGGTGTTGAATCTCTTGAGGTAAAACTGAAGAGACGCCAATGATGGTGTGGGTCCTGGGGCCTTCAAGCTTCCGAGCCATGTCTCAAGCAGGTGCTTAAAACAAGAAAGGGTAACCACCCGACAATTCGCTGTCCCCTAGGACGGGACTGTGTCATTGTCGACTAGCGTAAGATGATTTCCATGGCCAAGTTTGGGAACTGTTGTTACT
This sequence comes from Marasmius fiardii PR-910, assembly GCA_014904975.1. Taxonomy (NCBI): domain Eukaryota; kingdom Fungi; phylum Basidiomycota; class Agaricomycetes; order Agaricales; family Marasmiaceae; genus Marasmius; species Marasmius fiardii. Next base: position 204,027 of record MU127810.1, read on the forward strand.
GTCGGGATCCGAGGGGTCATCGCATTGCCTGACTTGAGAACGACACTCACCTGGCTCAGAACAAGAAAACTTCCCTATCTGACCCATCCATTCAAGTCTCTGTGAGTGCTACCGGGTTTCAAGAGCTCCCCGGAAAACTTAAGTTGAAAAACCGGTCGAGCCCAATTTCCAAAAGTTAAACCAGCGGCGTTCGTCCTCAGTACCCCCCAAGTACGGTCTTGAATAGAGTATTAGGTTTCTTTGAAAGATTTCCAAGTCGAAAAGAATCGTCCTGTAGAAACCGAGGGGAAAACTGGACAAGCTGAACCAGTACATATCCTCATCAAGACACCAAAAAAAGAACCCTGTGCAACCTCCACGCACCCGTCCAGGGATGTTACCGAGCCTAAAATACTGATGAAAGGTTGACACTGGACGATGAGCTGTCGAGTGAAATTTTGGAACCATGAAAGCCAGTGGTTCCTGTTTGACGTTCGACTCTTGAGGAAAATGCGAGGTCCTTGTCGAAATGATTGTGCTAGTAGTGCCTCTGTGCTGCACTGTAGTAGGATGACTGACTGGGGATGACTTGGAGGCAGCCGTAATTGGCCGGACTCGCTATTTGCCCCGCTCCATCGGAGTCCAGATTGCTAGTGTCGGAGAATCGGCGCCCGTGGAAGCTTGAACACAGGATACCACAAATGGCGGACAATAAGGGCCTACAGCAGCTGAACGAGTATTTATCTCCCTCAAGGCCCAAGAGGGCGGACTTCCCCCACCAGGACTACGTCGTTGGAGACACTGAGGGGCGTAGGTGTACCTCCGGGTCTATTCAAGTGAATGTCTGGTAGGTTTCACGGTTCGCCTTGTAACTTTTGACCGTCCGAATGTTGGTGGATGTTGTCCAACTTTGCTCAGAATCTTCAAGAACTCGATAGCTCTGAGCTAAGGATGAACAGTAGACGAAATATCTTTATTGCGGGTGTTATTATATCGTTTTCTACTTGGTTTGGTGCGTATTGCAATCCTCTCAACCTAACGTTGCTCTTCAGCTATCGAGTTATTGACATCGCAGAGGGAACTGGACAACCTACCATGCTCGCTCGTAGCCCGGGAACTCCAACGAACATCAAAATCAACAACGATCTGGCGCAGGTTGTCGCCTCCCTCCAGAACCTTCAACCTCCTATCCTCTGGCGACGAAAGATTTTCCAGAAAACGACGTTTCTCCCCTCCTTGTTGAATTCCTGGCAGGTTTTCAACTCTCAAACTAGGTAGACGACTGGAGTCCAATCCCAGTTTACGTGCACTGGCTCGGATCTAACCAGATTGCACACAGCGTACCCGGAACAAACCAACCGGAAGCGCTTCACAGTCGGAAAACTTCCTATCTGTTCTGGATTTCATAGTCAATCCCAACCGTCTGTCAAATAACATCACAATACTTGCCTTTAGCCGTGTAGGTTGGCTCTACTCTTTTCCTCGACGTGTACTGCCATACCAACGTCACTCTAGAGGTGGATCAAATAACATGGTCATGGTATCACGATCGGGGTCCACGCCATGCGATAAAAACCATAACTCATCCTTGGAGAACCTTTGATAAACTCCCGAGGATGTGTATCCAATTCCCGGTGAGAAGCGCAGTCTCACAGCTTCGAAAGGTTTAAGGTTCTGTCGAGGGTTCACTTAAACGGACTACAACTCAGGGTCGAAGGGGATTTTCATTGGATGATCTCTGCTGTCCCAACACTGTCAGAGTATGCAAACCAGATCAGAAACACTCACTGTGCCAGCTCAAGAGATGGACCCTTGTTTCACTCATTTGGTACGCTGATTCTGATTGACTCACAGAACAAGGTCAATTAGCCGCCTCTTCAGTATACACATCGCAACTGCTCGACACGAAAATTTTTGGTCGCTAGTTTTGACATGAGAAAAAGAGGCGTCCGCGGTCGAAGAAGGGTGATGATACATTTTGGGCTGCGCATCATGAGACGTGTCTGTTGATCGCACAATTCGATTGGCGCTTTGTCGCTTTAAATCTTCAAAACCTAATAACCGTTAGCTTCCAGCATGGCGGCCTTTCACTTCCCATCGCTAACGAGACCCATATCGACTTCTCCACGGCCACGCCTCCTTGGCGCGAACCCTCTTCTTCCTCCGAAGTCTTTCCAGTGCCGCTGATTTGAAGGTGACGGGCGACAGGTCGTATTGTTGTCGAAGTTGACGTTTGGCAGCCTTCCATGCAGGAAATGGCACGAGATCACCAACGAAGGAGAATAAAAATCGACAGAATGCAAGGTGGAATTTCCTATTCACTTTCTGCATCCTTCCCTCATCATGGTCAGAGGACTGGTAGTCATTCTTGACAAGTCTCCGGTACTGTGACGGCGTTGAAACCGTCATGTTATCAGCGGCCCGATTCCACCCTTCTATGCAGCTCTGTTCGCCCGATGCCCTACTTTCGCGCCAGAACGAGCCTATCCTACTATCCGCCAGTGCCTCCCGTGTTCTGTGAGAAGGGATCCCTTTGGTTTGGGAGGAGAGCCTCCGAGTTTTGCTAGGGCCATGTAGGGTAGGTTGTGGCATCCATTTGTGTTTGAGAAAGTTGACTCACCAAACAGCTAGGTTCAGTACCCCGCTCAACTCGTGTCCTGGTCTGGAGTTCTTCTGAATAGGAAATCCCCACCACGATGAAACTCGCGCGCGACCACAAAGAATATCTTTTTTCGCTCATGCTTACGAACGGCCCACAAGTCTTCCCGCTCATTCGCTGTTTAATGATGTGAGCGAGGGTCCTAGCTATTGAGGAAGCTGTTGACAATGTCGGCATTCTGTAAAACTCCTTCTGAGAATTGGCGGATGCCGGCTCAGCAAAGTACTGCGGAGTTTGGTTTTCGACGCATCCGAAACGAGATTCGGAACAGGGTTGTTTCACACTCGATGGGCTGATCTGTTTCATCTGCCCTAGGAATCTGCTCATGTGCAGCAATCAACAGCTGATTTAGGGTGGGATGCTTCGTTAATTACGCCACGATCCGGGTGGAGGCCTGGTTGGGAACTAGGTGAGTAAGGTCTCTATACTCAGTTCCTCGGACAAAGTTGAATTCCATACAGTAATTTTTTGTAAAGATCCATGGGATCGAGAAAGGTTTATTTGGAAGTATCCAGGTCTCTTATGTCTTTATATGTCGACGTCTTCTTTTTGGCTGATTCGATCATTCGGGGTAATGTCAAGCTTCCCGTTAATGTGCGCTCGTGGATTTCCCAGCTTAGTATAATATCCTTCTATCCTCTGGGGTACCTTGGGATTCCTAACGGGAGATTTACCGTCACTCAGGTAAAATCAAGAGTCGGAAAAAAAGCTATCCTTATTGCTATTGTTTTTCATTTACTACCTGGCGCCCTGAAGTACACGGAACTCTACAGTTCTGCCATACTCCATGTTCGTGATCTAACTGAACAGTTGTGGCCAAGTAATTTCTTGGGACATATTCAATTTTTCAAAATCTCTCTGTCTCATCTGGTGAGTTGGTATAATTCACGGTAATCGTGGAACTGTATTTGATTCGATAGATGAACAGGTTTAGACGTGCGTCCAATTGGAAGCAAATCTTCTCATTTTCCGTGTTCGACCCTGAACATATCTCCTTTTAACACTAAGGAAAATGTCTGCGTTACTTCCTGTGCAATTGTGGTCGCACTAAAAGTTTTATCATGAAAACTCATTTCTTTTCCCATGCTATTTCTCTCCTATTGCCAACAGAATACATTTGTTTCCCGGTCACCCCTTGATATGGCTTCTCGTATTCTCGTATCACATCAGCAAAACTCCCTGTTCTACCCAGCGAAACCGAAGTGACTCTCTACCAACAAAGCCATCTTCCATGTACCTATGGACCGCAAAAACAGTGGAATTTTGATACCAGATGTCCGGACCCGAATTTCAGGCCCTCTTGCACACTTCATGCTGTTTCTCGGCGTGCCCCCGGTCGGTGGCACATTTTGTTTCTCGTTTTCTTAGTTTTATCTGTTTTCTAGCCGGCAACAGCAAAACAGCACGGGGGTGGAAGTGTAGGCAGAGATATAAATGCACGTAGACCGTAGACCGTAGCCCATAGCCCTTCATCTCTAAGGCTATTTCGAGGGGTCTGTGTTTTCGACATATAACCTAGCTGATGGATCCTCACCATTCCAGCGAATTTGACTACACTTGGCTTTCTGACCCCGTCGGAAGCGCCTTTCCTAGTGAGCTGATCATTTATCACATTTCATCTCTCTTGACGCTTTCTCCCCCAATAAAGTACAGTATGCAAACCATGGTCCATTTACGCATTCAAAGTTGGAACAGACACTTCTTTTTTGTCGTGTACAATAATATTGACGTGGTTTTTTCTTGCAGCACCCCAACGGGTTATAGTTACCGCCGTCTCCCTACCAGTCACCCATCACTGTCTACTCCTCGATCTCCGCCAACCTCAAATGTGATGTCACCTACATCTCCGACTATGATCTCCGGCCAGACGAGCTTTGGCATGTCAGTGATTGGAAATCCCTATTCTGGCCAATACCAAACCAGCCCCAGTACGACATCCAGCATTCCGCGTGCCCCGGTACAGAATGGTTACTACTCCCCTCATCATCAGCCTCCCACAACTCCAGACACGTATTCTGGCCAATACCAAACCAGCCCCAGTACGACCTCCAGCATTTCTCGTGTCCCGGTACAGAATGGTTACTACTCCTATCATCGACCTCCCACAACTCCAGACACAGTGTCATCTTCACTCCCATTTCCCACTTCCGCGAGCTCCCACATGACGAACCCAATGAACCCCATGTTAAGGTATCCCTATCCCATTGACAATGACTTCCAGGCCGCGACGACCCTCCAACCTCCGGTCCGCAATGTTCATTATCCCACAACAGGTCCTGTGTCGCCGTCTTATCATCGATCTCCTGTAGTTCCGGCTACGGCTCCTTCTTCGTTAACGAGCGCCATTTCCGATCAGTCAAATCCTCCCATGCCGATGCCGAACCCGAGTAGTCCCATTCTTCCAACCTATGGTCATGAACCTCAGCCCAGGGATGTCCCTCGGAAGCAGGTTAGACCGATGGTACGCCAACAAAGTATGGTCACACCGCCCTCAGTTCATGCGAGTCAGAAGCAGATCGGATCACCGGCGATGACAAAAGCTGGCATGTCCCGTCGAAAAAAGGACAAAGATTCCAGGTTTTTCTGTCGAGTGCCTGGGTGTAGGTCTCAAGGATTTACAGAGGCCCACAATCTTTCTTGTACGACGTTAGATGTGCTCAAGAGCTGATTGTAGACCATAATCGTTGTCATCAAGATGAACGCCCGTTTGGTCCGTGTCCAAAGTGTGGGAAATATTTCAGAGCAAGAGGAGATTTAAAGCGACATGTCGACAAGAGCAAGAGGCCTTGCAGCCAATAAACAACGTACGTTGAAGTAAAACGTCCTATCAATCAGACTTTAATGGTTACTTATCGTAGGACTGTGGAGAACCCTCATTCTCCGTGTAATCAAACCTGGTGGGTATATTGAAATTTGAAAGCAGAAGTCTTTAATGGCGAAGTAACAGTTCATCTGGATTCGTCTTTGTACTATAAGATAACAATGATTATGATGTTACGCAGACATACCGCACGCTGTGACTCTTCCTTTTTTTTTGTTTCCATTTCGTGGGTCCTATCCGGTTATCAAGGGTTCATCGAGCTTTGATTCGAAAGCGTGGGCACGACAGTAATCATCACATGACGGAGTCACTGTCAGTGTTAGACGTTTTATGTAGTAGAGATAGAGCCGGTACAGTTTATTTTCCGAATCAAAAACTGGTACGGACGGCAAAGGGAGGGGTCCGGATTGTTTTACGAGCTGTCACCATAATGACCAGCAGGTTGATTTTCTCGGCGGGTATTGAGTCAGGCTACATTTTGTGTTGAGTGAGATAGAAAGAGCGCAATCTTTGTTGGCCCTTTCCTTCCAAGCACACTAGGTACACGTAGAACCATAATGCATAAGCTTGCGATTATTTGGTGTGTATTCTGAGTACACGGTTAAATTGACGGGTTCTTGAACTTCAACCTCATAACTCGTGTTTCCGCCCCGGGTACCAGGGATTTGTTCATTGGTTCAGTAACAAAGCTTTTATACACTTGTCAACATGGCGTTTGAGGTCCCTCTTCCCTCTGAAGGATTTCCCACATCCCGGACATGGGCCATACGGGCGTTGATTTGCATGGGAGCGCATGTGATCTAGAGGTCGAGGGTAAGCTTATCGTTGTCAAGGCAAATGGGGATCAAACGACAAACAAGAAAGGTTGTGTTCCTCTGTGAATCCTTGCGACTTGCACTCAGGGACTGTACAGTATATAAGTCTTTTAAGCTTATCTTTTCGGCGGGATATGCCAGCTGCTGTTATCTTCGACGACCCAACCTGTTTCCGGCACAGATTCCCGGACGAAGATTCGTGACTACCAGGACTATACGGAGTTTTCGTTGGCACGCAAGAACTCTGTCCGGAAATGGCAGTCAAAAACGAACATAATGCTGTAGGTTGAGGGCCAGCTGCGGATGAGATATCGTATTTCCTAGTATAAAGGGGGTCAGCTAAGTTCCGTAATACTCAGGGTGAAAAGAAACAAACCGTTCCATGACGATCCACAGGCACTGTTCTGACTATGAAGGACACAAAAACCTTTGTGCACATTTATACTGAAAATAAGCTGTTTCTGCAGACTGCTGTCGATCCCGAGAATCCAAGAGTTAACATGAGAGAATGGACTTTCAAGTTTGTTGATGAGCAGCCAGCCGCAATTGCACAGACACGGCGCTACTTCGTTGGTGAGAAAAATTAGGACCAGGTTCGGCTTGGACGATGCAATGTAACCGGGGATGAGAACAGCACGTTCAACAAGGTGGCATGGACAGCATCCTAGGACAACATCTTTTAAGCGGATCTTCCGATTGGGCATCTGCTATTGACGAACGAGATGGAATTGACGAGAATGGAGGATTAGGTGGAAGTAATCGACATCAGTGAAGAATTGAGACATCTACGTCTGACATGCCAACTTGACGGTGTTGAGAGAGGCATGAATACCGGAAATGCCCTGCTCACTACCAGACCTCAGTTGGGCTGTTCACTGTCCTTGACTACTTAGCCGCTGTGATAATTACTACTGCCTTCGTCCACTACATGAATGACCGCCTCCTGTAAACAGCACAAAAATCAAGCTTACTAGCATTTTCTGTTGATATCTCTGGACTCTTGGAAGCGCGGTTTGCATTAATGAACAAGAGCAAACACTAAAATAAGGGTTTTCGGGGCCCTCCAGCCAGTTGAGTCATCAATATTCTCAGCTATTTTCACCTATTTCTCTGAGAAAGTCTCTGAAAAATATCTTAAAATTTGAAATAATAGAAGAAATCGATAGATTTCTGCCTGGCTTCATATTCTCAGCTATTTTTTTCTGATACTATTGTCATATCGTTGCACTTGGAGGACTACTCGTCGGCTAGTCTGGACCCGGGTTACAAGGTATAGTCTTATCCCACTTCCGGAAAGCACAGACACTCTGTTCTTACCAATGGTCTCTTTCCTTACCCCAAGTCTGCCAGTTCGGAAAAGTAAAATCATCGGTTTAGTCACATTTCCGGTGAGGGAGAGGTATGTTAATCATGAACTTCCTATTTCCGAAATTCTCTGATGGTTTACAAGCATAGACAGGCATCCACATTCATTGAACATGGTGCAGTCAGGCACAAATCTATTGATTTCTTCTATTATTTTGAATTTTAAGATATTTTTCAGAGACTTTCTCAGAGAATAGGTGAAAATAGCTGAGAATATTGTTCATTTTCACTGGGCATCACGTTTCAGCTGGTCGGAAAAGTCCGAGAGCTCCCTCGGAAATTAAAACGCGTTGGAAGTATGCTCTATCGACATTTTTTGCTCAACCCGTCCAAGGCGAAGTCCTTGGATAATGCTGTATCCAACCAACCCCCCGCATGCGATAGGTGCAGTTATTTACCAGGTTCAGGGAGGGACCTATAGTAACATGGAAATTGGAATTCTTGAACTTCAACGTGTTGAGACGGATCCTGGGAAACACCGGAAAAGAAAGCAAGAGACCAACTGTCGCCCGCCATAACCAGTCTTTTCATCGATCTTCTGCTCATCAACAGATAGAGGGGTACAGCTTGGTCAGGAAAATGAAGCATCGGTTCCAACGCCCATTCAAAAATTTCATCAACAACAGAATTTTACCACATCATTTCGAAAATGCTATTTGTCCCCGACTACTACTATGAGTCAACATCGACTATATTGCCCAAGTTTGAATTTGGAGATCCGAAAGTTCTACAGTCTTTTGGGTGGCGGAAACTTCCCATTCGGATATGTCCGTTTGTCACATTTTTGTCACAGAGTTGACCACGGTTGCATTCAGGTAACGGTTTGACCGACGTGCACGCGTACCCTAGCAAGACGGTCAACTATTTAACGCACCTTTGTGGCGACACATACACTTCCGTAGTGAAGGTAGTGATCCAAAGAGCCATCTCCGTTGCTACGACGCTCGTCTTCATCTTCATCATCGTCTCTTCCACGTCCATTAAGGCCGGTCCTTCCTCGACCTCCAGAGTATCCATTGCTTGAATGACCATTCGAGTACCCGTACTCGTTTGAGGACCTTCCTCCATTGGTTTGACCTGAACGTGACTGCGAGTATCCACTCCGCCCTCGTTCTTCTCCTTCAACTGCCTCTCCCGCACTGGAACATCTGCTAGTTGAACCAATGCAGCAGCCCCCTTCCACACAATCTTCCACCTCTCCCAAAATACACTCCATGTCCTTGACAGTTGATGAATCGAGAGGGGAGGATGAGGATGGTTTCGAAGGAAGCGAGAGGTGGCGGTTCCGTCTTCCTCCGGACTTTGGACTACTTCCCTCTCGTTGCCCCCACCCTCTTTTCCGGAAGAACTTACCAGCTGCGGCGTTTGATGAGATCGGACTTCGAGTCAAAGCTTCAGATCCTTTACAACACTTACGCATACCCACGTGCACGGCAACGCGGAAATAGTAATCGACAACCTTGGCTCTTTTGGTGGCGAAGATGATGACGGCATATTTAGCGGAGATGAAGGGTCTATCCGTGCTGAGCTTGGCAAAGCTGGGGAGTCAAACCCTGAATATAGCATGCCTCCGGAGACGTTGGTCGTAGAGTCACTATTTTCGGAAACATAACGTTCGCAACGCCGAACATCAACCACCGTATGTAAAGACACCTAGACGTTTATAGGAGAACAAAAATTGAGCTGTTTTGTGAACATATTGCACATACCTGGGTGATAGTCTCATTGCCGGTAAAGTTTAGGTTACTCGGGGGGGATTCCGGCTACCAATCTGATCCAGGTAGAGTCAAGAAACCAGGCAAGGCAAGGCGCACGCAAGTGCAATGGAAGACAGGTAGCAAAAGAATACAGCTAGACTCTGAGCTTGCAGACCGAAGAGACGCCAATGACGGTATGAACCCTAGGGCCTTCAAGCTTCCGAGTCATGGCTCAAGCTGGCGCTCAAATAAGAAAGGTAACCACCCGACAGATGGGACTGTGTCGTTGTCGACTAGCGTAGAGGATTTTCCTTCATGGCCAAATTTGCTGTTGTTACTGTCAGGATCCGAGAGGTCATCGCATTGCAATTGCCTGACTTGAGAAGGACACTCACCTAGTTCAGAACAGCCCAGCTCCCCAGAACACACAAGTTGAAAAATCAGTCGAGCCCCAACTTCCCAAAGTTTGTTAGCAGTGTTCGAGTCCTCAGTACCCCCCAAAAACACAAGCTTGAATAGAGTATTAGGTTCCTTTGAAAGATTTTCAAGTCGAAAAAGAATCGTCCTGTAGAAACCGAGTGAGTACTGAGGGAAAAATTGCACAAGCTGAACCAATACACATACATATCCTCATCACGACACCGAAAAAAGAACCTCCACGCACTTCAGGGATGATACCGGGCCTAAAAATACTGAGAGGTTGACACTAGACGGTGTGAGCTGTCAAGTGAAAAATTTGGAACCAAGAAAGGCAGTGGTTCGTTCCTTTCAGACGACCGATTACGACTCGACTTGACGCTTCACTCTTGAGAAAAACGAACGAATTCCAGGTAAAATTTACTTGATAAACTGTGAGGTTCTTGTCGACTGAATCTGATCGTGCTGCTCGTCGCTGTATGCAGGGGTGACTTGGACTAAGCCGCCGGGACTCACTATATTTGCTCCATCGGGAGCTACTCCCACTCTCGGATCGGCTGCCGTGGACACAGAATACCATAAGCAGCCCACAATGGGCACACAGCAACTGAACTTCCCTCCTCTTCCTCAGTTGACAAGGGCTATCAGAGCTAGGCGAACTCCTCCACAAGAACTGCTCGAAGATACGGGCTCCGTGTCAACCCGCATTCGTGGCCCAGGTGTAACAGGGATGAACGTTAGACGTCAACCTCCGACAGGACCGGCTCTGGCACGTTCTATTTCGAGTCTTGAGGGGTTTTCACGGCTAACCCTGGGCCTGTTAGTTATAGGCTTTGAGCATCCGAACGACACCACCACTTCTCAGGTTACTTTCAATGGCTCGATAGCTCTGAGCAGGGGTTGAACAAGACGAAATATCTTTATTGCTGGCCTCATTATATCGTTTTCTATCTGGTTTAACTGCTGGTGCGTATTACAGTCTTCTTCACCTAACAACACTCGTTCAGCCATGACTTATCGACATCGCAGACGAAATTGGACAACCCACCACACTCGCTCGTAACCCGGGAAGCAAACCAACACAAATCTGGATCAAATCGTTGTCAAACCAGATATGGCACAGCACGACTCCATTCGTCTCCTAACATAAGTTCCTGCACTTTGGAATCGACATACTCTCCAGAAATGGAGTATGTTCTTGTGAAAAAAGCGAATGGAACAACCCTTGTTAAGGCTCTGGCATGCTCCACCTTTCATACTAGGCAGACAACTGAATTCCACCCCCTAGTATATGTGCACTAGGCACTCGGACCTAGTCAAATCGTCACAGCATATAGGGACAACCAGAAGCGCTTCACAGTTGGAATACTCCCTGATCTTGAGGCTGACCTGGCATGTCATTCCACCGTCAATCTTAATAGTAAAGCATTAACACAACACTCGCCTTCAGCCATGTTCTGCTTCCCTGGTCAATGTCGTCTGTGAGTCTGTCATACCAATGTCATTCTAGAACCGGTTCGAATGGTAGCGTCATGACGTGACCATCGAGGCTCATGTCATGCGATAAAAACCTTATTTCATCCTTGTGGGCTTCCAATGGGTAGAAGGAAGCGTGTCGGTGAGAAACGGCGCACCGCAAGCTTCGAAAGCTCCAAGGTTCTGTCGACAGTTCGCTTTATATGGACTATGAATCAGAACCGAGGGGAATCTCGTTGGATGACTTTGTCCGAATGTTGTTAGAGCGTGCAAACCGCAAGATCAGTAACACTCACTGCGTCCGGTAACGACCAACCTGGATGGTGGACCCTTGTCGATTCACTTGGAACGCTTGCTCTGATCGACTTCAACAGGGACGATCGGCCACTTCTTTGGTATGCACGCTACAACTGTTCGACACGGTCCATTTTCGGATTGCTTGCTTTGACATGAGAAAAGGGGCGTCTGGTGGTCGATGAAGGTGGCGACACATTTTTGGGCTGCACATCATGCGGCGTGTTTGCTGATCGCGCGATTCGATTGGCGTTTCGTCGCCCTAAATCTTAACCCAACGACCTGGAAACAGTCGACCAATAGCTTCTAGCACGATTGCCTGTCATTTTCCATCGATGGTTGAGGGTATACACGACCAACTCTCCCCTCCTCCTCATTCGGCCTTTCGAAAGCCGCCAAAATGAGGACCACAGGTGACAGGCGGTATTATTGGGTTGACATGGAGGTCTTCTCTTTGGGGGATGGCACGGGTTCATCAACGAAGGAAAGGGATTTGAACCTTGTTTTCTGTTGATTCTCCCCGTCCACTTTCTCCACCCTTCCCCCATCCTTGACGAAGGACTGGTATTTGAAGACGGCAAGTTCTCGGTATTGTAACGGGGTCGAGACTGTCGTGTCATCAACAGAATGGTCTCTATCTGACTGTTTTCACCCATATTCTGCTTCCATCCCTAAAAGGACCTTTCCGACGCCGGAGACATCGCTTTCCTATGCCCTTCTGACGAGTGGCGGATTTGTTTTAGTTTCCTCGGTGCGCAGAGTAGGTTAGACCCTCGTTTGCGTTAGAAGTACATCGGCTCACCGAGGATTTGTTTCAGCGCCCTCGTTCAACTCGACGACTAGAATAGGACTTTTCCGATATTGTCGAACACATCCTCAAGATCATTCTCTTCCGCCTCCCCTTCTGGAACGACTGCAGTTCCCTCGTATTGCTCCCTCTTGAATCCGATGGTGTGAGCCGAACGTTGGGAGCCAGTTGTTTACTCAGAAGTTCGGGACAGTGATGTGAGCAATCCTAGGTCCGTCTTCTCACGGACTCGAGATCGGGTTTACCGCCTCATTGAACTTATCGTCCTGTATCGGGTTAGCGAATCTCGAATAGAGCTGTGCTTACTTTCGACGATAGATTTGTTTTTGACCTAGGATCTGCCAGTTTTGCAGCATTCGCAATATCCAGGGTTCATTTCGCTCCCGGGGAAGAATTATTCTTATCTAAGAATCAGGTGAGGCTCAGTGAGAGTTGATTTTCATAGATTCATGACGCTGATGGAGTTCATCTGGGCAGTGATCCCGCCTTTCTTGACTTGACATGTCGAAGTCTCTCATCCTTCTTTGATGCCGGATTTGATCATCTCCGTTGTTCATCGAGTGTATCGGTCGAGACTCGCCAGCTCGTTGTCCTTGTCACCAACAGCACTTACTGCTTTTCGACGAAGACTTATGTCGGAAGATCCCACTTTCGACGATGCTATCGCCCAAAATGCTGTCGACCTCCATGTATCACTTCTGTATCCAATGCGTGGCTACCTAATGGAAACTCCAAAGTTCGACGTGATAAAAACTTTCCTATGGACATGTTTTGCATATGTCAAAATTGCGAACGACACGACAGTTGTCTACTGTGTCAACAGCACCGTTTAATAAATCTGCCCTACCAGGTGCCTTTGTGGATCCAGCACGGCAAAAACGGCCAGTAGGATTGTATCCATCTTGCTGTTATGGCTATTCCCATTCAATTCATACTCATTACGTTCTCATCTGTTTCTTGCAAACCGCTATTCGGTATAGTTCACCCCAGTAACAAAGCGTATCCGATCCAATGGTTATTCAGGCTCTAGCAGGCTTGAAAGTCATCCCTCATGATTCCACATTTTTTTGTCTTGTGCACCGTTCCTTCTACATTAACGAAAGATTGCCGCGTCTGAGCAATTGCGGCCGGCCACATCAGGATCTGTCGACAAAACCATTTCTCGCCCGAGCTTGCCATTGTTCCGGGATTTGAACACACGACCTCGTCAAGCGATTTTAGAACGCAAAGGACACTGCCCTTGCTATTGTTGCAGCTCTAAGTTTTCTCCAGTAAACTTCAAGTCCACCTTAATTTTCCAAATTTGTGTTTTCATGACTTCAACAGCTATGCAGCGCAACAGCGTATGTGATTCCTTATAAACATACACAAATCCAAGCTTCCTCCCACTACTATCCTTGAGTTCTCATGGCCGAGTAGGTTTCCTGATACTCACGGCACACAGTCTAGCTGATCGTTGTCCTCTTTATAGCGAGGTTGATCGCGTTCATCACTCTAATCAGCACTGTGGCGCCAGACCTTTAAATTTACCCTGTAAGCAGGTTCTTGCACTAGGTTGGCGCTGAACTGAACCCCCATAACAAAGCTTATCATGATCATCCCGAACATCACCATCAGAGGTTAGGACAGTATCCGAATGGTCCGAATCGTCTATTCGCGGACTCAGAGTGAGCAGAGATCCTTGAAGTCCAATAGTATCCAAGCTTTGATATCTACTCCTAGCACATCGATACCCAGCGGTAGCTTCCTGCCTACCAGTAGTCCACCACTATTCCATCCTGTTTATTCCTCAACCCAGAATTTGGCGTCATCTTCACCTCCAACTTCCACCTTCGGCGAGAGAAGTTCGTACATGCCAGTTCCAGCGAATTTACTGCAAGGAAATCCCTCTAACCATTTCGAGCCCAACTCTCATACAACCTCCGGTTCTCCATATGCACCGACGTGGAATGGTTATCATCCCTCTGACAGCTTCACATCATCACGCTACGCTCCAACTACCGCTACCTCACCATCTTTATGTCCGTATTCCGTGGCAGATCATGCCTCCCGTGATAGTTTCTACCCCAACCAGTTACGGACCACGACGTTCACCGTCAGGGAGGCGTCGATCCTGAATGGCCATCATTCCACTGCCAGTGCGCCATCGCCGCCCTATTTTCGATCTCCCTCGGTCCCAAACCCGGCGTCGATTTCGTCCCCGAGCGCCATTTCCATCCAGGAAGGCGCTTATATGCCAATGCGCGATATCCGTCCACCTAGTAGCCAGGAATCCCAGTACGGGAATATGAACAAGCGGGTTGGATCATTAGCGATGACAAAAGCTGGCATGAACCGCCGAAAAGATAAGTTTAGAGAACTGTTATACTGTCCGATACTTGGGTGCACATCAGAAGGGTTCACCGAAGAGCACAATCGTACTTGTACGTTGTTTGATTCTCTTTCCATCTGCGATGTGCTTATCCCTCTTGCTTAAGATCACATGCTGTCTCACGAAGGTAAACGCCCGTATCCCTGTCCAAAATGCGGGAGGAGTTTCAGAGGTAGGGGGGACCTCAAGCGTCACGTCGAGAAGAAGAAACCTTGCAACTAATCCGAAATTGAAGGTGTTGGACTATCGGTAAGCTGTATACATACATGTACAGGTTGTATTTTCGTTTCTAGGGCTTGATTTGGATTTACACGACGCGTAGGTAATGTAGTATTAACATATCCCGGGGGGTCTGTATTTTTAAGAGCAGGACTTATTTCTTTTATTTCTTTAACTTGAATGATTAACGTACTTCCGAAAAAGCAGGAGAGAAATGTATCATTCCCATTTACTTTGTATTTGCCTTTTATATTCCTTATCCCCCCAGCAAAAATCGTAATAGGCACAACGAGGTCTAGTACGGGGCTTCCAATACTCAGAGGAAGATGAGTCGTTGCATGCCAGGTACGAGGGGAGGTAAACAAGGTAGGCCCATCTATACTCGACCCCGTCCGTTACCTCGAACACCGTTACTACACGAAATACAGTGTTTGCCTTCCATTCAGCTCACCTCAATCCCTGGCATTGATAATCATAGACTCTGGTGGTAGGAAGCATTACGCCAGCGGAGCCCCTCGCCCTTGCATGAATCAAGATCTGGATTTTATACTCTCAAAGATTTACAAAACATCTAGAACGACGAAGATTTGGATTCTAAGTACATCACCGAGAATAACGATAGATTCCTGGTATACAACAAAATAAATCATCGTCTCAAAGTCAACCCTCAACGGCTGGGTTGTTGCAAGGCCGTTTGTTTTTGCCAATATGACGTTTAAGGTCCCCCTTCCCCCTAAAGTATTTTCCACATTTCGGACATGGGCCATGAGGGCGTTTATCTTCATGCGAGAGTAAGTGATCTGTTCAAGGTCTAAGCACATCTGATTCTCGGAGTAAAGAAAGACATACATGAAAGATTGTGCTGCTCGGTGAACCCTCGAGAGGTGCAGTCAGGTACGGGGCAGTGTATCAGTTTTTTATTCTTATCATTGCGGCGGGATACGCCGGCTGCTGTCATCGCCTCCGATCCAACGCGTTTTCGACACGCATTGACGGGCTGAGTCTCGAGGTCATCAGGACTATCTGTCCTGTCTGTCGGTATTCGAGAGGTGCTCTGTACGGGTGTCGTAGTCGAGGGCGACGCCGTGAGCTGGTGACCAAGGAGTGAGTTATCCAATTCACTAGAGTGTGGAGAGTCAGTGAAAGTCGATGGGAGTGAAAAGAAACCGACCTGCTCATGATGATACGATGAAAGACGAGTCTGGCGAGCGAAAGTTAAATACTAGCATGTCTAAGCTGTCTCTGCTGTGAGGCCCAGGAATCCAGGGTAAAATAGAGAAGACATGTTTCAAGAAAAGATGTGACAGACGGACAAAAAGTGTCTGAACTAGGGAGGATGTGCCACTAAGGATCCGGATGAGATATGGAGAATAACAGGCATGAGTTTGTTTATGTTGAGAGCCCCGCATGTGCGCTGACGGGGGGGCAGTGATTCGTACATAGGGAAAGGCGTCTGCAACGCGTGCTTGTGGACCCGAACAATTTTCCCGTCCAGTCAGGCTTGATAATCGTCGACTTCGGGTCAGATATCGCGATGGTCGCGTTCAGTTGAGAACAGCATCGTCAAGGACCATAGCATCGTCAATAGCATATCAATAGCATATCTTGATAACCAATAGCATCTAGAAAAACATGATATCTTCTCTGCTGTTGAAGACAGCGCACAGGTTGAAAAAAAATGATAGGAATGCAAGTCAGAGAAAGTGAGATTGGGCGGAATACCGCGATCGACATTAGAAAAATAGTTGGAAAAGACGACGTGGGAGACAAGAAACGTCTGGATATTTGGCCCAGCCATCCTACTCACCAGCGGAGGTTCAACGTTCAGATCTGGGTTGGCTGTTGCGGTGATTGGTGCAAAACCACTTGAGGCTAAGCTTGCCTAGATGCCGTGAAATGTACTTCACGAAATGGAAATGTTCCCAATAAAACGTCACATTAATTTTATCTTAATAACCAAATAAGTCGTGAGAAAAACGGAAAAAGTCCGATTTCTCTCCCTCACGACGTGCTATGTCGATACCGCGTTTTCAACTTTCAAGTCCCCATTGATGCCTCTCAGTAAGATATGACAATAATTGATTATTCCATAAATCTTGACATAGAACATTTCGCTATTTTCCTGCAAGACTCCAAACTCCCAAAAGGCCGTTGTAGTATCCTCGGACCCCACATTGGCCGGAACGTTTCCTCCAAGTGATCCAATTTGAAGCGAACCTCGGACAGGAGCGTTACTTGGGAAGATCAGAACGTGGTCATGCAGCGGGTAGAGCTGATGAGGTAGCGGACGATTAATGATGAGTACATAACAGCGAATTTTCACGCTAAAGCTCATTTGTCTCAGCCGCCCAACCTGAAGTATGCTGCTGCGTCTCTCCCCATTTGCTACTGAGATTTGGAGCTTCAAGAGATCCACAGCATCTCAGGGCCAAGGGCTCACGACTGGCACGGCAATCCTCACGTTCTCCGTTCAATCGCCCGGGTCGAGGGGAGGGGACTTGTAGAGGGTTTTTTGAGCGTGAAGTCCAGATAGAATCTGGGAGAAGTCACGAAGCTCGCAAGAAACGAAGGAAACATTGCGTTGACCAACTTATCTCAGGCCACCGAACGTTGGTTTTGTCACAGACTAGAAGCGCCCGCCCGGCAACCTTGCCTTCGACCGTCCACTCTTATGACTTTTTTGGTGTTGGTATGATTAATGAAGCACCGGGGAGTGAACTTCGCCCATTAAGACCATGGCCCAAAATCACATCGTCTCCATCGCACGAATCAGAAGCTTGTCAATCCCGTATCCCAACATGATGAAATGTTTTTCTATACGGATATGGGTTGATGATGCATATCTGCTACAGACGCCGGGCTCGCAAGCAGGCTTCATGAGGACGTGACTAGCTATATCGATTAACCTGCCACTCAGCCTCTCTGCCCGCGGCCACCGGGTGTAGTGGTGACGGTAGTTCTTCCAAGGACTTAGTCAAGTTGACTGCATGAGCCGTACTTGGACGTTATTTTGGTATTGCTATTTCTTGCTAGAATTTTCTAGCGCAGTTGTGCTGTTCATGACTGACGTTGCACGAAGGACAAGGCGTGCCGTTTTCAAATCATACATAATCCAAGTCCAACAGTTCTGCAGTTTGTAACACCCTCGAAGCCGATTCCAGTCGTTCTTGAGAACCTCCAACAAAGGGACAGTTTGCGTGGCGTGAATCTTTACAGTTATAAACGCCATTCGCAAATCAGTTATCTCCTTCACACCGGAAAACACGCTGTCCCCTAGTCATCATGGACCAGTAGGTTCTTTTCATATCCTTAGAACTTTCTTTATCTGACTCCCAGAGAATTTATTATCTCTTTCTTCTCAGCCCATGAAGTCGTTTCGACATCCAAATGTCAGTCATAGACGGGAAAGCTTTTGAACACGCAGTTTAGCTCTATACGCTCGTCTGGAAGCAGGTCGGGCCGTTGGCATACGCCGAAAAGATAAAAATTCATGCAAGGCGGAGGCAGGTCGGATCGTCGTCATTGGTAGCCGCGGGCGTGTTCTGCCGAGAATATACATTGCGGAATCGTTGTACTTTTCATTACCCAAGTGCATAACTCAGGAATTTACTGAGCGGAACCACCTTTGTACGCCCTCTGATTCTCTTTAGGTTTTCAATTTGCTCTGATCTCACTCTCGATTACTTGCGACGCCATGAAGATCGACGCCGTTTTGGCTCACGTAAGTACTTGAGGGGAAGGGTTACCAACACCACCGTGCTGTTTATGTGAAATTCAATGCACACTCCAAGTGAGTCTTCACAACTTTAGTAACATTCGATTCATTCGGGCTGAGATGAGTAAGACTCCGGAGCGAAAAGATAGGTTGGGAGCGTCAGCTCTATTTCTTTAAAAAGAGAACGAACATCTTTGCTCATCGGAATGCACCTAAGAAGAGGATGATGATGATGAGAAGATAACATGCACGACGTCCTTGCCGTCCTTGCCGTCTCACTTGAAACTCCGCTCCGGAGTTTCCCAGAGTCTGCTCGGGTCTTCCAGCTTGAAATTTCTTTCCTTGGCTCTTTCTTTACTACCGGCTCCGATCTCGATCTCCTTCCACAACACTTGGTGACGCTGGGAAACCCGAAATTTTGTTAAAAATCCGAAATGGTCCTGCAACTTAACGACGTCCGTTGCTCACAGGGGTAATCCTTTCAAATTCCAACTAAAGCTCCGTTAACTACACGCAGAGCTATGCCGGGTAACAGAGGAAGAATTATCGAGCACTTGGTCGATTGGACAAAGAAGCTAAGGCACTGTTTACACGGTACTTCATCAAACTACGCAATTGATTGAGAAACCGCTCGACGATCGGTCCCTTGGATAGGTACCACTTCTTGAAGCTTTGGCTCAATCTCAGACGACTCCGACTGCCTGACAGTGACCTTCCTTCAATTGAAACTTTCACCCTGTCAACGGAAAAGATTTGCCTCATGGTGATAGTCTCTCGCCGCTTAGATCGTGCATCTTTGTCTTGATACCGATCACTATTTCGACCGGTCCCTGGCGCGTAGCGCAAAACTTGGCCTCAGTTCAATATTCGTCTACGCTCCGAGCACTTCTACAGGCTTTAGGCTCGGCCGGTGTTTCCGAAAGGCCACGATGATACTTGTACTCGTGCGCTCTCCCACATCTCCTAACTTTGCTTCAAACCGCGATTCGAGGCATATCTCTACCTACTAAGGCCGTCGAGACGCTCAAATTACAACTTCAGTTGAGGCCTGCACAGGACAATCTTATGGAAATTTTACATTTTTGAACGGGACCTGGTACTGATTTCAAGCCACCTGAGACTCAAGGGCGAATACGTGCTACTGAGCTAGGACGCAAGTCATGTATCAGAACTACCTCAGCTGTAGCTGCGCAGGCTGGACGGCTGTATCTTTATCCCAACACCAGCCAGATACTGTCTCTGATCATCCCAATTCGTCGGATCCCCTTGAACGCTTGAGAACTATAAATCCTCAAAGGCAAAGGTAGCAGCACTTCTCCGTTGAATTATTCGGTATCAACCTCACCTGGAACATGTTTCAATGTACTCCTCACACTGGCAACGATGGGGGAAATTTTATGTTAGTTACGCACTAAAACGACACCAATCAACTTCAAATCTGTGATCGAAGATACGCAAATTTCCGACGGGGTCGTACAGCTCGCGTAAAACGCTTCAGGTTCAGTCGGTACCGTGTCACATAAGCCTCGATCATACTAATGTTTCAAGGTCGGGGAGCAGAACTTGTATCTCGACCAACGAACGATAAGCAGGAACCATGAGAAGTTCGGAAGCTCCCTCCCACACAAGTCAAAGCAATAAAAAATTCAAATTCACAGAGTCTCGGACCATCTGTGAACCATCTATCCAATTTCGATCGCTATGAAGTGATTATCTTGAAGTTCCAAATCATTTGAACCACCCATCCGCCGTCGTACGGTCTGAACGAGCAGACGAATATGGATGGATCGTAGTAAAATTACGGTAAATTACAATCACATCTCAATCCAGCGTTCTTGATCATTGATTTTCCAACGAATCGGAGGTTTAATTATTGGGAAATAACCCGAGCGTCCCGGTGTAAACTCTGAGATCTGAGTCCTTACTCGAATCAATCATTTGGCGGTAACGACTTGATGGACGACCGTTACCCAACCTTCAAGTTACGCCAGGCAGTGTTCCTGATTCCCGTCTTCTCTTAACGAGTTGGGCATCACCCGAATGTGGGGGGGGTTAGGCTGGAGTACGAGTAGCCATGGGAATGATTAAGAAAGATGTATATGAAATAAATGAATGCTATGTTGATAGGTGTTGATGGAGACCCGGGGAAAGCACGTCGGGCGAGACAGGTACAGGCGACAAAGGAGTTCAGTGTGGCTACGATTAAGTGCTATATGTATATGTCGGAGTAAAGACGGAGAAACTCAGGTTCATGCTGATATTCGACAGGCCCAAGTCCTATGAAGCCAATCAGAGGCATTAGCATACTGCGTCGGCATCCACGCCAGAACCTTCGGACGAGAGAGGGACGGTTGGGCCGTGAAAGGAAAAGACTCTGATTCATATTATATACAGATAAATCGTAAGGAGTGACAGTAAGGATTAACGACAGTAGAGAGTAATGACAGTAAAGAGTAACAATATATCGAGTTGATTCGTACCCGCAGCGGAAGGGTAAGAGGTGAGGATACAATAGGCAGATAAAGCGGAAAGACGGAAGACAGGTGAATGCAAATGGGGAGATGGCGAAGGGAGGGGTGTGATAAAAAGGGCTGGTATATAAATTAGAACGCGGGTATAGAATCTTAGATGATACTGATATTCGTAGACCATCCTGTCCGGATTGAGAGAGATAGCCGGTTAAGTGATAGGAATAATAATAAAGGACCTAGTAATACACAGATAAACGAGCGGACGTTCTCTAATTCTGAACAAGGTCAGCAATGGCCCGCAGAGACCACGAAGAAGCTGACATACCTCCAGAACGAAATACACGGTACATTTATTTTTTACAGACAACCCCATTCCAATTCTATATTTTCTATAATTTTGTTTCTAAACCTGTCCTTCGAATAAAAACAAAAATAAATAAGTAAACACAGGCGTTGACGAGAGCACAGCAGGATCTAACTCACCTCTCACATATCCGACCAATTTCCCATCTTACGAAGCGAATTGAACCGTGTATGACTCGGCGCAGTAGCGGATTTGCGGATGTTAACATAAGATTTCACCTGCCGCAGGGCCATAACTGTCGTTGAATATTCTTGTTCCTTAGTAGCCAACCCCCCATACGAATATGGTCCAAGTTTGGGCCTGGAACTGCTCTGGAGAACGGGACAGACAGGTTGAATAGTGTAGTCGTTCCATGGTTCCAATGGAAGCTCTCCACCTACTCGCCCTTTGCGTTGCTGTTCAGTACGCGTCAGCACATTTGCACAGTAGAGAAGAAGAAAAGGAATGAAAAACGCACAGAAGGAGCTTTCTTCAACTCGACAGCAGTCAAAGTATCAAGCGACGGTTGAGGGGGCATCACTTTCCTTCGTTGGGACAAAGACTGGTGTCTGCTTCGCACAGGAGACGACGGGAGCGAAGGTTTTACAGGTGACAAGGGGCTGCGAGATGCTGCCACAGGATTAGGAGAGGGAGGTACAGGTGGGAAGAAAAATCTGGTCATGTCCTTTTCTGCTTCTGCGGTAGGAGGTGAGAGCGTGAACGACACATGAGACATGTTGATGGGGGTGATCGGTCTCTTCCTGGTGGGCGTCTTTGGAGCGGTAGAGGGAGCGTTGTTATAGGTTGGAGATGAGGATACTTCTGGTGAGATAACGGGCGGAGAGAACGGAATAAGAGGGACTCCGGGAGATGGAGGGGAAGAGGTAGGTGTGCGAGGAGAGGCGGGGGGAGTAGATGCGAAGGGGTCTTTGTCGAGTAATGGTGCATCTGAAGAAAATATCTCCAGAGCTCCCAAATTGGCAGTGGGCGTGAATTCATCGTAGTATGACGGTGACAATGCTGAAACATTGAGCGACTTTTTCCCGATTCTACCATCGTCCGAGGAACCCCTCCTTTCTAATTCTTTCGAGCTCCTGCTTCCGTCTTCCGAGCTGTCGCTACTGACGCTGCCCCTCTTGTGGTGATAAGAGAAAATGAGGTTGAGGGGCGAAATACTTTTTTGACGCTTGTTCAACATGATAATTGATGAAGCTGGGGTAGAGGGAGGGGGATTAAGAAGGGGAGCGGAACAAGGCAATAAGAATAAATTGGACTGAATTTGATTCCCATTATAAACCGAATCCGACACTGAGTAAAGCGCTAGTTGGAAATATAAAATTTCGAGAAAGAACACAGTGATTACCGCCTCGCGTGGCTTTTTTCTCACGTGGGCGCTTTGCTGCGTGATTCGGGACTGTGATCGGCTTCGTTTCTCAGATCTCAAACGCAAACCCGTCTCGTTTCCTTCACATTGAAGATCGTCTCCAAGCTTACCTGAGCTCTGAAGAAAGAAAGAAAAAACATTTAAAAATTTAGTACGAGAAGGAATCAATTTTATCAAGATCACACAGATTATGGCACTGAGCGTCGTCCCATGATCCCGCTCACAGATGGATGATGCCATCCTGTCGCACCTCTTGACATCTAACGGAACCAGCCCCAACATTCAAGACATCTCCCAGTATCCAACTGCTTGAAAAGCCGGCTATGATTCACCGAGCAGACTCAGTGCTAAATGATGTGGCACACGTCCGTGTGCTGTTTCCAAAGTACATTCTGAAGAAATGAAAATATTTCCGCGATGCTACTGTGCAACAATCTAACGTTACGCCCTTGCATAGCCTGCAAAACAAGTGTAACATCTGTCTAATAACCACGCGAGGCCGCCCAAGAGACGATGACGCCACCGTTGGGTTACCGATGATGGGTGAACATCCTGCTCAAAGCTGCCAGTGCCAGGGTGGAGTTTTCTGTATGTGGAATCTGCCTGCACTTGAAGTATTTGAATTCCGTCTCGAGAGCCTGGTGCGCAGTGCAACCTCGTTGACGACGAAACAGCCGGTTTTGGATTGACACGAACCAAATACTCGCATTGCAAGGTGGACGGACCACGGATTTACGCGTGATGAATTTTTCATTTTGGTCAGCATTCAAACTGTGGACCGCCTGTCGAATGGAGATTGCCATTCTAGACTGACGGTTAGGTTCGAACCGGGACTCTCGGACGATCACAAAAATAAATCACTCCATAGGGAGAAGTCCTCTTCCATCGAGAATCTGAAAAGAGGGTGTATCGTACGTAGGTACATGCAAACTTGCGCGTAACGTCATCGAGTGTAACGACTTTGTAAGATATTCGAACAGTAACTTATTACCGGCGTTCGTGAAGCTCCAGACGACCCAAAGTAAAAAGAGTCCAGAAGGACACTAATCGGTGAATGTTTAAATGATGTGGCAAAGTGCAAGAAGGAACGCCCCAACACGGCCCAACTCGTCATCCACAACAATGTTCGCCGGCTATCGGTGAGGTTTCCTTTTTCGCTTCTCGCGCGGGTGCCCCATGGGAATTTCTATGGGAGATAAAATGACTCCTTTATGGTATCTAGAGTTAGAGACACAAATAAATTGGCCTGTTTCGACGTGACGTTGAGCCTTTTGTGGCCTGTGCTGCGACTCCCGACTCTCGAGACGGAAAAAGTGGGAGAACCGGAAAAAGAAAGTTGATCGTTCCTATATTTTCCCACGAGCCAAACATCCCACTCTGCCAAACATCGCGTCCGTCTGCCCCTATGTACACTCAAGTCCTATGTGTCCTTTCACAGCACTCTCTTGATGGCGATCTCATGCCAAATTGGAATTCTACTCAAAAAAACTGGCATTCTCACGCCTGAGGCGTCCATCTTTGAAGAGGCTAGGCTTCAAGTTCAAAAAACGTAGCTTCCCTCTCTCCTTGAGATCACTTCAAATCTTCTCGGGAAAGTTCGACGGTTGCCGTTCGTAGTACCTAATATCCACGAGGAAAAAAAAAAGGACGAGTCCTACTAAAAATATCGTAGCCAACACGGATTCTGGACGTTGGTCGTATTAAATTTAGCAACATTGACAACTAAACGACAAGCTTCAGGGTGCAAACCTTGAAACGCTAAACCGTGAAGTCGTCGGTCGACCATCCTTCATTTGCGAGCATCGGATAGAACACAAGTATGTTCCATGAAGCATGTATGTCGCCCGCATGATTTCCCAGTCTTCAAAGAATGCCATCGATGGGGTTATCGAAAAACTCTCCTTTTGGCTTTGATGACGACTTTCAAGCTAACTGTCAGCCCCAGCGGCTGTAGTTTGACTTTGAGTATGTACATTCGCAAAAAAAAAAAAAAAAAACGCCTTTGAGTTGTCCCGGACGATGATGAAACATCTGTCATCGGTCCATCCTTCGAAAATTCTGCGGATCTTCCGGGGGGAAAAAAAAAAGCACATGTAAGTTATAATCTTAACACCGAAACGCAACTCCATTGGAAACAGCACAGCGACAGTTGTCACCGGAGTCGAACACTTTGAAAAGTCCGTCTCTTGGCAACATTAACTGAGGGAAATGCTTAGGAGTATCAACGTGGCTCCAACTCCCAGAAGGCCTCTGGGGGTCTTGGACAGACCCGGTGACAGACCCACAAGTCGCAGTTAACGGAGGGGTAAAAACCTGGTAAAATGACAATCGACAAGCCCCTCCGCAGCGAATGCTCGCTTAGGACTGTCTTGGGGACGACGAACCTGACGTGGGAGGAAGGGAGCGGGGGGGGGGACGTCATCGCAACTTGAAGTTGCAGGGGACTTCCAACGTGCGACCAACTCCATTCAACAAGCCATTCTTCCTGTTTTCCTGTGAACAAGCAAAAAAAATCATTCATTCCGTCGGTTTTGTCGCGATGGCATCAGGTGCCATAGATCTATAAATAGAAATTCTTGGGCACAAATGAAGCTAAGCGTCGGTCAAGGTAGTCTACTCGGTAAACACAAAACGTAAACCAGCCGAAGACAAACTAACATTGAGCTAGGGCGAACCTGAGCGAACTTGTAGTTTTTGGGATGAATGAGATCCAATCTGTACTGAGATAGATGAATAATGCTGATTCATAAACAGGTCGTGGCAAAACCGGAATCCCGTTATCCGTATACGGGAAGGGCATGAAGGCATTGGCAAACGCGTACGATTTACAAAACGAAAAAAAAGACTAAGTTACAGGAGCTACGGTATTGTGTGATATGCCAGACGAAAAGGAACCTAACGAAAATTGAAAAAAAAAAAAAAGGGAATGACGGATGACGTTCGTCTGAGAGAGACAAAACGAGGGTATGTTACAGTGACGATAAGAGTATAGAACATGAAGGAAGGTAACGAGGAAAGAAGAAAGAAAACCCTTGTCTACAAAAGCCAGTCGAAGACAAGAGCTAGAAGGAGAAAAAAAGCAACCAAGGACCATAAACGCACTAGCATCTCACTTCAACCTCCTCAATTGATTGACAACATGCTGCATATCCATCTGATTCCACTCACCAGACCATTCTCTCCCTTTCCTATGCGTCTCCGGTGCAACAAGATGTTGAGGACTAGTATCCTTCTTCTTACTCGGCATTGTCATCTTCAGAGCTGCAGGTCCTCCACCACTTGTGAGCTTAGCAAAAGCCAACTCTCTATCCGCGTTTAATAAATTCGAGGTCGACGTCGTTCGCTGATGTTGCTGCTCATGTAGACTTTGGCCTGGACCTGAACCTGAACGAGCTGACCGCCGAGGACGTGTGGTGGTGTGCAACGTGTTGGACCGCGAGAGGGACATTTTTGGTGAAGTCGAATTCGAGACCTGTACTTGAGCTGGATACGGCACCGAACGTTGGGATGAAGAATCAGAGAAGGACAACGAAGTCGTTGACGTTGATAAACGCTTCATATCAGCTGTAGTCAAACAGTTCAGTAAAATGATATAGAATGAAGATGTTAGCTCACCTCCCCCATATTTCCTCCTCGAACTAGTCATCGAATCCTCCGTCAATGACTGACTAGACCTCCGGGTCTTGAGGCTACTGCTCCCAATTCCGCCTGACGCGTCAACGGTCAAACCAGCCCCCAAATGTCCAATCGTGACCAACTCTGGCGGAACGTTCTCTCCAAATGTCCTAACAAGTTTCGCCATCTTTTTTCTTCGGATATTTGTTACCCGAGAACTCTCGAATTCAGAATCATCAGGACAAAAAGGACTATCACGATTGAGCGTTCCAAAGGTAGGTGAAAGTGGAGTTGAAGGCTGTTGATTTGGCCCTTCAGCCGTCGTAGGTGATGGTAAAGGAGGTGGTAAGACGTTTATGTTTATGGTTGACGGTAAAGGGGGTATGGTAGGAAGGGATAATGACGGTCTGCTGTTCTGGGTGCCGGATGATGATGATGAAGTTCTGGCAAGTGATAGAGAGGGTCTACCATGACTATCAGATGAAGAGGAGGATTTCGTCGTATTTGACGAATAGTCAGGTCGTCGACGGGAAGAGGAATTTGAATCCGTAAGACCGTCAACTGTGGGAGTTTCTCCAAGGACCATCCCTAATTTTCGTGTGGACTTAATGAGTCGATTTCGTTGCGCATGAGTCAATCCACTGGCAGCATTCTGTAATTGTATCGGCATTTTTTGGAAATAGAGAGAAAAACAACAAAAACGGCTGAATCGTGGTGGGATTGTGGGCAGCACTGCTGAACCGTGAATGGGGAGAGTAGATGAATAAAAAGGGAATGAACGTGGTCGTTAAGAGGAACAGAACAAGGTTACATTCCCTCCTATGTATCGAACAAGGACAAGGAACAGTCAAACATCAAGACAAAGCGGACGCGTGGGAAAACGTGTCTCCTGACCCAATCGCGAGACTCAGTCACTTCAGGCCTTGAGCCATTCCAACTGCTCATCTTCAAGCTTCAAGGGTTTGTCCATTCATGTAGAGGGCCACTGTACATAGCCGTAGTTTATTCATTAGCGGGACTCTGAGGCTAAACCCAAACAACATTCCCCGCCCGCCGAACAGAATACGTAACCATTTCCAACTGGATTGACAGCTCGTAACGGGGTGTCCCACGATAGACAAGAGCCTTGGGGAGCTTTGCAGTCTTTCGCAAGATTCAAAACATTCACGGAACAACAAATGAAATGGAAGCAAAGCACCATGACAAGCGGCGAACCCTTCCTGCGTGCGCAAGACAAGGTAGGCAGTTCGGAGATAGATGCTAGACTGTCACTAGTCCGTTTTCCTGTCAGTCATTTGACATACTGGTTCAGTACAAGTTGGCATATTGGCAAAATGTCTGCCACGGTGCCTGTATGGGCCACGACACAGCCAGACTAACATACCAACGCCCAGAAATGCCAGCGACACCATAATCTGCACTGGTTTCACTCAAATCACTGATGGACACCAAGGTCCAAAAGAGAGAAAAGAAAAAAGTAATCGTTGAATTACTACAAGATCAACAGGAAGAAAACAATCCTATCGAAAGAATTATAGCAGTAACCCAGCGACAAGTCCAGCAATGGAAACGAGACCTGCAGCGTTCATCGACAAAGACATAGCTCCATTGTTACCGGTTGTGCTGCCGGTGGTGCCAGTGGTGTTTGTGGGGTTGGCAGTAGAACCACCAGCACCCGTAGTTCCACTTCCGCCTGTAGTTCCACTTCCACCTGTAGTTCCACCTGTAGTAGTTCCGTTGGCAGCGCCTCCCATAGCGGTCTGTTGGAAAGTGGCAAAGGTCTTATCGGCTGTCGGGTTCACAGCAAACACCATTCCCTTTGTACAATGTCTATATAGGACCGGATAAAAAGTCAGGTGTGTATTTCATAAGGTAATATAACGAGACGTACGGTTGTTGGGCACAGTAGAACCAGAGAGGAGCCGAGGCATTTTGCAGAGTGAAACTCCAAACAGGGAATTGGGTGGCGTTTGCTGCTACAGGCATGAAACCCGAGTCGACGGCTTGGGCTGACCTGGAAGCACGCACACGGGAGAGAACGTTAGAAACCAAAGAGACGTAACACCAATGCTACGCACTTTACGCATGGGTTCGCAAACGTTGACTGGGTTACGGTCTGTACGTGTGAAAATTAGGAATTGCATCTCGACAGGAGAAAGCGGGGCCATCATACGTGGTTCTTGGAGACGCTTAGAAAAAAAAAAAAAGATGTCAAAATCACACCTATCCCGAAAGGAAAAAAAAAGTTACTCACAATTGAAACTGAATGGTATCTCCAGCCTTGGCGGTAACCCTAGTTGGAAAAGCGATTGTGAGATGGGAAGAATCGGTTGAAGATCAAGAAAGAAACGGACTGGGTGGGGCTGTAGGTCAACGAGTTATTTCCACCAACAACGACAGTGAAAGTCTCAGCAGCGACAGAAGACGCAGCAACGAGAGCAGCAGCAGCGAGAGCGAATGAGCGCATCTTGTGTGAGTTGGAAGGAAATGAAGCAAATATGTAAATGAATTTAAAGTAGCTTGTACTTGTAAAGTCAAGAGCCTTGAGAAAACGTCAGAAAACTAATCGTTCAGCTGGTAAAAGCAGAAACTCACTCAGCTCTTTTTCTGAAAGTGAACGAGGTGGTGGGTTGAAGGGACACAAAGGTATTCATTCAGGGTCGGGATGAGGCATTTATATAGTTATTCGGGGAACACTCCTTAACGATCCCCGTGATGACACCGGCCAATCGGACCTCACCGGGCATGGTTTGAATTTGTCTGACGGCTGAATCGGGGGGTCGTCATCATGGCAATGCTCGGCTAGAGACCCACAAAAGGAAATTTGATCGATAAGGTTGGAGGGAGGGCGGTACACTGCTGTGATGACGACCCCCCACCCCGTGCCAAATTTAGCTCCTCCTGAATCCATCATGAATCGTTTCGTGGCCTTGGACGAACGATCTGAGGGCTATACCCATATTCTCCTCATCACCACAGGCAGTGTAGCCTCCGTAAAGGCTCCTCTTATCGTTCAAGAGCTACTCAAGGTGAGATCACCATCTATCCCTGTACCTGGCATTGACGGCGGTAATGTAGTATGCCAAAGTCAAAGTCGAAGTAGTCGCCACCAAGCCTTCATTAACCTTCTTTGATACCACCGAAATCGTCAAGACGGGGGCTAGAGTTTGGACAGATCGAGACGAATGGACGGTTCGAAGATTTTTGCTGTGCGAGAAATGGAAATAATTCATTTCTCATTCACCCGGTAGGGAGAATACAAGATCGGCGACCCTATTCTACACATCGAACTCAGGCGATGGGCGGATATTGTCCTCATAGCCCCTTGTTCGGCGAATACGCTCGCCAAAATAGCTGGCGGAATTTGTGATAATCTTGTGGTGAGCTTTCATCAAAGAAGAAAAAGATTTCCATAACCAACCTTCTCGTCCGCCCGCACAACAGACGTCTCTTCTCCGAGCACTCTCCCCGAACATTCCGACATTCGTTTTCCCAGCCATGAATACTCTCATGTACGAACACCCTCTAACAGCGGAACACCTTAGAGTCGTTCGCGACGTTATTGGTTATCAAGTTGTTGGACCAATCGGGAAACAGCTAGCATGCGGTGATGTAGGTAAGTAACTCGATCACCTTTCCCTTCCCATTTGATTTAGAATCTTTGCAATTGACTGCTCCGTCACTACCTTAGGCCTAGGTGCAATGACCGAATGGCGGGACATTGTAAATATAGTAGTCAAAAAACTTGATCTACAAGAACGGGAATCAGACACTTGAATCATGATCCAAAACTTCGATTACTCCCGACTTGTGAATTGAGTCTATTAGAAGAGAACTGTTTGAATTTACTCTCACCTCAAGAATGTAAACAGGACCACAACGTGTTCTGAGATCTACTTGAAAAGACGATTACAAGATGGATGATCAAGAAGTAAATGAGTGCGATGTAAAAATTAAATAGTAGTAAACCGCGGTTATCCATAGAAATGAGCAAGGCGGCGTGAGAACTATTGATAGCGAGCAGTTGAGCGGGAGTTATTGCTGGCAGTGGTATCACTTGTTCTGCACATACCGACTCTTTGCAGTCCTGGTTATCTAGTCATATGCCTGATTCTAATTATCAATCTTGTTTTGTCCTGAAAACAGCGTCAATATTCACGTTTTCCATACATACTTTCTTTGACCCCTGCCGTAAACTGTCCTCGATTCAGGATCCAGATCACCTCTTGTGAACAAGTCTATCTATTCCCCCTTAGCCGTCTATATATAGTGTTCAAGCTTCCCGCTGCCTGCCCAACCAGCACCTCACGAATTGTTCTTCTTCCTCGCAAACACATGAATGTGAGCAAGATCAGGAATGCTTTGCAGTCGCTAGGTGATATCAATCAACAAACGTGACGAGCTCCAGAACGAATAACTCACCGGTGGATTCACGAACCAAGCCGTCTCCCAGACATCCTCGTCCCACCGTTTCTTCACAAACTCATTGACTTCTACTCCAGCTTTCCTAACCAACTCTTCCTCCTCCTCCGTACCTTTCGGTGAAACTATCATCTTCTCTTTCGTGACCCCCCACTCTGAAAGTGCCGGAAGACACAAAGGTAGTCTAGATGGGGAAGGAGGGGGAGACGTGTTCCCTGTGAAACCCCAGATTCCATCTTGAAAGATACGATCGTTAACTAAGGGGTCTACGATGTCGGGGTGGTATATGGGGATTTTGGTCCAAATTAGGGTATGTTCGACCTCTAGAGGAACTGGAATGGAAAACACACAGGTAAGTCACTCTCTGAGATGTGGGTGAATATGAAGAAAAATGCACCAGAATAAGGCCAATCATTTTGAATGATGCTGATGTACTCCAAAGGGACATCTCGAGTGAAATATCGAGGAAGAAGGGTTGTGATCTTTGTTCCGTTGCTAGCATAACCTTCGAGGTCCCTCTCTCTGAGAGCAGACGGCAAAATAGACAACGTGTCCGGTTTCCCCCATTGTAAACGATACTTCAAGAGATAATTTACTATAAATGCGGGTTTTCATCTTAGTCATAATCGAACGTCTTATCGAAACAATTCAAACATATCAACCACGCACCCATCGTTCCGTACTGTTCCTTGATGCCAGCACTCCATGAATTATATCGTTGTTGAAGCTTTATGTCCCGCTTCAATAAGCCAAGATCACTGCAAAAACCATTCAAGTCTCAGTGTCGTTGCTTGTCGTTGACGACGGAGGGGGGTTCGTCTCTTGCCCTGAATTTACAAATGTCTTGAGCTGTTCCCATGTAAATTTTGCTGGATAATGAGCGAGAAGTTCTTCTTGTGTGGGTGGTCCGGTTCCAAGAGGCACGTCTGAAAGTTTGAGTACCGTCATTGCTGGGTATAATAGAGTCGTACTGTAGACAGTGTGCCAGCTCACTGTCAGAGTGTAAAACCGAATCTAGCCCGAAATCGTAAACCCGAATTTTTCGCATCGGCCCAACGTGGTAGCCGAGATCCGAAACACACGAGAGCACGTGTAAACCAAGCACCAAAATCTCATGCTTTCGAGTTCACTTCCACCAGGCTCGATTCCATAAATTATCGTCTGATTTTTCCAGCCCTTGCATCACCCCTCTCATCGAGACCATGGACTCTCCATCATGGAAAGATGCTATATCAGCAGCAGTAGGCTCCTGTCTACCTTGCTTCACGTCCTCAAACGACGCCGAGACTGAACCTCTCCCAAATTCATCATCATCCCGCAGTCGGCCTCCTCAACATCTTGAAGCTCTTCTTGCAGATCCTCATGATACGGATACTGAAGCAGAGACGGTCTCACTTCATTCTAATATAGGGGCTGGTAGTGGGACTCTGCGTGGGAGAAAAAAGAACAAGAAGAAGAGGAATCAGGGAGGTGGAATCACTCTTTTCGGGCTCAACCTCTTTGGAAGACGAACGGGTGCTATACATCTACCTGAAGATGACGATGAAGTAGATAGGCTTCTTCATCGAAACCAGGGCTCCTATAATCGTCGAGTTAGACGAACATCTTCAACGTCTACCGCACCATCAAGCTCACTTACATTCGACCCCGACGCATCACCTCTTGACCCAGCTTCGATTGACCAACTAACACCAGCGCAATTGGAAGAACGAGCTCGTCAAGCTGTGCTGGAAGCTGAAGAAGAGAGAAGAGCGAAAGAAGAGAGGAAGAGGATACGGAGGGAGAAAAAGGAGTTGAAGAAACTCGCCGCTCAGCTCGCTGTTAGTGGACCGGGAGACGAGGGAGATTTTGAGGGCTTTCAAGGGAGTGGCGGTCTTCGTCCCACCGTCGGAGCAGGGGCAGGCTCGAACATCAACACTGATTACTCGTTCATTCCATCTACGTTACTCAATCCAGACACGCTTGGAACAAGGTCAATGGATGACGAGGCGGATGGTTCAGCTGATTTAGATGGCACCCTCTATACAGGTAGAAGTAGAGCTGGAGGTGCTTCAGTGAGCGGTGGAGGATCCGACTCGCAACGTTCACCCGCTTCAGGTTCTGTTGCGTCATACCAGGAGTATCATCAATTCCAACATCCGAACGTTGTCAATCTCACACCTTCGACGACACCGACGGTGAAGAAGAAAAAGAAATCCTCGAATAAATCCAAATCGAGCCGGTCACATTCGTCTGCGACGTCTTCAACTCAATCGCCTTCACTCGCTTCCCCTGTGGGTACTGAGTTCATGGGATTGCCTTCTTCAGCGTCTCCACTAGATGACTTCAGGCTCCCTAACAAGCCGTCGTTGGTCATAGGGGATTCATATTCAGTTAAGGAAAGGGGATTTCCCGGACTTGGAGGGCTGACGAGAGCCGGAAGGAATGGTGCGTTTTTGGCGAGTCGAGGGGATGAAGCGTAGCAGGCTGCGGTCCTTCTGTTTTCCCTTTGGACCTTTTTTCGAGTTTTTTCGTTCGAACACGGCGGCTTCAGTTGATCTTCAAATTGTCAGTTTCATAGCTTACGATCTTTGTACGACAGTAGGCGTTGTATCTGCAACCCAACCACGGCTTCTGCTTTATCTTTTATCTTGTTCAACCCTAACGACGTATAATGACTAAATTTCCAAAAACGAGGGGCGTACAAGTAACAATGAAATCTGCCAAAAAAGGTGAAGCCAAACCAGAGCCTCTCGAATAATCCACAACACGGATGTCCCTCTGACATGTTCTCAACTCAAAAACCGAAGCCAGCGCGGCCGTGAACGAGTGTCCTTAGCCGAGCTACTAGAGATCCGAGTCTCTCTTCTTGAAGCTACGGCGCCACTCGATCCAGAATCTTCAAAATACTGGGGTGGCGGGGCACAGTCGATCTTTTCTCGATCATCGTCAGGAGCAATCCCCACGTCTACAACTTCTCCGCTAAACAATCTCTTCAATACGGTTGTCCAAACACTTTCTGATATACGGACGGGTATCTTTTCGCCGTTTAATAGCGCAGTTTTGGTGAATGTGATTCGGTGAGGACTGATTCCGCCGAGCTCTTCGGGAAACTCTTGGAGTGCTAGCTTAATCGCTGCCTGGTCGAGATAAAGGGGGGTTTTGTTAGTTAAATAGCGCCATGGTACTAGTTGTGTCCCAAAAGGAAGAAACAAATCACAAGAGACCGACCTCGTAGGTTTCGGCTGGTTGGACGTATACCAACTTGTCCCCGATTCTGAAGGTAATGTATTCGGGGGATGGTCGATTACTGGTACCAGTCGCAGGGGGAGCTTTAGAGGAGACTATGGCAGAGGTCATTTCCAATGGGGAGGGCTATGAATACACGGGCTGCTAGGCGGCTCAGGTTGGATTGGGCAAGGCGCACAACTTGGGCTTTTAATGCTTTACTTATCGGCGGTATCGAGTGGCGTCTTCCTGTCAAAGGGGGCTATGCAATTAGTTCAGTACTTGCCATGAATCTGACTTGAACTATTTCAATCATGATGCTCAAGGTTGACACTGTCGCATTTCCGACGCATGACATGTTCCTGAATGTCAATGTCGGCCGCTCTTGGGCGAAAAAGAAATACTTTTGTCGAACAATACGGGTTGTCCGGTTGGGTATCACTTCATGAATAGCCATGAACGGATCCAGAATACAAATTGACCTATGATAGATGTGCTCACAGCTATCCTGATCACCTGGAATACTTGCTTAAAGTCGAACGTTGAACGTCCATATAAAGCGGCCCTTCAAGGTACACTCGGAAGCTAAGCGGAATGGACTACAAAGGCTGGCACTTGAATATGTGACTCAGTTCATTCTTCCGTCTAGTGAGGGACCCCGCCACAAATAACAAATATGTATAGGATTTTTCATGATGTCAATAGACTTGATGTATGTCCGCTGCCAGATATCATGAAAGGGTCTCGCGAAAGTCATCAAATCAATAAGTTCTTTATGATGGTGGTGTTCAACCATCGTCGGTAAACTCCGGGAGAATTTGATGCCCGCCGTGCTGTGCCGGTCGGCATCATCCTTTTCGTAACGCACAGCACTTCAACATTGCACCTTTTCGAATATCATCGTTTGTACATACTAGGGTTCAAACCCGTGGCTTTGCCACGGGGGCTAAGTACATGTTTCATCTCACAGTTATAGAATAATTTTTTTATTGTTCTGGACTTTGAAGGCTCTGTACTCGGTAAGTTTAGATTCAAGCTGTTCTACTTGATCTGTTCTGATTCATGCATCAAGGTACCTTTGGTGAGGGTACAAATTGTCTCATCCCAATTTTGAAGACCATTGCAATACTTTTTCTGACTCCATACATTGCTCCTGGTACTGACATTGAAGACTCTGGTAGGCAGCTCGCATAGTAGAATCACTGGACATGATTCAACTTTTAAAATGAGTTCATGTAGAGGTAAACCCAGGCCCTCTGTAACCACTATCACTCATTCAATGGAAGAGGGAAAATTAGACCTGCTCAAATATATTTGGAGAACTCTGAATGCTCTCTGCTCTCCTAGAGATCAGTTCAAGGGATAGGTGTTAATGTTATCTACCTTATCTTTTCAGCAGGAGAGAATAGATCTCCCTCATAGGAATTTGTCTAAATATTGTCATGTTCAATATTGAGGTACACAAACTTGTTACAGGTGAGAGAGATGGACTACATTAGTCTTCAGGGTGGTGTTTCATTGCCTTGCATGCAATGTATGAGTGGTAATCAAGATAAATGTTGGAACTGGTGATTGTGGAGACTGCAGCAGGAATAGTTGTGGAATTAGGGATAGAGATGGGGGTAGTTGAAAATCTATAAAAAGCAGAGGTGAGGCTGGGCATTTTTATCAGAAGGATGTACATTTGGATGGAAGATTGGGTTGTACTATAGAAGATTGCTGTCTACACTGGAAAAGTTATTTGACCTTCATATATTAATGTCTTATTGATGATGTTGTGATTTGCAACTGTGCTCATGAGTCTGCAGGGGTTGATTGTAATTTATATAGTTCTGACACAGATGCAATAGGAATCAGATTTA
Source organism: Marasmius fiardii PR-910 (assembly GCA_014904975.1). NCBI lineage: Eukaryota > Fungi > Basidiomycota > Agaricomycetes > Agaricales > Marasmiaceae > Marasmius > Marasmius fiardii. The sequence goes on from MU127810.1 coordinate 239,967, forward strand.
ATGTTTAATTTGGGGAAGAATGTGCTACAGGCAAGGGCAATGAGGTAGGAGATGGGAGTTGTGGTAGTGTCCCATCTTGTATGTAATACATAAGTGGAGAGTCTACTTAGTATGGTAGAAATTCATCTCGATATATAATTGGAGAATTTGGAGATTGTGGGGACTGGGAGAATAACTGTAGTTGGACTTGGATAGGACTTGTGGCAGCAAGGCCTAAAGTGACTGGAGAAAGATCAGTGGCAGAGTTGGGAAAGGTGTGGCAGTAAGAGTTGTGGAGGTCAGGGCTCTATAAAGGATAGAAGGGAAGGCTGACAGCAGCAGCTGTATTAGCAATGCCTTCCCAATAGTTATGCTGAGATACAGCTTTTCCATCCACCATTTAATTTGCATTAGTGAGGTGGTGGTGTTAATATCTCAGCAGGGTCATAGAAGGCTCTTGTCATTATAAAATGGCACATACAGATTTTGAAAGATAATAGACTAAGGAAAGCTCTCATATTGTTTAAGATGATAGATAGCAGCTAGATTTGAGGATAATTGCAATCCAGAAACTGGTGTATATAGGGAAAAGTAAGTGAACATGTCAATCTACATTGCAGGCTACACTTCAACTTGATTTGTATTTAGTTGAACATGACTGTAGATTAGTTATCTGCAATGTATCATTGACAATAATGCAATGCTGGAACTTACAGACCTGAGGGGGAGGCAAGCCAGGAAGCGTGTGACACATGTACAGCATCATCATGTGATGCCACGGCCGCGAGCCTGCCCTAAACACCTACGCCCGTTTATCTTTAGATAATGAACACTTTATGTAATACCTGGCTGAAAGCTATGCCTACTACTTTCAATAAACAGTTTCGACGCCCTCCGATTATAGCTCAAGTTTCAGCGCAAAAAACAAAGCCAACGCAGCCTCGAACGCCGGGTGCTATCTGGGGGATCGGAAGACAGAGTGAACGTTCGAGCCTTCGTTGACGTTGAAGGCCCGGAGGCCGTTCCTCCAGGACTTCCAGGGTATTGGGGCGGTGCCGTACACTCAACCTTTCGATCAGACTCGGACTCGTCGACGGGAGCAACATTCACGTCCAAAATTGCTCCTTTACACAATCCCTTTACTACTGCAGCCCAGGCATTCTCGGAGATACGAATACGCAACGGATCACCGTTGGTCTTCAAGCGATCAGCTATGGTAAAAGTGACTCGGTGGGGGCTAATCCCATCAAGCTCTTTAGGGAACTCTTGGAATGCGAGGTTAACCGCCGCCTGTAGAGACAAAAGACTCATCAGTATAATAGCATATAGTACGACCGAAATGGGAGAAGAATCAAAAGAGACCGACCTCATAAGTATTGGCTGGTTTGAGGTAAACCAGCTTCTCCCCCATCCTGAAGATGATGTATTCGGGTTTGGGATACATCTCGCTACGTATAGTCGTCTTGATGATTCAAAATGCACCTGCATGGAACAAAGTCCTTTAATATCCACTGGCACTAGCGGTAACCCCACAACTTACCATAGTTAGTAGCGCCTCCACGATCCGGGAGTGCAAATGACGTGGGTATCTGTGAAATTTATGAATCATACTAGGTTGAGGAACGTCGAATACTACTGTTGGGTAAAGTGACGATTGCGTCCCGCATTGTGAACAACCATAAAGGAAAGACAAATCGACATATGTTATTCATAGCTCTCCCGGTACTCTGCGATAATAAATTATTAGTATGAGTAATACCTGAACGTCAAGTACAGTAATAATACATTTGAAGGCACTTGTGAATATATACAACGTGCGTGGAGATAAATAAAGCTGAGCCAAACTCCCTGCTGACCCTCCGATAAACAATTTCAACACAAAAGCCGACGCCAATGCCCCCTCGAACGCTGTCTCTTTGATGGTTTACAAGAAGACGCGGACGTAGTAGGCTCCCTTGAGCATCCACAGGCAGGCAGTACCGGTCCAGTGAAGCCCGAAACTTCTAGGTAATGAGGTGGTGGCGCATAATCTTTTCGATCCGACTCTGGGGCAACGACCACGTTCACAACTTCGTTTGTGATCATCCCATTCACTGTAAAAGACCAAGCACCTTCTGAGATACGGACGGGTCTCTTTTCGCCATTCAATCTAGCGTTTACGGAGAATGTGATTCGGTGAGGACTGATCCCATCAAGCTCATCGGAGAACTCTTGGAAGGCCAGTGCAACAGCCGCCTGCAAGCGTCAAAAACATAAATGGATGAGCATATGTGGGCCAATAGAGGGAAAGGAGACCGACCGCATAGGTTGGGGCTGGTTCGACGTACACTAATTTCTCCCCGAGCCTATAGGTAATAACTTGGGGGGGAGAGCGTGCGCCAGTGTCAACAAGGGAGTTGGAGCCGGAGGGTACAGAGGCCATTTCAGCGAATACAGATAGTTGCAATGAAAGCAACCTGCATCATGCAGAAGCTCATTTATATACCTACCAATGGTCGTATGCTTTTCCTCTCAAAGAGGCTCTGCAAAACGTTGAGAAATAACTACAGCACTTCCATCATGATCCTGATGGTGATACCCGCACAGATAGATGGTTCAAGTTCATAGCAGTGAGTTTCGGAATATCACAGGTTCCGGAGATCGGCCGTTAAGCCTAGTCAATGCTATGCGCCGTAAGTAGCGGATAACATTGAACAAACCCTTGGCCTTCTTTTTCTTTCACCTGCCTACTTTTGTTGAGTCCCTTGATCGTTGGACACAGCATCTTCGACCAAGAGTTGCGGACACTATACAGTGGAATGATATCTGTTAGGTATTTGTGATGAGATTGACGGTCATGAAACCGGTATGGCAGATGCGCGATTGTTGATACCGCTCCCGTGAGCAAATGGGTTTTGCGAGGATGGTTCCAGCTGAAGATCTCTCACGCACGGCCTGCCTTCGGAGTCTCTTCGCAACCTTCGACGCTAGCACTCAACATCTGAGCGGGATAGAAAGTATTTGAAACAGTTCAGTCAGTAATTATGTACTCAGTATCTCATCACAGACCGTGCATTCTCCTGCTATTTTCGCTTCTAGTCGCTCGGAACCGGAGCCATGCATTTCGTCAAGTGCAATGGAGACAGGAATAGGGAATACGATCCCGGGAGTGAGATAAATAAAAATTAGATCATTACAATTAATTCAATAATCCCGATTTTGTTGAGATGATGCAAGTACGTCCAAACCTCGTCCGAGATCTTCTCCCAAGAGCACTTACAGCTAGTCATCGAAAGACTGATCCCTGAGTGAATAAAATACCGTGGATGACCTACGCCGGAGGGCTGTCACCGGATTGATAATGATGATTCCTGCATCGAGCACCGAGCTGGGTGTCGGTGAAGAGTATAGATTATGACCAACACGATCATCTGTATCCTCGTCCTGCCCCTCGTACTCGTACCCAACCTGTCCCGAAGAAAGTGACCATCGAAAAAGCCGGGAGACAACTCTTTCCCCTGTCGAAGGGTGCATCACCGGTGTTGGCTGCTGAAGACGACCCTCCACGATTCTGGCTTCAGCAGTTGAGCCATCGTCTGGACTATTGACGGCGGAGTTGAGATTTGCTGTCCGCGCTACAGCAGGTTGGAACTGTTGAGCGATGGAATCTGTGGAGTACATCGAATTGAACGTGGTAAAGCTCGATTTTCCATTGTCCATGGGCCAGGAATCAACTGTGAGCCCAAGCATTAGGGCAGTTTGTTTTCTTTGTTCGGCGTCTTGTGGAGTAGGAAAGAATGAATGATAGGATAAGGCTGGGCATAGTTTTTCATCTGGGGAGGCGAAAGAGCTTCGCGCGCTGAGTGGTTTGGGATTACTGATAAGGGACTTCAAAGCACGGGTTTTTGGCTGCTCGGAAACCAGATCTTCTTCTTTGACGCTGTAAACAAGTGCAGCGAACGCGGGTATGTTGATGAGGAGGAGTCCGGAACCAACCTGGAGAAAGAATCGGGATCAGAATCAAATCCTAAGCCGAGAGGAAGGGAGAAAATCACCTGAACGATGACCATCAGTTGCTGAACGTTGTAGTCTGACTTGGTGAGGAAGTAAACCGCGCGCGCAATACTTCCTCCAAGGAGGAGGAAACCTATCGCCCCATTCAACACAATAAGTCCTTTATGAACTAACGACATTTTTCTGAGCTTGGTGTAAACCACAATCGGCATGACGGTTAAGATAATCCCAGAGAAGAATTCGACTGGTAAATGTAAAGCGGTCAGTTTTTTTATGCTAAATTAATCGACGGCAGCCTACAAGAGAGCGTAGTAAATAATGTCACAGGAGCTATTGGTTGAATTAGTCAGCGCTGCGATGGGCCGAAGGGAACACGTATGGCCTACCTTGACACCGGTGGTTGACCTGCCACCATTCCGGATTAGGACTACACAATTTCACGGCGACAACGACCAAAGTGATCCACATGAGGATGAAAAGAGCTCCAAATCCGCAGGAAATTTTGCGTAAAGAGGACGGTGTAACCCGTATCAAAGAACACATAAGGCTCAGACGGACCAGCCTGTGAAAATTGAGAACAGGGGTCAACTGAAGGACCACCGCTGCCAGTCATAACAAGCGCATTACCAGATGACAGAAGTAACCATACTGTTCATAGTCCAGGATGTGGCGATTCTGCTTTGCTCTGATAGACCTGGAAAGGATAGGTCAGAGCTTTGGGATGGGTTGATATGCAATGGGGGGGCTTCAGACCTTTTCCGCTCGCATTAATCGAAAAGCTTATGAGTGCTGCGACCGAACACAGCAAGGCAAGAAGCGCAGAGGCATCATCGAACCAGAATTTCTTCCTCGTAGCCCGCATGAAAGTTCTTGCACCGGTCAAGACTTGGGCAATTCCGAAAACGATAATCATTACAACTAGAGCAGAGTCGGGTCAGACCGAGTCCTGGATGACAGAAAGTGTGAAACTCACTTCTAATTTGCAGTACCGAAACCATATCCAAAAACTGAAAGAGGTGAGAGGAAAAATAAAAACGAGGGGAAGAGAAACGATTTGCGAAATAGGGCCATGATAACCATTAAATTGTTATTTCTGTTGCAGTTACTCATCAGTAATTGACTCTGAGGAGGTTGACGGTCTCCCCTGTTACAACGGACGGACGGAGGCACTCTGACGATCGCCCCCTGTATGGTCACAAAGGCGAGCGTTATTTTGGGTGCAAAAGTATTCCCATTTACGAGAATATGACTATATCTGGAGGGTCCGGCGGCAAAATCAAGTCAAAATGTCTTCCAAATATAGTAGTATCCATTTAATTTGGAATTACGGTCGGAACACCTAGTCTGCCTATCGTGTCTTCACCATTAACCACCTTGATGCATCTGCGATATATATCAGCCAAAGTTGCACAACAAGTCAGTCATAAAATTCTCTTACGAGTCAGAGCGTTGACTTACCTACCGATTACTGATCGCAGATTGACGAGGAGCTGATGAGTGCGGCGGGAGCATTTAGTATCGACCAGGTAACCTCTGTTCGTCTCCATAACCGACCAAGTTTCATACTGGAATTGTGTAGCTGATGGAGCTTGCGGGCTTGGCTTGTGCTCAGACTGTCGTTCGTGTGTTCGATAAAGAGAAACATCCTCGCGTTCTCGTCTGTTGTGGACCCGGAAATCAGGGTTTGTACACCAGCATGTTCACCTGAGCAGCGAAAATAATGCACTTTTGGAGGTGGTGACGGCCTAGTTGCAGCGCGACACCTGGGTGAGTCTTCAGAAATCGTCCGAATGAGGTAAATTGAGATTGGGCGATTTTCAGGTCTTTTCGGATACCAGCCAAAGATTTATATGCCAAAGGTAGGAAATTCCCTGGGATTCTTATTCTCCGTACTCGCGTGTTTAATCACCTACTAGCCGGGTTCCAAAGACTTGTACCAGGTAACGGGTCGTCTTGTTCGTCTATCTCACTGAGACTGAGGCCCGTAGCAGAGATTGCAAAAGCAATGCGAGAACATGAAGATCCCGGTTATTCCTCCTTCAGCTGATATCGGACCTCTCAAAGAGGCATTGGCCTCGTCAGACGTAATTCTTGATGCGATCTTCGGATTCTCCTTCAAGCCCCCTATTCGCACACCGTTTGATACGGTTTTACCCCTCCTCACAGACTCCAAACTTTCTATCGTTTCCGTGGATATACCGTCGGGCTGGGATGTTGAAAAAGGGAACGCAGAAGGCGTAGGCTTGCAACCAGACGTCCTGCTTAGTCTCACCGCTCCGAAAGAAGGCACAAAATTTTTCCAAGGTAAACACTTCCTTGGTGGGCGGTTTGTATCAAAGTAAGCATGCCCTCGTCATTCTGTTTTCTATCAACTGATTTCTCCCATTGGCGTAGATCTTTGGAAGAGAAGTTCGAATTACATCTTCCACCGTATCCGGGATCGGACCAAATCGTCGAACTGCCTAGTTCTTCGCAAAGATTCTAGTCCCCAAAAGACAACGAACCCTCACTCGCTAAATTGGTCTAGTTCTGTGCGGCGTAGTCTGGAGAGCTTAATAATAAGTATACGCTCATAACGTGTGCCACAAACTCAGGTGCCGCAGTCATTACTCATTTGTTCAAGTGATCGGATACGTTTGGGATACGTACTATGTATGTGTTACTGACATACCTTTATACTTACTTCACTGCGCAATTCAGTCGTCCTTCGTTCGTTTAGAATTGCAATCTAAATCTTCTGCTCTGAGTCGATGTCATCGTCAACTTCCAACTCGACCCTACCCACACTTCAAGGCCCCAGTCTCTCACTGTTAATGGTCATCGATGATTATGTTACATCTTCGACTGCAGCCAACCAATCGTGGACGAGTTGAATAGCTACTTTTCAGTTTGCGCAAATCTGAACGCAGTTGGAACAGAATCATGATACACGGGCATTATATAGCATCTACAAGAGCGTCAAGTACGATATTTAGGGCATAGATGATGACGCTGTCGGGCTTTCCTGACATGGCAGCATAAAGAGTCGTCTTAAGTAAAGTGTAGAGTAAAAGTCTAAACAGTGAGGTCCGTTATCAAGACGTTCATAATCTGTTGACAGTAATAATGGCAATACGTCCGTCTTGCGCGATTCCGTGGTTGATACCTAAACACAGTGCGGTGATTAGAAAGTTAATTTGATAAGGGGAGTTCCTGAGTGCGCACCTTTCTTCCCGGCCTCAAGCAACCCATCATGCCAATCAACTTCTGCTTTCCACCATGTGCCTTTCCAATGACTTCCAGAAGTCGCCTTTTCAACGAGATAATCACGACCGATGTTGTATCCGTCTGGAATAATCATATGGTTCTTTGACGAGTCCTTCTCTTTCGAAACACTGAAGAAAGGGATTATCCGTCAGGACGTCAGTGGACTCCGATCACGTGACGAGTGAACTGACGCTAAGAACCAAGCCCCAGAGTTAGCTCGAGGACCGTCCTGTTTCCACGCCCGAAAGTGGTTGCCTCCTGGGGTGTAAACAGGGGGAAACGAGGACGTGGTTAGCATACAAATTAACCGGGAGGGGGGGGGGGGGGTCGAACTCAGACTGCAACAACTGAAAACAGCCCGATGATCGTCAGGGAAACATGCGCACGTACCTGCAAGGCTCTCCCAACACGTTCCCCAAATCGGAAAGTAGTGCTGACGAGCTAGAAACTGTTCGTCCTGCCTCCCGTTACCGTCACCCAAGTCCGCTTGATGAATATTACCGTAATGGAGGCCCATACATTCACCTGAAAAGCCAATAGACCTGTCCCAGGTTCGAGCGGCTCGATGAGGTCAAAGTACTTGACTGGCAGACGGTAAACGTACTTGGAATATTCATGAAATCCTTCTTCTGTAAGGATGTAAGGGTCCGATCTTCCAGAAATGATAACATTGAGGGGTTCCCCGTATTTCTTGGATACGAACTGGATGTGGAAAAAGGGGAAAAACGAGCTGAGAATGGCGAAGGGCAGCAACGTTCACTTTTGTACTCACATCGAGCAGCCGTCCTCCGTTGATACGTGGGTCAATCCATCCTACACCGAACGGTTCGTCCTCCCCATATTTCTGGGTGCTCAAAGGTGTTTGTGCTTGAGGGTGAAGTGGAGAACAAGACCCGAACTCCCACAACCGGAGGAAACTAATAGCCAGAAGAGTAAGTGGGAGCATGGTCTTGTCCTACGTTGGATGAGGGAAGATTTCAAGGAGGAGGGGTCAAACGAGCCCAAGCGTACGTGAAGGATGCAGTGCTCGATAAGCGCTTAAGCACCTCAGCACAGGGATTAGTATCGGGTTTGCGATTACCTAAACTCGGAAGTTCGGTCTTACGGTCCGCACGTGGCGGAACAGAGCGGAAACACCGCGTCAATGCGGCATCCGAAAATAGTAGGCCACTTGAACTGAGAACCAAGGCCAGCTCGCTTATTTACTGTAACGGTCTACTATATGGACACAGTGAGGAGTGAGTTTCGCTATGAAGCGCATACATGAAAGTATAGATTGGTGTAAAGTATGGTAGAAGACATGATCAATGCTATGAGGATGATGAAAGACAAGTGAAACCAACGAGATGCAAAAACGGCCGAGATTCCTACAACGCAACTCCTGAAAATGCGCTCTCATCTTCCTCTGACCCAGAATTTGTCCGTGAATGGGTAGAGTTATCTACAGGAAGTGATGGAACCGGAGGAACGATCGTCTTGATAGACACCGGTGTCTTGGGCTCCTCAAAATCCTTCCTTTTCGGAGTGGTGGGACCATCTTTTTGAACAGTTGTAGATACGGGTGTGCGAGGGAGATCTACCGATACTTTACCGTAATCCTTGTCAAAGTCTTTCACTAGGGGTGGAGCTGCGTTTACAGGGGGTGGCGGAGATGTGTCCGTCCGTAAATTACTTCCGACGCTGACAGTACTATTTCTAGTTGAGGATGGCTCCAAGTCTCGGTTACTCGAGATGCTTCCGTCTAGGCTCTCTACCGAGGCACTCGGACTTCGCTCATGACCTGGCGTCTGAGTACCTGAGCTACCCGGGGGACTCCGCGATAGAGAGAACCTCCCAACGAACGTCCCCCACGCCGAAGCAGTCGAACCTCTTGGTGAAGTAGAAGGTTGAGTTTCTTGAGAAGTTTCAGGTGTGGCTGGTGGAGTAGTGACATGTGCTTGCGAGGGGTTCGAGTTTGACGCTGCAGATCCGGTAGACGTCGTCGACGCTCTCCGAGACCATAGACTTGGCCGTGCGAAATTCCCAAACACACCGGCTCCTGTAGCTGTACCTGGGGACGTTACAACTTCCTCCTTCAGAGCCGGGGGAGCACCATCCAAGTCTGCTTTGGTGACGACTTCTATTGGCGGAGATTCTGTACCTGATGCCGCTCGAGGGAGAGTGGTAGCAGGTTTGTTCCATCGAGCTCTGACTCCCTCAACCGCATTAAAAAAGGTCGTTGACCCTGCTGTGAATGTCCTCGACACCGCTTCCCTTGCTGGCGCTAGTTGTTGATCAAGCTTGAGATCTTGAATACCCTCTTGGAAACGTAAACCTATATCCCCTACAATCGAGGGCCGTTCAGTGCATGGATGCCTATATAATACTTGTCAGGAACGTGGAGCCTCATAACAGGAATGTTCGACGTACCTTGGTTCGACAATATCAAACAAGGATGGGTCCGTCGTGCGATCCCACACCTCATATGCGTTGGTGTACTTAAACTCGGCGATCCAAAGGGGATTAAAATCCTCTGCTGAAGTTGCTTCCGCCCCCGTTCCGCCCACAACCCCCGCACCCTCGTTCTTCGTTAGGAAATCTCTATATCTCACAGCCGACAATGCTGCCGAGATATACTCTTCGAACTGGGTAGTCGTTTTGTCAGCTAATCCGGGCCAGGAACTGACTACACAAATACGCACCTTCAGCCTCAAATAATCGTCACTCCCTCTGAACTGTCCTTCACTGCTCTCCTGAACATCTCGGACAATATCATCCATCCATTTCCTATCAGCAGCCGTCAAGGCAACCTTTGCCTCGAGCCTTGGGTCTGAGGTGGAACGGTATTCGATGGTCCCTGTTTCTGCCTGTGTCAAATTTCTTGAGTCTAACGCGTTAGAAAAGAGACAAGAAGGGGAGCTTACGTTAACGAGCAAATCCACCTCTTTTTGTTGTGTCACAATCGAATTGGTACTCCCACAAAGCCAACTCTTGGTCTCTTTCAGCATGTCGAGCTGCTGTAGAGGAAGGTATGGTTGAAAGAAAGCATCCTAAACCTACGTTAGCGTATCACAACTAGTAGATAGACACCGATTCAACTCACCCTGCCAAAAATATCCAGCGGTAAACCCAAATATCTCCGCATGCTCTTCTGATTGCTAGTTTTGAGTTCCGTCGGTCTCTCCAGCGTCTTCGCCCTCGTTGCCAAAGGAGGAGAACCACAATCATCCAACGTCTGCAGAAGGTCTGGGAGAAGGGATACAAGAGAGTATTGAAATGTACATAGGCGTTCAACGGGGTGAGAGGTGAATATTATCTTTACACATATTTGAGCGTCAAAGGCTATCGAGGTAACAGCAGTAAACACTTACCCGTTTCTGTAGTATTAGGGCTTTGACTAGAACAAGCGTCCGCTGTCGAAACATTTGAACGAGGGAGCGTAGGCTTGTTCCCATGTATAACCCACTCTCCGTCAACTGACCTCTTAACGATGGTTCCAACGCAGCAGCGAAGTCATCGAGGATATCCTTGGACGAAAAATCGCGTTGGTAGAATAACGCACTTGTCACAACACCGAGTTTATCTCTGATAACGAGGTTATTCTCATTCATTTAAAGAATAATAAAGGAGATCAATCTACCGTATTGGACCGAAGACAGGTTTAGATGCTAGAACAACAACAGCTTTCTGAACGGTGGACCGTGTTACATCTGGCGGTTTGAAGAGAAGGGCAGAGGAAGCTATTTGTTGGTTACATCTGGAAGATCGGGGGTGAGGGACGGTCCATCGTTCAAGTGGAGGCTTACGATATTCCAAAGACAGTTGTGGGATTCGGAGTGGAAGTGGGGACGATGTGAAAATATGAGTAATCTTCTGAGCTCTGAGAAAGAGATATCAGGAGCGGCGCGCCGGGGAAAAACACGAGACGAACAAGGTGAGCGCCGTCTGGAAGGGCGAGAAATGGTAGCATCTTGGCGACTTCCTCGTCTTCAAAGATTTCTCCCTTTGAATACTCAATCTTTGGCCCGACCTGTCAATTTCCGTAAATGATTGAGCCCCGGAGTGCTATCCTATAAACACACGTACTAGATGATTAAAATCCACAAGCGCAATACCCAAGATCAGTTTTCCCTCCGGAATATTTGGTAGTAACATAGACTCTGGGCGAGCTTTCTTTCCTGTGCCTGTCGATGACGCCGATGCTATAGACGCAGTATCACCGCTGTACAGACTGGAGTATGCTTCAGAACGGTGAGCTTGCGGTGGATATGCGGTGTCCTTCTCCGAGCTACTCGGTACGAGCATTTCATGTTCTTTGACAGAGAAGATTGAGGGCGCAGCAGAGGTGTTCGGTGATTCTATGTCCACCGAACGAGTGTCCACACTATCGTTCTCCGTGAAATCTGACGAGTAGGGTCTCGTTCCAGGTGAGTTTGTCGTCGAAGTTGACGTGGAGGGAGTTATGATAGGCTTCTCCTTATCCAATTCTGCGAATTTTGAAGTCGCCGAAGAAGGCGCAGATAGGTTAAGTTGCGCGAGTAAATCTGCATGACCTTTTCCTCCATAACCTCCCTGTTTAAGCGAGTTTCGCTGTGATTGTGCTGGCGAGGAAAGTGATATGGAGCGTTGTGAGGCCGTATCGTCGTCTTCAAGTGAGTCATTACGATCGTCGTCGTCGTCGTGCTGGAGGAAGGACATTGCTGGCAATGGCCCAGTATGGACTGGGAGGAAATCTGGAGAATCACGTGTCAAATATCCTGAGGGCCGAAACGTGCCGAAAATCGTAAAATTTAATTAAATAAATTCCGCGTGATAGTACTGTGGCACTGGTTTGAGGCAAAGCACAGGCACCTCTCACCCTGCTTTAATCAGAAACCTCCATTTTCAATTGGGCTCCCTGTCCCTCATGGGGGGAGACGAGTTCCCCGTTCCTACTCAATTCATGGTGGGAAACCCCTTTGCTTTCAACTTTTATTTATTCAACAAAAAACTCTAACTACGGAGAAAACTTTTTCCCCGTCTCACGCTTTTTCAGACCACCTTGAAAGCTGGGGATGGGGGATAGAAGACCTCCAAGGCCGCCACCTACCCACCCAGCGTCATTACTAAACGGACTGAGAGGTATGTGCCCGTTCTCCCTCCCAGTTTTAGTGAAGTTGACGGGAATTCCTACGAGTAGCTGGCGCGACAATTCTCCATTCCGCTGCCTTCATCATCACGGTATATAGATTGAACCATCGATACCGTATCAGACGGCTCTCGTGGGATGACGCTTTCGCCTTTTTCGCGCTCCTCCTCGAGGCCCAGGAACTTGTCTGCCTTTGGTGGGTAGTGGACATGGGTGAGGCGCAATACTTTTGACATCTACTGAAGTACCCATATCACGATACAGACAAAAAAGTTCGTCTTTTTCCCGGTTCGAAATGGGAAAAAGGCCGATCTATCTTGTATTGGACCATCAGTATTTACTTCACTCTCATAATCTGGTGGGTACCATACTTCGGCGGTTTGTCAACTCAACTCAACTCAACTTCAATCCCATAAGCTCCACCCGTCTGAGTCTTTGGGCCTCGATTCGCCGTATTCTAGCCCCCGGCAAACTCAGAACTGCATGCATTCCACTCGCGGCGGTGACGCTCTTGTTCTCCTTGTTCTTCATCATCCTTAAGGCCTCCACATGTAACTATACACGGTCACCGAGAGTGCGAGACTACCCCATAATATGTGGCAAAGGGACAACAACCGTGCTAGGAGGAGTCCAATCCGCCGGTAAATACTTGTTCTTCCTCTTTTACCTTCAATCCTGATACTTTCACAGTTGACATTACCCTCAGCGTAGTAATCATCGCCGTACCCTTGTGCGCTGTATGGAAAATGGGCCTCTCTCGCGAAAAACGGAATCTTTTGATGATAGTCTTCACTGCAAGTTGCGCCACGTTAGCGGCTGCACTTGTTCACAACATCTATGTCTTGAAGGGGAACATGCTGCTCATTCTTTTCACATCACATTACGAAGTTTGTCTCCCCCTACCTTTTAATCGCGAGAATTGCATGAATTTTCAATTTCAGACTGCAGTCTCCTTGATTGTCTGCAACATTCACATCGTCGTCCCAACACTATACACCAAGTTTAAATCTGATGACGATGCAGAAGATTCCATTTCGACCGATGCACCTTCGACAGGCCTTTCCACAGGATCGTCAAAAACCCGCATAACGGCATTTACAGATTCAAATCCTCTTCAAACAACATGCGATTTCACTTCCCTGTCCGGAAACATACCATCTTCGGACGTGGCCACCAGTCAGAGTCAACTCGCAACCTCAGCCTGCGATCATCGTAGCACCGCACCTTCCACAGAGAGTGCCAGTGCTCAAACAAATCCACCCTCTTCCAAATCTTCTTCACCTCGTTCAATCGACTTGATTTCTAGTGACAACACTGGTTCGCAAGTCAGTCGAACGACCGCTCGTTAACAATTCCTTCTATCGTTCGTTTTCATTCTCCGGATACTGTCTCGACAAAACCTTATTTTAGTGGCGTGTGTGTACATTCTTCAACCTAATTTCCCTCCTACCCCTCCTTCCCCGGCTCTGCTTTCACATCTTTTTTTAGTCTCGTAATCTTACGCGACCCCCGACGAACCTGAAGAACAGTGAATCCCCATTGTCTATGTTGGAACTTTTGCCGGTGACATGTGTAACGCTCAAAATCTCCCTTATTTCTCTCGCTTTTCTTTCCCCGTTCCTTCCGGTCTGGTTTTCTTTGATTCCTCTGATGTGTGGAATTCTTTATAGTCTCGTAAATTTTACACGCTATCTTGCCACACGACGTCGAGGAAAGCGGACCCGCTGCTTGCCTACGACGGGGCTTGGCCTATTCAAAAACACGCCCGCCACAAAACCGAGTTATATGAAGGCGTTGCCGATCGCGACCTGCCGTCCCTCGACGGCTAGCTTCAATTGGTCCCATGTATTGTAACCACAGGGTTTGGAAGGTTGAAAGGTAAAAATCGTATCTGGCAGGATCCGAAGAGAAAAGCGATCTATGTTGTCACTACATATTCTACCTAGCCGAGATTCTGTACTACAAATGAAACAAAGCACATGTGGCGTCGCTCACTTGTATCTTTATGGTCTTGAACAGTCATGTCCTACTGTAGCTTCAAGTAACAGTTATTTTGGGATTCGACGGTTATTTTGTGAAAGGCACACGGTATGGCCTGAAAGTTTCAAATGAACTCTAGGGCCCCTCCCCAATCTTAGCCACAGGGGCGTAGCCCAGGATCACCAGAACTCTTGTAATACACTCAACAAACATACAGTAGAAATACATACTGTATACCTTGCTTTCATCTCCTCGAACTCCTATACCTGGGTCCTCCCAACCCAAGCAAATTACTCTGAAACTTACTCGTCTCTCTCCTCAACCTCCTCGCAGCCCTCTCTCTCTCCATCTCTCTCCTCTCCACTTCCTCCTGGCTCAACTCTTCAAACCTCGTCCTGAACTCCTCTGCTTCAGCCCAATCTCTCCAAACACTTCGAAGGGGTTTAGGGCCCCTTCCATCTTTTGGTGCTCGTCCCCAAGCTAATCCCAAACCAGTTTTGTCTTTCATGAGACCGGCTCCGGACTTGTCTCGTTTAACAGGTTCCGAAGTGCTCGGGGTGTGGCGAGAATCGCGGTCCGTAGTGTTGCTCCCCGCAATGACTCCCCATTCTACAGCGTCTTTCTTGTGCTTGATGAGCTCTTCATGAACCGCATGTGCAACTAAAGGTATCGCTTCCCCAGAAAGGCCTAGTTCTTGACATAGCGTAATAGCGAACGACTCGGGTGTGAGGGGTGAGAGCAAGTCCCACTCGATATGGTCAAGAAGATGATATGTAGCGATTTGGACGTCAATCTAAATAAGGATAAGGAAGAAACGGAAAAGACGTAACTTCGATTAGGTTTACTACGCAAATGAAAAAAAAGCGTTTTTTGAAGGATAACTCACGCTAAGTATAACTCGACATTCCGGAATCATATTCGCTTCATCTTCCTGAACCTCAACATCATTTTCATCTGTCAGGGAGATGTCTTCCGCCTGAGCATCTAAATCCACCGCCCCGTCCATTCCTAGCTCCATCGTTGCCACTCCTTCACAATCCTCTAGTTGGGCTTTGATTTGGTTGGCAACAGTCTCAACCCATTGTTGAGGTAGATCGAGGTCGTTACAAAAAATTTTGGCAAATTGTTCTGGTTTGATGGTATCGTCGCGAATATTCCATACGAAACAGTCTCGTATTCGATGGGTGTCCGTGTCGAATTCTACTCGTATGGGAACGAGAGCCGTAGGGCGGAGAGATTGGCGGTTGAGAATCTCTTCAGACCTGTGGAGTACTGAGATGTCAAATTGAAAGCTAAAATGACCGGATAGATGAACTTACGGGTATTCATGGGGAGTGGGTAACATGAACCTTGTTTTGATAAACCTATCAGGAGGAATCATCCCTAGATAGCTCTGATCCAGTGTCTCAGGTTGCGTTTGCACTCCACTACCCTGTGTTGTAGCTCCCTGGCCACTAAACACGGATGTGTTCCTTCCGCCTCTACTTTGCCGTATACTCGTCCTTGTGCCACCACTGGCGACAAAGTCCGAATCGTCCGTTTCTATCTCTCCGGCATCGGGGAATTCATCCCCAGATCCGGGGTCTGCATAATTCACAATTGTTCCAGTTCGACGAGAGGAGCGCGTAGATGCTGTTATTGTAGTGGGGTATGCTGAAGATGAGGTGACAGGTGCGGAAGCCAAGATAGGCTGCATGAGAAGGGTGGCACCAGTGCGTAGGCGGGATGCATATGTGCTTTGGAAGGCTTGGAGTGTCGTTGGAACGGGAGGTGGTCGTGAGATGGATTGTTGGGGAGGTGCAGCTTCCTGAGGTACACGGTAAGTGTTGAGTGCTGCTAGAGAGGCGTTCGCAGGAGCAGGCGTTGAGGTGTTGGTGAAGTTGGAAGGACGAGTATTACGAGCGCGGGACGGTCGTGTTCCTGCACTTGCATTTCGAGGAGGGGGTGTAGGGGTGCTAGACCAGGCTTGTAGATTTTTCTGGTATGCTTTGAAATGTTGAGTAAAATGAATAAATACGAGCAGAAATACACTGACTGGCAGTGGTGGCTTGTTGAGGAATCGGGGATATATATGATGAGGTTGCAGCATACTGCAATTGCCCGATGGTTTGTTTGAGCTGAGAGTCTGTCAAGTTGCGAAAGCCATCGCTCATTTTTCCCCTCTGGAGTACTCGTGAGTAAGAATTTACAGTAAAAAAAAAAAACTGCGACACACCGTTCACGCCGTTGGGATCCTCAGCAGTCTGGGTCTACCTGTTCAAAAAATACCAGCCTCCTTGCTTGAATTTGGGGCTTTTATACCACTTCAGCCGACTGACATAACTCACAACAAATTAGACCGGAAGCGTAGCAAGAGCTGATGCTGAAAGTAAGAGAAAATCCTCGATGAGAGAAAAATTTCTGAAAAGTGAGCGCTGAGCAGTGCCGTAAAGGCCCAAGCAAAGGCGCGTCTGTCGCATTCACGTGTCACACTCTTGAATCTTCGTCTACGCTTTGGGTTTACTCGAACGTCTCGCACGTCGCCCTCGTTTCCCCTCTCCTTGGACTCAATCGACCTCGCCGTCATCCTATCCGTTTCTGTCTATGCTCAAGGCAATACTCCCGAACAAGCCTTTCCCTACAAATTCTACTAACTGGATTTCGGTCAGAAGGAGCTCAAATGAACCCATTCTCAACATGTTGAGGCACAGTGCGTTTATATCCCGTAATGTTGGAAAAATCTTACACATTACTCTCAAGGCAAGGACGCTGAAGATTTGAGTCCAAATAGACATCCGCATAAAGTACGAGCGTTCAAGAAGGCTATTCAAACAATTGAGAACATGGAAAAGCCCATAACGAGTGCTGAAGATATTGCTGGAGTTTGTTGCCTAAATTACAGTTCCATGGCGGGAATAATATCTCAATTCACGGGTCACTAGATACCGACTATTGGAAGAAGAATTCAAACACGTATTCAGCACTTTCTCCAAACCGGGGACCCAGTACGCCTGCGACAAAATTTCTTGTGCGCACGTACGATGTTAACAACTCATCCGAAAGGACGCAGGTGCTGCTCAAGACCAGCAAAAGCGACGTCTTCTTGCCGAGCTCATGGAAGTTCCTTTCCTGGGGTTAGTTTTCTTTCTGATAATTCAACGCGCACTGTATTAAAATACCTTACAGCCCTAGTAAAGCTACAGAGCTGATTGAAGCGGGATGTAAATCAGTTGAGCATGCTCTGTCACGTCCGAGATTTCGTGCAATGTTGTTGCCGAGACAGAGGGTATCGATAAAATACTACCAACAACTCAGGCAACCTGTGACTTTCGAAGAGGGAGAAAGGGTCAAGGTAGGATTTTCTTTCTTATATCATATGGTTTGGATAGCCTGACATCGTTATTATCAGGATTTTATCCAGGAAAATGTTTCATCAAACTACCAGGTATGGCTATGTGGAGGACAGTAAGTTCACTACTTTCTTCCCACATTCTTCTCCCACAAATTTCTCGTTTAGTCGACGTTTTGCTTCCTCAGATCTAAGCCCAATAACCATTCTCCTCACCCACCCTACACAAGTTTACCTCGAAACACCCACAAAAGCAGGTCCCTTAGGACTTGACAGTCTCAGCACCCGAGCCGCTCGTGTGCCAACCTACTTTAGACCAAAAGCCTACATATCAAGTCAAGAACGAATAAATTCCCCGCTTGTACAACGACTGCTACCTAGACTTCGAGACAGAGGATTGATAGCAGAAACAGCGAAAATGTTCAAGTGGAAATGGACCGGGATCGTACGAATACCGGAACCCGAAGACGAAGATATCAATGAGTTAAACAATGTCATCCAAGTTAGAAAAGCAGCTATCTCAGATAGGCTAGGAAGATTCGTCAGAGTTGAGATCAAGTTCGTGATTTCTCTCAAATGACTTCCACCTTGACATGAATCCCTAACTGACTTGTCTCCTCCGACCCAGCTTGGCTTCCCAAAAATCTCTCGGAGCAGCATTAATAGCATTGACAGGTGACGCGGAGTTCAATCGATCAATACAGAAGCAAGCGTTGAGGATGGGGATGCTGTTGAACGAATATGGTCTTTGGAAATGGGTCAAGCCCGAAGGTACGGGTGAACTTGACGACGGTACTGCCGAAGGAACGTGGAGACTCTTGTCATCTGATACCGAAGAGGCCATCTTTGCAGAACTCGGCATGGAGTATGTTCCACCGGACAGAAGAGGGTATGGGCACCTCCTACAGAAAACATTCAGGAGGTGAAGAGCGGAGTGCCATTTCAGATAGCCCCCCATCCGGACCTACCATATAGTAACACCTATTTACGCGATATACACTACTACCTGTATGCGGGAACCGCAGTCAGAATAATCCGAAACAAATCCAGGAAACTATTCATATGCAAATCGATTATAAGACACACATGCTGATTACCTCCTAGGTCCGCGTACGTTGTCTCTGTCCAATGTCGAGATCTCCGAAAACGTTAAGCCTCCTTCAAAATTCTTTGAAGTTCCTCAACACCCTCCTCATGTTCCCAGAACGAGCTCCTCCCAGCCATATCTCTCGCCTTGGCCGGCGAAGAAACCGTCGTCGCAACATCATCAACCACAAGGCCCTTCAAAAACGCCTCTTTAACCCTCCTGTCCTCGTTCTCCCTCTCCATCCTTTCCTTACTCTCCTTCCATACCACCTTCTCCACAATGTGCCTAATCACGATCTTAACTAACAAATACATATGACTGGCAACGAGCGCCACCAGCAACGCTGTCGTAAGGAGCTCCAGCGTAACCATGGCTCCCTCCCCCCAAAGCTTATCCCCAGGGGAATTAACAACTCCCGCAGCACTATCAACACCAGCAGCTGCATAAGCAGCATCAACCAACTGCTTATGAACTTTGTCAACCGCCGAAAGTTTTCCAGAATTACAAGACGCGTCTTGTTCTCTCGGACAAAACAAATAAACCAACGCAGAATTCGTCAAAGTTCCCATCCACGATAAAAACGCCAAGGCCTCCAACCACGGTCCAATCGAATCCGTCCGAACAGGTATAGGTCTCCTAGTATGGACAGTGATTTTAAACGCGTCACTCCGCAACTCCAGAATGTTATTCAACAAGGCCATTACAGGTGCCAAAGGCCAAATCGTCGACCAAAGCGCTACATAGCCGAATTGAATAACCATTTCGCTGTAGTCTCCGAACAGGTCGTAGTCCGGTAAAGCTACTTGTTCACGAACGGTTTCGAGGAATTGTTTTTCTTCTTGCCCACCCTTCTCTTTTTCATCTTCAAATACCACTTTCTTTTTCGACGAAGAGTCTGACGAGTCTGATGTAGTCTTGGATTTGAAAGAGCCGAGTTTACGAAGGATGAAGGGTAATCCAACTTCTTGGAAAGTGTTCACAATTTGGTTTGTGACCGTGTAGGCAAACATTTGATCTCGGAGACGCGCTGAGTTTAGTTTATGTTCCGAGCTGATATTCCAAACTCCGGCGGTTGTAGAAGGGGAGTAGTTTGGATCACCGGATCCATCGGACGATACTGTGGTGGACTTGTACAACCACATTTGCACTATACGCATGACACCCTCCCCAAAGGGGACGTACACGAATGCGCTCAGTGCCAGTCCAAGATACGCAACGAGAGCGGTAAAAATGAACGTTTTCAATGTAAGGGAGGCATTGTGAGTTGAATGATGTACATGACTTTCCCATTCGGTGAACCATCGGACGCAAGCCTGAAATATGGCCACAATCCGAGGCACCAGCACGACAAAAAGGACTGTGGGTGAAAATGACTGGAAAAATCAGAGGTCAAGGCCCTTCTGAACGCGCAAAGGTAGGGGACATACCACAAGCTTCTGTGCAGGACCAGTATAGAGTTGCGTCACAAACGCCTCGAAAACAAATATGGCAGTCATTAAAAGACCCAGGAAAGTCGCAAACGCCAGAATGACCGGAACGCTCGAGAGCATGCGAAGTTCACGATCCCACCATCTTGGTTTTTCGCGAGGATCGATGTTGACACGGCGTTTCTCAACTTTGTAAGAACCTTGAGTACCAAATCGGACGGAGATGAGTTTTTCGCGAACTCGCCACCACTCAACAAACCCTATGGACCACAGAACCAATAGGGATGAGTATATAGGAGAATATGGATTGCCTAGGAAGTAGAAGGATAAACCAAGTGCGGCGGGGATGACGAGGGCTCGAGTGTAGGAATCCAGAAATGCAAAATACAGGGCTACCGATTCGCCAAACTAATCCGATGGAGCAACATCAACTTTTTAGAAACACTCAGCTGCATGGATACATACCTGCTGTCTGAGCCGTTCGAGTCCTACCGACACGCCCATCCTCTTCGTGGTCCATGCGTGTATCCATTGTTCATTGAACCGTCGGTCATGCAATGTGATAACGGATTCGACAAGATTCCACTGCTTTGATTCGGAGTTTATACCAAGTCCACCGTCAGCCGGCGAGGAAGTGATATACGCATGAACAAGCCGCAACCGATCTGCCGGTGCAATGGGCAATGCTGCAGCCGTAGCTTTTGTGATTGGGGTAACAGGTAATCCATGCAGGAAATCCGAGTCGCTTGGAATTCAAACTTCAGTGTCAATTTAGGCTCATACTAATACAGCAGAACACGTTAACGCACCGTTCAGTCTTGACAAGATTCCTCAGCAACTGCTCTGGACATGACACAAACACTAGGATATGTCCAAGGGAGTCTCCTCGCCTTCCAACAGCACTGAATCCTGCGGTTGTAAGGAGGCGAATCATGAGTTTGTATTGCTCCTCTGCTTTGGTAACTTCATCGCGGGTTTGTTGTTTGGATCGTTTAGTCCGCTGACTTGTTCGAAACGATATGACGAGGTCGACATCGATTGTCATGACAGCTTTTTGAGAGCTGGCGAGGTCGTAAAAGCGTTACAGAACGTTGCAGGAGGGTGTAGGAGAGTGTGTAAGAAGGAGGCTTGACGATGACGATGACGGGAGGAAACAAGGGTTTACTGGACGTCATATCACTTGCGCCGGGTCCAGGCTCAGTGACTCAGTGCCACCACTCCAAGAACGCCCCCTTGTTGCGTTGCTCTATTTCGCTTCCAGGAACCACGGGAAATCAGTGACGCACGCTTTAGCTACATGGGGAGGGAGAAAGGATACGATTGCTCTCTATCTCTCTGGTTGGAGCAATCTACGGGAAACGAGAGGACAACGTTGAACAGGACAACGACCCCAACTTTCCGAAACGTTCGCAATAATACTCCGAGCTGGAGGCCGTTCATTGTATTCGTGGGATCGACAAAGTTACTGGATCAAGTTGTGGTTTGATTGCAGCTGCTTTCTGGTCGGGGTTTTACCACTCTACCTAGGTAATCTCTTTGTCGGGGAGAATTTGTCCACTGGTGCTGTTACGTCCAGACTCTAGAATATCAGCTGTCATGGTGAAACCTCCGAATTGGTTGAGGGGCCAGAAATCCTGGGCCTACACTAGAGTCCAGCCTGAAGTCCTGGGAGACTCCAATTCAGTGCCAGTCGGACTGGCCATTAGCTTCATCTTCGATTCACCTCAGAAACCAAGCGACCTTGATGACCCTGCAGAACTAACGCAAGGTCAACCCAATGCCGTTGAATACTAACGACAGAAGCCGACAATCGACAACACGAATATGAAACTCGAACTGGCCTCCCGGGTCAGTCCGCGGAAGATTTACTCGCTAGTCGGTAAAGGTTGATACTAGACAATGACAGAAGGGTATTCGACACGACAAAAGTTGAGTAATAATTGTTTTCGAACCTACTTTGCAATGAAGAGCTTAAACCATTCCTCCTGGCAAAGCCGTCCCCTAAACCCTTTTGCCCCCTGCTTCCCTGACAGTCATTATTCCAGCACAGATTTTTCAACTGCGTCCTCTTTCGGACTCGCAAAACCATCAAATGAGGTCTCGGGCTTCCGACCCGACTCAACCTTTCTCAATGTACACGCCGCGACGTAATAAGTACTATCACAGGTGAGCATACGCGACTCTTCAATAATGATGCTTCAATGTATCTATGTACTTACAAGTGCCATCACCGCCACAATCGAACGCCGCCACAACGTCCAAGCAAAACTCATTTCCAGTCATTCTTCTTCGTTTCCTTCCTTCTTCCATGCTTACTTCGTGGCAGAAACACTCCTCGGAGGTTTGGACTACAACAGACCAAGACCGTCTTTGGTAGCCGTTTGATATAGGTCTCTCGAGCTACATACAGGGCTTGGCTCTTGCCAGTAAATGGTATCGATTCAAGGCGTTAGTACTTTGCCCTCGGTAGGAGTTGGCCTCTCTTGGTACACCTACACAATTAATGAGCTTGTCTGACCAACGTGGCTGGATAAAAGTGGGCTAAAGGCCTACTTAGTAAGTAATTAGATCTGAGAGGCTAGAAAATTCTCTCTTTTGGTTTCGAGCTGAGGTACTATACAGGGTGAATAGACTAGAAGCCAGTGAGCCGCGGAATCGACACATTCCAGCGGTTTTCCATCTATGAGATTGCACGCATAGAAATGCACGGAAGGTCTCCCGAAGGCGAGTGGCCATGCTGAGCATCCCCCGTTCGGACGGGCTGAACATCGGACGAAGAACGCCGACATAAGTCGAACCCCAGAGAAACTGAATTACCTATTGACACTGAAATTACATACAGCTTAAAAAAACGACGTAAATAAACTTTGAACCAGACAGCATCACAAACGAGTATTTGACACGGAGAGCAAAGTGAACCAAAGCAAATAAACAACAGAACAGTACCGGAGCAAAGGATTCTTAAAAGGGAATGTTAGCGGTTAAAAAACAAAGAGAGGTAAGAGGTATACAGAATATATATATATACAAGTCCAGAGTGAGATTCAAAACTGCAAGCAAAACGCGGAATCAGGTGAAAGGGAGTCAGGTAGAGGGGAAATTTGATTTTTTCAAAGGATAAAGTAAAATCGAGTAGGTAGGTGAATCGCAACCTTCCAAGGGACGTTAAAAACCTCCCGACAGGGTCATTCATAAAGGGGGTCAGTGAATCGTGTACTGAGCCCCACAACAAGAACTTTCTTTCATTTGGTTTTTCGACCCCCATTCTTCTCTCCCCTCCTTTCCACTGGGAACGAAGTCGGCAGGAACAGACACTCTTCGACTTGATCAGGCTATGTAGCTCTCCTCAATATGACCATTAGTCCATCTGAATGAGCAGAGAAGATAGCATCCACTTCTATGACATCTTCATTGGCATGAGTATGAGTTGTCTCCTTAGCCCCGTGGTTAGGGTGTTTGGCATGTGAATGTCGTCGTGCTCCAGAGTTTGAGTGGGGATTCCGATGAGCTCTTGGCCTAGGTTCTTGTTCTCGATGATCTCGCAGGATTCTATCTCGCTGTTGAGGTGAGCGAATCGACGAACTAAGAAAGTAAGAGAGTAAGAGAACGTTGCGAGGAATCAGAATTAGAAAACAATCAAATATCAAGAATCACGAGAACAGATAAGTTTGAGAGGGATCAAGGACTTACCGCCCACCGCTAATCAGCCCAAACTTGCAGAACCCAAATCCACCATCACTCGGCTGACCGCGCTCATTAACACCCCAAGATTTGACGACGTCGATCCAACTCTTAACTCGATCTTCATCTTTTGTCGCAACGAAATCAAAAAAGGAACGTTGCTCCCAAACATTGGTGCGCCCTGGTGCGTAGATTAGGTGGTCATTTGAGCAGTACATGACCGTACAATGGCGACTAAACCGGTTGAGAATTAGAGCGGTTCTAGAAGATTGACTGGGTGGCGTCGGGAAAGATATTCCTGACGGAGATGGATCCGTCAGAAGAGAAGCAACCCGAGTTGGATTCGAGGGGAGGGTACGGCTCGATGGAGGTGGAGAAGGTGTCTGTGTTGAGGGTCGTGAGTTAGGCACGGGAGTCCCCAAAGAACGATCAGAATCCGTCGGAGACGGCGACCGTTGGACGCTTGAAGTGTGTGAGAGCACCGGAAAGCT
Source organism: Marasmius fiardii PR-910 (assembly GCA_014904975.1). NCBI lineage: Eukaryota > Fungi > Basidiomycota > Agaricomycetes > Agaricales > Marasmiaceae > Marasmius > Marasmius fiardii. Next base: position 264,286 of record MU127810.1, read on the forward strand.
CACGGAAAGTGTTGAAAGAGGTGAGCGAGGGTTCGCGTCTAATGGCGGCACCTTCTGGAGAGCGAGGGGAATAAAACTTGGAGGCATCGGTGATGGATCGTGCCATCGCTGTCCAATAGAAATATGTCAATAGAAGATAAATCGAAAAGCGAAGGGAAAGATATACCCTGAATTCTAACTCCGGTGCTGGACTAATTACAGTGATCTCTTGGGCCGTAGACGCGTTATGGAGAGCTTTAGCACCTGAAGTTGCGAAGGAAACGCTTCCGATCAGGACGTTATGGACCACAGTTCTGTTCGTGGCAAACGAAAGAGGACGTCAAAAGGCGATCCAGACAGGGATAGAGGATATTACGTGTACCCACCGACTCTAACAAGATTCGCCGCAGGATGGACGTGATAAGCAAGCGGGTTTCTTCTAAACTCACAAATGACGGGTCAACGCACGATGCCGCAGAGGATGTAGCCTTTCATAGGGTTTTTGTGCTTCATCCTGAGATAAACAAGCACTGCAGCTTTGTCCTGCTTGATCGTTTCACTGTGAGGAGTTATCACGGCTTTTAGTTCCCTGGACCAACCAAAAACACAAGCAACAGACATACTAGTGAAGTTGGCGTACTCGTGCCGCTTCGTCAGGATGTACGAGTTCAAGTGAAGGTCTCCCACGTAGTTCTGAGGGTTCATAACCTAAGGTTTATGAGGATTCATGAGCCAGGGAGCTTCCCGGGTAAACGAAGAAGACCGAACCAAGCAAATCGGTAACCGAGTCAGTCATATAAATCCATCTTGCCTCTTGACTGAAATCGACTATACCGACTGAGCAGAAAAAGCGAGTAAATTCCAGCGAAATTCAGGAAGAAAAATCGGGAAGTTTACTGAAGGACAGACAAGGCGTTGAAGAGGAATCCATGAGTAGCCTGGGTTTCGCAGGCTGAAGTAAGCTAAGCGAAAACGCGACCAAGCCAAAGTACCTTATATCTCTTCCCCTCAAGTGACACAGCCACATCCGTTTTGACCTTCCTCTACTTCCATCACACTAGAACCCTCGTTCACGTCGATGTGGTCAACCAAGCGGGAAATCGAGGCTGGAGATACTGTAATTCTGTGGCTAGTATGTGTTACGTCTAACTTCCTAGCCTTCTCAGAGATTGATCTTTTCACCTAGTAGACTCGCGATAATCTACTACCACTCACTATCTCTTCAGATTCCAATGCCGTCTTCAATAGCAAGTTTGGATCTTATCCTCATTCTTCTTTGATTGGTCTACCATATGGCTCGAAAGTACCCTCGAGGAAAGGAAATGGGTTCATTCACGTCCTTCGTCCGACGCCTGAATTGTGGACACTTGCACTACCACATAGAACTCAAATTCTCTATGCTGCAGATATCAGTTTCATCACCGGAATGCTGAGCATTCGAAAAGGTTCAAACGTGGTTGAAGCCGGTGGGTAACGTTGTAGTTTTCTGGTTTCTCTGTTGTCCAGCTGTTCTCGTTGTTTGATCGGCCCTGAGTAAAGGGCCCTGCAATTTTTCTCTCCCTAGATCCCATTTCGGACGCGTTGATCTTTCTCCTTATGTCTTGTATCCTTGTGTTTTTCCGCCAGATCTCCGTTTGATCTCGACTGATTTTTTTTTTGATGTTCTTGACAATGCGTCAACAGGAACAGGCTCCGGGTCATTCTCCCACGCCGTGATGCGAACTGTGGGTCCAACAGGACATCTCTGGTCGTATGAATTCCATGAAGCGAGACAGACGAAAGCTAGGTGAGGCTTCCTCGTGTTCCTCGTTTTTCAATCGACCTCATCCGTACTTTTTCTGATCTTCATTCATTTCGGAAGTGGTTTCTATTCATTCATTTCGCATTTGAATTTTAGCCTCCGACTCCATCACCTTGGCGTAATGTCTATCATGCTTGGATGAATGTGGACTCGGAGGTGGGGCTCCGAACAATATAGTTTTAGCGACTAATCGAACCTGAAGGGTTCGGTGTTATCCCTGCTTATAGTTCAGAACACCCACTGTTGCCTCGGAGAACAATTATGCGATGTTCACCTACTTTACATTCAGAGGACTCCGGACTTTGTGGCACTGACACTAACCTGTCTTTTCTTCAGGGAGGAATTCATCCGTCATGGGTTCTTACCCTCTAGGGTCACCTTGACACATCGTAACGTGTGCAAAGATGGTTTTACCGTTGAAGATACGGCGGATGCTCGTACGTCGCTTCGATGGATGTTGATTAAATGTCCTCATGCTGATTGTATACTGTGTTACAGTATTTCTCGACTTACCTGCTCCATGGGAAGCCATTGAGCATGCGAAGAAGGCACTCAAAGTAAGATGTTCCTTCGCTTCGCATTGGAATTTGCTCTTCCTCGGATCCAACTTTACTTCTTGCTCGTTTCTTCCCTATGATCGGAGTATCAAGATTGTTGACCTCATTCTGCTGTTCCTAGAAAGACCGCACAACGCGGATATGTTGTTTCAGTCCCTGTATGGAACAGGTGATGCGGACTGTATCCGCTCTAAATGACTCTGGGTTTACGGGTAAGTATTCTCTACACTTCTGAGCCTCAATTTCATTACATCGTCCCTTTCACGACTTACATCCGGCTTCATTTTCTTGCTCCACTTTTATTCAGTTTGTTCAAACCTCGCGGTCTTGCTTTTTCCTTAAAAAGATCCCCGCTGTCATCCCAACTTCATGCGACGTCGTCCCTCAACAGTTGCATTTTGCCTATCTATGGGCAGCTAGATTCCCTTGAGTCTTCGCATATTTTTTCGCGTCGGGTTCACCATGGTTTTGTGGATCTACCCTTGTTATTCTCGTAATGACCTGGGATAATAGAATTGGAACGGGAGCATCTCTATTCCGTCCAATGTGAGATATCATACCTCCATCAGATCTCAACTCTTCTACGGAGATCTAGTGCTTGAGGAGTTGAATCTGGACACCTACGCGCCTTCCCCATTTATCATTCACTTTTTTTCTGATAGGCGTAACTGGGTTGACAGGAGGTGCGATCTGATGGGGGGGGGTGTTCGTTACCGATTTTCATTTTCTATTCAACAATTAGGTTCTGACTGGGGGACGTCGGAATTGAACTATTCATCTTATTCTAGTCTCTCTCTTCCTCTGCCTCCCGTTTTTTCTTTCTATTCATGCATGACGCTGATGATTTGTTTTCATTGCAGAAATTACCATGTATGAGACGTTGATACGACCTTTTGAGGTCTCGTCCTCTCCACCCCTAACGTCTATAGTCGATGTTGGAGAGAAGATTAAGCAATCCGAAGCTAGAAGGGAAGAGAAGAGGCTCAAGCAGATCGCTCAGGGGCACCGAGGCGGTCCTGGCGGTGGGGGAGGGAAGAAAGGACCCGGGAAACGGAAACACCCCGAAGAGGAGAGAGAGGAAGTCGACGGGGAGGCAGAAATGGAAGCCAAACGACTCAGAACGACGGAGGATGTCGAAGAGAATTCAGATCCGAGTTCTACGCTCAGACAACGGCTTGGAGAAGAGGGAGCTGGTGTTATGGTTGTTGCTGAGCCTAATCAGGAGCAGGAAGATGTTGAGATGACATTCTCGTATTCAGAAGCCAACGTCTCCGGATCTACTCCAAAGTCAGAAAAGGAGATGAACAAAAAGCCCCAACTGCAGCAAAGGAGAAAAAATCTAGTGGGAGGACCTGGAGCTGTGACACTGTCTAGGGTGATGCCGCAAGTGCGAGGTCATACATCGTATTTGACTTTTGCGTGTTTGCTACCTTTGCTCAGCACTGGGACAGGTAGTGAGGAGGTATCGGGCTCTGAAATAGATCAGGATTTAGGCGCTACGAGTTGAGGATCAGACTAGTAGGGATGATGGGCGGTGACTGTGCGGAACGGTGGCTCCAATCTATGTAACGTAGGGCAGGTCGAGCAATCGGATCTGTCGTTGATCCAAGGCTAATCCTAGAATAGTACGTGGCTTCGTTTTGACGGCGAAGATCTCCGCATGAGGGTGGAATACCGATGTGGGTGCCCTTCCTGCGGGTATGCGGGAATTATTTGGGTGAGCCTTGAACACGAGGTACAAATATACTCACAGTAACTCCCACCTGTTCTTCCAAGTTCCCACACTAACAAATCCAAGTTTTCAGGTGGTATCGGAGGCTCTAAATATGCCAGAAAATCATTCACCGTTCATTGACGCTGTGATTTTTCATTGATTCTGTCAAGCAAAGTCATACTTAAAAGGCATTCAACAAGCAACCTGTCGCGGCCGCTCTCACTCGGTCTTGTCCCCCTCCTTGGGAGGCCACCTTTGCTCTATTCCCGTTCATCTCGCCGTCAAAGCCTACCTATAAATCTGTGACCCGAACTCACGGAACCGGTGTCCGCCATGTAATTGGCTTCTTCTGGGTCGTTACCTTCTTGGTCGACAAAGTCACTCGCCAAACCGGATTTCGTGGAAAGTTTAGACTACACCACCATCAAGTCCGTCGGTGGGTATGATCATTGATAAAGGGCTCCCGCAGTAGACTAACTACCAGCTGTACGTGTCATTAGTATGGTCTTCTCGGGAAAATACTATGACCGTAAAATAATTCGACTTGGACGTATCATCGCCTCAATTCTTTGCTTAATGGGTCGCGCGATCATTCACTCAGTCAGTCAGTCAATCCGCTCCGCTTGATATATACGTGCCAATGCTCGAATTATTGGCGGGATGGTACCCCCAAAATACTCGAATACTAGCCACGATATGCCCTCGGAACCAGCTGCTATGCTGGACTATATGTTCAAGCTTCGCACTGTCGTGGTAAGTCCTGGTTCTCATTGGGATCGGCTCTCCCTTGGGCTGATTTCTCTCTTATCACTCGACGGTAGTTTATCGAATGTACGGAACTTGTTGCAAGCAAGAGCTATCTCAATACACTGATATCTCTACCTCTAGACTCCAGCCTAGCAATCTTGGTGCGTCTTCCTTTTTCGCTTCGATTTCTTCGAGAGATGAACCGAACCGGATCCTAGATTTTCGACTACGCATTGACCTTTGGCAAGCAATCTCATTCTTAAATCGGAATCAATGTAACTGAGACCAGTGACAGGACGAGAGGTCGATTATGTGTGGTTCAACTCACCTTGGAATTTTGGGAGGGTGCTGTATTTTTTGACACGGTATGTGCCGTTTGGAGGTGTTTTTCTTACGTTTATCGGTACGCTTCGCTTCTCGGAAAATATGCGGGTTCTACGGACACTTACTCCCAAAAATAGTGGACGCCATCCGACACGCACCGCTATCAACGTGCCGAACGTTAACGCAGACAGCTGTCTGTACGTCGGTTTTTTGCGGTTTGCGAACAGTCTGAGACTGACACTGATTCGTGGGCCGTACGGTCCTCTGTTGGATTTGCAGATTTTACTATTGCCGACATTATCATTGCTGAAAGTAAGCTACAGAGATATCCAAATGGGTCGTTCTTAATCCACCTTTGTTTTTCAGTAATTTTGACCATGAGGGTACTCGCAATTTGGCAACGAAATCGTTACGTTTGGTTCGGATTGGTAGCGGTAAACCTTTCCTTGTCCTCCGTGTGTGTCGTATCTATTGCCAAAGTTCCCGCACAGCAAGACGGTACGAGGGATTTGTATGTCGTATAACCTTATCCTTCCTGATAAATTGCTTCTAGTTTTCGGAGAGGACTTGCATTCTACCTATGGAGTATGCCCGCCGTATTTCGCTAGCTCCAGCGCTATCAATACTTGCTTCTTGGTGTTAGTGGCGTACGAATCAGGTAAAAACATTGCCCCAAATATTTCGTCAATTCGTTTTTAGACCATGTTCCCTTCCAGTCCTCTTGACATTGACCTTAGTGAAGGCGATCGACATGTATCGTGAGTTACTCCGAACGTTTTCAAACGGAATCAACCCAAAGTGTACCCAAGGTCACCTCCAAGTCGGAACCTCCGGTTTCATCGATATTTTTTTCGTAGACGGTCAGTATCCCGATCATCTCTGACCCCCATTTGGAGCTGATTCGAAACTTTACGCTTCTCAGGTCTCTCTTATAATGGGTTCATACTAGGTTCGTCCGTCACACTCCTTCTCTCGACTTTGACTAAATCAATCATCCTGGGAACAGCGGGATCAACCGCAAACATCATAGTCAGATACAAAACCGCAGTAAGTCGGAACTTACCCATCTAATCTCCGGTCAAGATTCTAATCTTAACCTACTTCTCTCTCGCAGCCTACCGAGTACATCAATCTTCTGACATCGTTCGTCACATTTCTTTTTTTTTTTTTGTCGTGCTGCATGGAACGTCGAGCTCACATGTGACTCGGAATTACAACAGATTACAACCGGTCTTCCATTCCGTACTGACTTCACGGATGATGCTCCACCTCAAGCAAAATGCTATCATGACCAGACAAAATTCGATGCGATCATTCGTTATACCGTATAGGCACGGATGCGCTCTTTCTGAAGCGGGAGATTGCACCCCGATTCCTGTAGACCACGGTACATCGTGGTTTAGAGACGGTTTGCGACCAAACGGTCACTTAGGTTTAGATGTGAACGATACATGAAGGCTCTTTGTTGGTGTACACTTATATACTGTAACTATCGTTATTGACTAACATTATGACTACCAACCGACCTTGACCATGACCAAACGAAGGTGAGGGTGCAGACCTCCTTTTCAAAGCAACAAGAACATCGGGGGGCTTTCACTGGAGGTGACCGTAATTTGATTATAGCCGAACGTCACAGTTTCCAAAGGATATGTCTGCCCCACATACTACTCCCATAAGCCGGCACAATCCTCGCATCGGAAGGAGTCCTTGAAGGGGCGGGCGAACAAGAGGAAAAATCTCATGTTCCTGATTCAATCTCGCCTCTCAAGTGTTGTCCGTTGTCCGTTCCACTTGAAGAAAAAAACCCTGCCCAATCCAGAAGTGGTAAAAAAGAGCGACTGGATGGGAAACAGGGTCAAGAGGCAATTTAGGGTCCATCGACGATACAGTACTGGTGGGAAGTAGAAAATGCAATGGGTTCAACGACGTCAAAATGAATACAGTGATAGGACATAGTATGCACAATAGCTTGAGAGCAGTGCGCCATTTTTGTGCAGAAAGAGACGATACACGTGAGATGTACGCCCCTCATAGTACTCCCAAGATCCGACACTAGCCTCGTAACGGAAGGAGTTCCACGAGTGGCATCAGAAAACCACTCGTTTACTTCATCTCGCCTTTGAAAGGGTATAGAGGAAATCAAGAATGATTCGTTCCAGGGTTCCCTTATCGGGGTTACCCCAGTCATCCTCGCTACATCCTTTCCAAGCTCATTTCAGAAGTGGCGATAAAAGCATCCGAAAAGAGCGAGTTGAGAGGCCGGTCGCGATTATGATGTGAAATTCACATTGAATGGGGGATGAATGGTACGAAAGCAATGGATGCAACGCAAATTCGCTTCGGCTGATACAGGAGAACAAGAGGACACCCAGGCGAAGAAGAGCGAAACTTGGCAAACTGCACCTAATCGAGGATGAATGTCAAGATAAACGATACAGGGGGGCTATATATAACAAGAAATATGGATACATTCGATACCCCTGGTCAGCTAGGGCGGCTCGGATCGGAGGGGGAAAGGTTACTCATGATACTGGCTATTGTAGCAGCAACAGCAGAATCGCCATTAATGATTGACGATTCATTGTCTTGGCCAGTATCAGCACTACTATCGGAAGGAGGGGCAGTGGCGGGGGTTAGTTGCGGGTCGATAGGGATCGACTCTTGCCCAGATTGTGCAGGTGGTAGGCCTGCTGAAGCATTCCACTGCGATTGCTGCACGCCAGAAGAACTTGGAGGGTTAGAGTAAGGGGGGTAATGCTTGCTATTCACCTGGTTCGGAGGGGGTTGGGCTGCTTTATGGCCACCGGGTCCGTAGAATCCGCCGATAGCCATTGAAGCACCATAGTCTTCCGGTAATGCAGGAACGACGGCAGCATGTCGCCCACCGAGAGGCCTAGAGGTAATATCGGCATGAAAACATTTCCTAGAGTAAACAATCAACTTACCCTCCTTCCACGAAATTCTGCCAAACATAATCTCGCAATTTATCGGCGTTGGGTAGTTGTTGGATAAGATGCTTAATGGTGTTTTGCCCCAACCCAAAAAAATCCGGGCCTGACACTGAATTGGAGTGCTGCCTATTTCGGATCGCGTTCGCCTTCCTAACTATGTTTGACCATGCACCAGTAGCAGTCCCGGCAATGATGGTCAAATCTGGGGCATCCGAAGGAACGATTTGGAATTTAGGTCCATCACCTCCATCGAGAATCGTACAGTGATACACCACCTCTCGATTTTTATCCTGGGTCGATAGATAACGTCTGAAATGCTAATTATTAGCCCGCCACAGATGCAAGATGCAAATCTCACTACCTTGTAACCTGATAACCGACAGGGAAGATATACCTCTCGGTATGGAAGTGCTCTCTCACACAAACACCTCCCAATGACATGACCGTCATGATACCGACATTTAAGGGTAGCATTGGCTTCCCTTCACTATCCCTTGGTACTATTGGAATGTTGAAGCTTTTTGTAGTTACAGCGTGGGACTTGAGTCGCTTGGGTTTGGTTTGGCTTGGCCTGGATGGATCAGATAACTGTTGTGATTGTATCGGTACCGGAGACTTGGAAGTGCTCGTAAGGGGCGGCGGGTAGGAAATGTACATCCCCGTTGGAGGTATACCGGACATGGCCATCCCTGGGTGTATTCCAGGAGGTAGATGAGGATGTAGATAGTAATACGCATATGGATTATTGCTAGTCAGGTAAGCAGCATAGGGATTAGACGCCATGGAGGAAGAGGTGCAAGGTTGTGCGGGAGCCGTAGAGGAAGGATCGGAAGAAGGTGCTGTCGTAGGTGCTGAGTTTGTCATCTTCACACCCGACGTACTGGGCGTGTGAGTCGGGCCGGAATCGATGACCGGTCCTGAGGACGATGAAGGTCGTGCACTTGTATCCGAGTCCTGTATGGTCGTCGCCGTTGAGGCTTGAACGTGATCGTCGAGAAATTCCTCTCCTCGTGAGCAGCGAGGGGTCGTTGCCTTGAAGGTAATGTTGGAGTTGTCACCACCTGATGGTAATTCAAGCGCTTGCTGAGGTGAAAGGGAGGAAGATCGACTCTGTGACGGCCAGAGTCAGAAAGTCGCTACAGAAACGATAAGCAGGACGTTTGCGTACAGAGGATGTATCCATGAGAGGAGCTAGAAAATTTAATACATATTATATAGAGAAGGATTGAGGTTCGCACTTACCTGCAACTGCCAATTCATCGTAAGGGCCGTCAGCTTCGGAGTTCTTGCAAGGTCGCTTTGACCGTCTAGCATTTTGATCACCACTTTCATGTGCAAACTCCCCCCGGCGTTTTCGTGCAGTGCCGTTCTTGTTCAGCGATAAAATCTGGGGTCGTTTTTCAAGTTCCACTAACGCTTTGAGAGTTGAGCTGAAGAACCACTGTCAGGCGGACGTATGACGGGGTAAAACTGGAGACATACTTTCGCTCTTCGCGTATCCCGTCATTGCTTTCACTTGAGCATTGTGGGTCGTCACTAATTCGTTTGCATTTCTACCGGGATCGACATCAGAGGTCAGAAACAAAGCATAGAAAGATGAAAAACGAACCACCTCAAGTTCCTGGAATCTCCCCTTGAGTTCCCAGTACTTGTCAACGATATTCACAGGTGTTATAGAGGAGTCAATTACAGAGAGAGAACCAGGGGTGGGGGCATTCTGGCTCATAGACTTTGTCCCACCACCGCAGCCTTAATCCTCAACTACAGAGGATAGGTCTCGCGGAATTTCGATGAGAGAAGGATGGGTCTAAATAAAGCACAACAATCTAATAGCCTCCGATGTAAATACCTGTCAATAAACTACTACGACGTGCGAAGGTATCTGATTTTGGAAAGCTTGCTTTCAATCTGGTTGGAATCTGGAGAAGATCTGTGGGGAAGACCCCCATATAGACTCGAATCTCACAAGCATGGCACGAAGGACACATCACCTGCAGTGTGATCGTCAGTTACAGGTGACAACGGTTCAGTAGACCGCGTAGTACGACTCCATGGTATCCAACATTGCAAATGCTATGAAGATATTCTGACTTCGCATCGATGTTTCCCGTCGGAGATACGCCTATGGGTGGTGTGCCCCAAGTTACGCGTCCCGGCTTTCCGAGTCCGTCCGCCGTTGTATACCATTTGGTTGAAACTTTGAATATACCGACAAGTAACCGGCGAAAGGTGAAGAAAAAAGAGAGGGAAAACTCACGAGACGGAGTCCAGACTCTCAAATCGTTTATCAACAAACCATCCCTCCAACATCTTGGAAGCTTTCGAGAGGGGACAAGGAGAATCGCAATAACACACGTAGGCAACCTGAGGGCCGAGGCAATGATCGTTGATTTCCAAGAGTCATCAAGAAATACAAAGCAATTCGCGGGAATTTGTAGCCAAAGAGTTGACGACATTGAACTCAACGGCGGGACGAAGGAGGGGAGGGGTTGCGGTTTACACAGGCAGAGATCTAGAAGTTGTGGGACCTGAACGCTTGAAATATTATCTTTTTTGATGATTCGACCCGGCTATAAAAGTACTAAAAGCACCCCGGCCCTTCGATTTGGTCCCCCTTGGCTGTGCGTATTTCAATATATATGGGATGGTTGAATCAGTGAGCCTTCTCATGATCCTTAACCCTCAGAGAAACAGGCGTGAGGTAGGATCAGGCGTACGCTCAGTAAACCCTTCGCCAGATCGGATGTCGGGGTTCGGGTGCAAGAACGTGAACCGTCAAAGTACTCCTCTGCCATTTGCCAGTCTCGATGAGGTTTCAACGGTTTATAAGAAGCAGAACTTGAACCCTATACAACTATCAATACAGCTCACATTTTCTATCTCTTCTCGATCTTCGGTACAAACACTCCAGTGATGTCCGAGTCCACCTTGACTCTCTGGCGCGATCCTACCCCTCCCTTTCGGCAAAGAACAACGTCTAGCCTCTCAAATCGCCGGAGCCCTCTGGGAATACCCACCAGCCGTGTGTGGCCAACACACAGACAAAATCTCCTTGCAGCATAGTAAGAAATGGTGTATGGTCGCGTATCATATATGGAACGCTATTGCGTCAGATGAAGAGCTCTCATCTGTAGCAGGGGTGAGGATGAAGCCGAGTGCGTTCTACTTCCCCAGCCCCGTCGATGGGGATGATTTACAAAGGAAGAGGGAAGAGATCGCGGCTAGTGGGATTCAAGCGGGGTGGAAAAAGCCTCATCGAAAACGGAGAATAGATCCGAACCATGGAGGAGTTGACGCGTATGAAATTATGGCGCCCGTCATTGACACCGACACGGGGATGGCGTGGCTTATGGCGCTTGTTAAAGCGAAGGGGGGGGAAATAATCACTGAGACGATTAAAGGTGATCTCTTGAACCAGGAACAACAGCTTCGGGAGAGGTTTGGGGTGGATACCATTATTGACTCCACGGGTATCGCTAGAGCCCAGACTGCTGGTGATAACAGTTGCTATCCCATCCGTGGTGGACTTGTTCGTGTCATCAACGATGGAAAAGATTTCCCAAAGGTTGAAGCCGCCATGACCATCTCTGCCCATGTTGCAAGACATAATGAGATCGTGTTCATCGTACCGAGGAACGAAAACATCCTACTCATGGGTGGTGAGCAATCCAGCGTTGCCATTATCTCATCTCATGATAGAGAGGAAACTGACGTACCTTTCATAACAGGTTTCACGAAGCCCCACGAATGGAACCTCGACTTAACCCCCGATTCGCCAGTTATGCAACGCATGAAAGCTCGTTGCGAAGCCTTCCTCCCTGACTTGAAGAACGCGCGCCTTGACTCTGGATATCCCATGGCACAAGGCTTACGTCCCTTCCGTGGCACTAATATCCGTGTAGAGAGAGAGTTGAGACCGGCGGTATCGGGTACATCACCCAGTCGTATTATCCACTCCTACGGACACGGAGGTGCAGGGTGGAGTTTGTCGTTTGTCGTTTGTATGCGCAGGTGATGTGTTGAAACTCGTTGACGAGGCTCTGATGGACCTGAAACCGAAGGGCACAACCTCTGCAACGCGGTATGCTGTGGTTCCGGAGATGCAAGCGAGGATGTAAAGCTTAAAGACGGATTTCAAGAAACGCCAAACAAGTGGTGGAGATGAAACACACTTTTTGCTTGTACATTAGTGCGTTCGCCAGCCTCATAATGTAGTTCGCCTTCGATTTTCAATTTGGGTAGATCCTTCACGGAAAACGGCAGTCAAGTATGTGCTCTAACTGGGTATGTAGCTGGTAGCGTCAGAGAAAGAAATCTAGAATGAGACGAGAGGATGAGTGCAAGGGACGCGCGGGGGCGCCTATCAGTTTGGTGCTCATGATCATCATCAATGTCGCGGTTCAAGTGCTCATGTTAATAAATGCAGATCGCTGCAGAACAAGAGTATAATACAGTGCAAGGCACCGGTAGTAAGTGGACTCGAAGAGAATTACAAGAGTTCAGAGTATAGCTATACTCAGTATACAATACTAATGGGAAATGGTACACGCGTTCAACTAAGTTGACAGAAAAGGCCTTGTTTTCATAGTTTCTCCTTGCCTTCTGCATCCTCTTTAGCCTCTTCACCAATCGTGTCAAACCCGTAAACCCGTTCGATCTCTTCAGCAAGGTCCTCTAACGGGACACCTTGAATTGGTCCAGTCTTCGCATCACCCTCCCGCGTAGCGTTCTCTCCAACACCATCGCCACTAGCGGATTTAGACGCTTGCGGCTCCCCAGATGCCTCATCCTTCCCTTTCTCCTTCAAATCCATCGCACTCTGAATCTGCTTCGCCAATTTCTCCACTTCTTCTTCTGCATTATCTTTCTTCGAGGTTACCGCCTCTACTTCACTACCGACCTCCACTGATTTCGCGGTCTCCTCCCAAAGTTGATTCAACTGGTCTTCCCATCCTAGTAGACGACAAAGGTCCTGCACTACTTCGTCGCACTTTCCAAGTAAAATATAATCTGATTCATCGTCTTCATCGAAATCTCCGACACAGTCGAGGTTGATCAAGACCCGAGGGCATGACAGAAGTGGATGGCTCGCCAATGAAGCAAACGGGTGAACAGTGAGAGACGTTCCAATAACGATGAGAAGGTCGGCTTTCTGTATAGCTCCTCGACCTTTCATAAACTCGGGCGGCAACTGGAACAATTCGGTAAAGACAGAACGATAGCCAATAAACAAAAAGCAATTCCATTCCCAGTATGAAACGAAAATCAACGTACCGCTTCTCCGAAGAAAACGATATCAGGCTTCACCAGCCCTTGACAATGTTTCCTCTCACATCTCGGGATTTCCTTCTTCTTCGAAAAATTCATAACCATATCCTTCATCTTCTCATCGTCAAAAGGCGTTTTACACTTCACACAACGCTGTTTAGCGAAACTCCCATGCGCCTCGATGATCTTGTCCGCAGGAACACCAGCACGTCGCTCCAGAGTATCAATATTTTGCGTCAAACACATAGATAACAACCCCTTTTCAGAGAGTAGCCGTATAAATGAATGCGTTGGTGTGGGTCGATATTTCCCGGGATATAACTCATGAGCTAGTGTGTAGACTGTCCTGATAGCATGAGGGAGTGAAGATAAAACAACGAGCATTGGACTCACAAGGAACTGGATTGATATGGAAGAACCCAATCTCAAATACAGCTTCTGGGTACGGTAATTTCAGTCGGGCGAGGTTGGCCTAAGCATTCAAAACGTTCGTTTTAAGCTCAAAAAAAAAAAGAGGCTCCAGCAGCATGTATAACGAACATATAAGCCTAAAAATAATTGAGAATATGCCCATCGATCTCAAAGGCGAATTGATCACTCACCAGTCTTGGGCGACCTGAAATCGGGTATACCGGCTGAGGTACTCACACCTTCAGGATACGCGTCCATCTTAGCCGTTCAAACTGGTTCAAGTCAGGCTTTCTCACCTGCACCTAACTGGAGAGTTCATCAGTTGATGGAATTCGCTGAACCGACGGTTTACTTGCCATTAGAACGACATTCTTGCACGTATCCGATTCGATGTAACGAGCGAGGGACTTGAGCTGTTTCTGATACTTGGTATCGGATGTCATTGTTTATGCGTTTTAAATTCCCGGAATTCGATTAACGAAGTTTTCCAAGAAGTTGAGAATCGTGCTGTATATATGTGAGCGCACTGCGCAACCGGGATATGAAAGTCATGATGCAAAACTGCAGATCAATCGACAAATCCTGTGTCATGACTCTCACGCACAGATACCCATCCGCCGCTAAGCGCTAAGCGCTAGGTGTTGACAGTTCACGTCCAGACGTTCAAACGTTCAAACGTTCACCGCTTGCGCCGTATTGAGCTTAGCCATAACTACAAGTACAAAACTAATTATCCTAGAGATCTCTGAGAAAGATTAGAGAAAAACGAAAGCAGAAAGACATTCCAGGGGTAGAAGTATGTCGTTAAAAACAAACAAGAAACAAAACAATGTACAAAACTTTTACGAAAACTACGGTGAGGAGATCAGTTGTGCTTGCAGTAAAAAGCTAAAGAGGGGTATCGTAGGTATGTGCTGTGGAGAAAAACATAGCGAGTGAAATGGATGCGAGTACGATGAGATAAACATTCAAGATATAAGTCTAGATGCGCGTCGCTGACGGCGAGCGTAACATCGGAGAGGAAGGCGTCCGCAGCATTGTCTGACTTGAGTTCTTCTTATACATCATTCCCGTCCCAGTTCTAGGTCTGGGTAAACTGGAAGACGGAGTTGACAATGACGGTGCTGAAGGTGACGTGGGTGTGGGTGTGGGTGACGTCTGTATACTTCCAGTACCAGATACAGAGGGAACAGGGACAGGCTTCTGAGAAGCTCCAGCGGAATAGCGAGGTAATTTGAGTGGTTTAAGGGTTCCACTAGACAAGGAAACCGGGATAGAAGTATCGGGTAGTGGTGGAGTATCGCTGATAGTTTGTAAGGAGCGAGAGGTTGATAATGGCGTTCCTACGGAACTGGATCGAGCTCTGATACTTGAATTACCTGGTGAACCGAATCTGGCTGCTAGACCAGGCGCTGCAGGCCTTCTAATACTCCCCGTTCTGGGATTAGGTAGGGGTGGTAGTATTTTGTTGGCATCTATCCGCGTGGTAGAGTAAGGTGTAGGCGTAGGGACCTCATCATCCTTGGGCGTCAAGGGAGCAGGTATTGATACTGATGAAATCGAAGACGAACTGGATGGAGTTTTCAATAGTTCTTCTGTAGCAGCGTATTGGCCACGAAAGTGTGCTGGGGTTCGGATGGATGACTCTGAAGTTGATCTAGCTATTCCCTTTCCGGAAGCTTTGGAACTCGGCGTCGATGAAACAGGCGGGATAGAGACATTCAGTGAACCAGCAGAGATCACACCCCTTCGACTGCCGAGACTATTACTCTGCCGAGAACCTTGCTGCCACGAACTGGGAGGCAATTCTCTGGCATGCTGAGTACCGGCAAAGTAGCCGTGATACGTAGCGCTAGCGTAACCGTCGTCGTCCGTTTCAAATTCGTCTGCTTCTAGTAGGGTGGCCCCCGAATGACTTCGGGAAAGATCACTCGGCCTTCGTGAGAAGTTCGGGTTCCCGCTGTTACTCGAGTACGATGAAGTACGCAAGTTTCCATACGACTTACTTGCGTAGAGATTTGATGAAGGGCGGCCACGACCAAATGAAGCGAGGGAGGTCCTCTGTGAGACCAGGAGTGAGGACAGACGTCGTGTGAGGGGCGAGGGGGCGTCTTCGTCTTCGCTGTAAGTAGGATTGGGTCAGAGGGATGCAATGCTTTGACAAAGGCACAAGATAGACTGGGGTGGGGAAAATGTAAAACAGGTACACCGGATCGTTGCAACTGCGACGAAGACGTTGAAAGCTTGAATGAAATGAAACCCCAGTGCCCATTGTTGCAATACAATTTCTGCTCGAGCACAAGGTTCGAATTTACATGGTATCTCTCCAACAGTCCGATACCATGTAAGGAAAAATGAGGAATTTCACCAAAAGGAGAAAGGAAGCCAAAGAGTAGATTGAGAGAACAATATGTTCGTACCTATCACTCCATCCCAGTCCTGTCGTAAGCCCCAATCCACCCTTCAACAATTTTCCATCCTTATGTCTCAGCCGCCGTACGGGTGTGTCCCGAACATCCTTAAGCAGACTCGTGTTCGAAGCTGAAATGACAGGTTGAGTAAATAGTATAAAGATCAATCGGAGAAGACTAGTGGAACAGTGGAATTTAAAAGGGCGAGCCACATCTGTCCAACCATCATCAGATGGATTCTAGGCTAAGCGGAAACGCCACTCAAGATGGGCCAACGTCTTTAAACAGCACAGGTTCAACACGAGGAGAATATGAACTTAACGGGAATCCCGAATCCCTCCTAGTTTATATGTAGGTAGGGACGTCATTTGGTTGCAATGCTTTCTGCATCCTGCCCATTCAACTCGCCGCAACGCCCGTCACCTACCACCCCACCCCGAACGCCCAATTGTGGGTAGATAACAATCCAAAGACACTCACCGGTCGATCGGAGGCTCATAGTACTCCCGGGTCGGGTCTGCCCTGACGTCAGGGAAACCAAGGAGTCGACCGAATCCATCGAAGCTATCGAGGTTGATGGCAATAACTTGGACTTGTGTGACAATGCGCCATCTCGAAGAAGTAAGTGCCTAGAGGACAAGATGTCAGCATCAAGTGCGCACTTCAAGGGGCGAGGAAAGAGAGAAATGTAAGAAGTAAGACCAAGGTACGCAACAGTCAGGGCCCAGTAATTTGTGTGACGCCTTGGTGTTGACGACCCTTTTACCGGCAGCACACATCGGGGTAAACTGCAATAACGCCCAAAAAAAAACAAAGCTTCCTCAACATCATCTCCACAGACCACGTTCCGCCTGCGGTACTTATAGAGCCACCAAGCGTTACGTCTACCTATAATCCCCCCTCCCGACTTCTCGCGAAACAAAAAGGAGACAAAGAGGATGCCGATATGACATCAAGTACTAAGACGAAGATCAAGTACTCACGGCAATGGAGTATGGATATCCAAACTTGAGTCGCTAGCACTCCCTTCATCATCATCCATGAAAAGATCCTCACTGCCCGTCAGGCTCCGCGACACTTCGAGTTCGAACCGTTCTCCGTCACCAGGATAGCCAGCTACCGATTCATCATCACTCCCAATCCCCTCCAACTCTCGTTCTAATTTCGCGATTCGACTGTCACGGGATTCTCTGGTTCGACCTTCGCTTACTCTTCTCCGCGTTGAATCTACGAACGACGATGAACGAGAACTTGTTCTGCCTTTCCTCGGCATAGAAGCACTCCTGCGTCCGGATCCGAAAGAACTCGTACTAGCGCTCCCACTCAATCTACTAGCACTGTTTCTTCTTCTAGGTCTAGGTGTGTTTTCCAACAAATCCTCGATGTCAGGCGAACTAGAACGACCATTGTCGGCCTGTTTAGAGGAGAACGTAGTACTGGCTCTGAACGACGAAGGTGGTGGACCAGTCATCGCACGTTTACCTGTGGCCCTCTCTGCCACCGAAACGCTCACTGTACTACTTCTGCCCCGCGGGAGCACAGCATTTGATTGGAATGAATTATCCTCTATTGGTTCCGAAACAGGGGAACGCTCCGGACTTGTCTGCCTAGAGTCATTCAACCGTTTCTTATGACTTGCACTTCTGGAACGTGCCGAACGAAGTTCACGGTGTAAAAGGAGGGGGTCATTACTGGGAACGTAGTCCGTGGAAGATGTGGAATCCGGAAATTGGATTTTCGTCGGAAACTCGATATGTGCGGGTGAAGGGGGTTCAGTAGATGATTGTGGTGGTTGTTGAGTTGACATGGTAGAGGGAGGGGCTATGGCTGACGTTGAGGTTGAAGGCTGTATACCTCCCGTATACGAGGTCTCGTCCCGGTCAGGGTCAGTAGTCGGTTTGAGTAGGTTGGACCGGGCCCTTCCTTGTCTTACATGGGGAGGAAAAACGGAAGCGTAAGGCGAACGTGGTTGGCCAAACGCTGGTGACTGTGGGGTGGGCGGGGTTTGACATATCAAAGGCGTCTCTGGCGATAATGGTGTCTCAGGAAGTTGAAGGGCAGAATGATTTACGCCTGATGAGCGCTTTGGTGCTCCAGTTTTTAGCGATGGTGGGACTTGTATCCTAGGCGGCAAGGGATAGTTTGTAGTGGTAGGTATGTCGAATTCCTCCCCGCTGCCAGAGTCTTCGTCGGGAGGTAAATCATGCATAGAAATGGATGATATCGAGTCGCCAGACTCAACCGAGTTATTGGCTTCATGACGCAACGAAGGTGCTTTATGAGTGAGTGGTGATGTTTTGGAGGCGGATGCTGATGATATCGTACTGGAGAGTGACACTGGCAAAAAAAAGCCCATCAACTCAAGAAAAAACGAACGCAAAAAGAGGCCTACATCGCTTCATGGCAAGCGTATTATGATCTTTCGAAGAGAGAGGTGGTGGTTTAGGGAACCGAGCGGACAAAGGTGGCGAATGACTTCTGTCGGTATCGAGATGCTGGTCATTGTCTGTAGGCATAGGTGACAATCTAATCTTCGTCAACTGCTCTTGACGTTCATCCTCGTCTTCGCTCGACACTGTTCCTCCGTAAGCTTCTGCCGGGTCAAATATTGATTCCCCATCTTCATCTTCCAGATGCGACTCTCTGATGGCTTCATGACCTCGTATAGACTTGTCAGACGCACTTTGCGAGACCTTTGAGCTGCCTGAGAGGCTTGATGAGTTTGAATCACGTCTTCTACTGCGGTCGTTGGGTGAAAATGCGTAGTGAGCACCGTTGCTCTTGGCACTGGCAACACTCGCAATTGAGTCAGGTCTGCTCGAAAGACTGTATTTTGAGTTTCTTATCGGCCCAAAGAATAAAAAAGCGTCCGATTCTAATATACGTGAAGGACCGGGAATGGGCGGTAATGGTGCGCTCGGGGGTCGTGAAGGAGGGGGATTTGCAAAAGCGCTGCTGTTCGGTGTTGGGGACCGCGGTGATGGGGGAATGAATGAGGGAGGAGCAGGGAAAGATTCGAGGGAGTCGAGAAGTATAGTGGGCATCGTCGCCGACGTTGCCCACAAACCAACTGGTAGTAGGGAGCGGGAGGAGAAAGACCGTTTAATGGAGCATTTCAATAATTAGTGGGTGTGAAGTGTAAAAGCCCAAAAGGGATAAAGAACAAACATGCCCAAATCGAATAAAAATTTTCCCTGCGCGCTTCACGCCAATCTCCAAGAATTGTCCATCGGGTCCCCCCTCATCATCACAATTATTAAATTCTGCTCTTGTACCTTCACCGAACTGCAACTCTTCCCTTCCCTATCGTTTCCCTCAATATATGCGTTCATACTCAAGCGGTGCCTGGATAAACTAATTTGCCATCAATTCAATTTCAAAAAAGACGATCACAAACAAGTTTTATCTCGGGTTGGTAACACCGTGCTCTCAAGCTTCACCAGAGTTTCAGCTAAATCTTGCTTGAAAATCTTTTCATTTTATACCTACGTACATTAACCAAACGGCCTTCTCCCCTTGGTGCCTGTTCTACCGTGACCTGCCGCGGTTTTAGAAGACGAGTACGGCACGAATCTCAAACATTCAGAGGCATCTCTGGACATCGAGTCAATGCTCAGCAAACTCTCGATGCGCACCCTCTCGATCGTCCTCCACGGCCGATTTTACTTCGGCGATGCGGACTAACTGGCTCCGGACCTCTCAATTGCGGTCTGCCTGGTCCGACGCTGCCCTGGATATAAGTTGTAAAGCTATTGTCGACGTGGGTGGCACAGCCATGTTTCGTCTGTAGCACTATGTGCTGCAAGAGTCGCTTCGCATCACCCTCTCTCCAACAGTTCAAACCGTCTTTCTTTCCGGTCATTTGGCGATTGACTTGGAACAACTTCTGAGAAAGACGAACCTTAATTACCGATATCTTCTGTGCATGATATCAAGAATCCTTCTTCGTCGGCAGCTCTGTGACCACTCTCGAGCTCCATATCCCGCGATCACTAAATATACACTATACCCTGCTTCCCCGTCATCCCATATGAATAGATACGACCATGTGTTCCGAAACTCTTTTCTCTTTTGTTTACACTGCCACCAATTCAAAAAGGTGTCTGCACATCTCGAAAACCGTTTTCATCTCACTCTCCACGTCGTTTCCCGCGACTTGCACACTTTGGACGCATTCCTTGTGAAATTATGCAGGCAACACAACTAAAATAACAGATCTGATACGCTGGGGGGATGGTTGGTTCATTATCACGATCCATCATGATCATTGATCAGCTTCCATCGATCACTTTGAGCCCGTACTCTGAGCCGCAAGACCTTTGTGTCAATTTTGGCACTGATGTTGCATGCATGATCAAAGTCAATTACCGGGTGAGGGTCATAAACGTCACAAACGTTCTTCGAGCATCCAAGCTGAAAAGTGGAATATGTGAACAAATCAAAAAAAAAAAAAGCTATCGAAGATTAGAGAGGCCCTCAGGCCCCCGGGGAGTATACCCGACAAAGGTTTTTTGCGCCACAGTCCGGGAGAATACCCGGGTGGCGCTCGGAAGTAATTAAGCTCTGAGATCTGAGATCTAACTTGTTTAATTTCCCTCAGTCGAGCTTTCCTTCAACGATAAGGACACCTTACACCTCTGATGCTCAGCCCCGACAGGAACTCAACACGCTCATCTGTAAGCTGCCCCACCGACTCCCTCGCCATCTGTCCACTCGGAGCCTTGATCTACGCAGCGAAAGGATCGGTAACCCACTACCTACCAGTACGTATCCTGTTAGTAACCGCTCATCATTCCATGTGGACCTATACTCAGACACTTAGGGTTATAATAGGAAACTAGGGGTATGCACCCTGCTCGTCATAATACCCTCCCTGTTACAGGTCCAACAGGAAACAGGAAACAGGAAACAGGAAACAGGAAACCGATTGTGACACTGTTGTACATCCCCCGTGATACAGCCTGAAACGCCATATCGTTTTCGTTACCGTGTTACCCGAGAATCTGGAGTCATTTGATTTTACAGCTCATACAGTGGCATACAGTAACAACCGTTTCCTCGTTCCCGACAACGACGCACCAGGACTCAGTACTCAGGAGACCGGCCAGTTTCGGTCTCAGCCTCCCAGGAGTCTGGAGGCAAGTCTATGTTCGTTCGCCCAGGAGGTCTGAAGAAGCACTTACGATTTCGTACTTCCCTCCTCGACGTCTTGAGCTCCTTGTCAGTCATCGATGAGACCGGAAGTTATATAAAGCTGAATGACGAGATATAATGCCGTTGCTTCGAGTAAACGTTGTGTCGATAAGTATGGTGGACTGTTGCAGTGATGCTCGCTTTCAGCACTCTCAGAACCCCGACGTTTATTGAAATACGTAACAGCATAATCGAATCTTAGGAGACGACACGCGAGTTACCAGTGGAACCGTCAGATTGGTACGTATACGGGAGGCATAGGCGTAGGTAAAATGACACAGATTCCTTGCATTGATCGCGGGGGAATTGGGACTCATTGGTGACACTTACTGGGTCATGAAATCAGGCCGCAGGTTCTGCGTTCTCGAAGGTAGCGTGTGAGTGCCAGTGTCAAACGTTAACCACGTCAAGAGATGTTGTCGCGGGGAACTGAATCTACGCTATACGACAGATAGACTCGTAAAAGAGCTCTACTCGCTGTGAGGATAGAAGAGCACATTTTGATTGACTGAAGAGCAGAGGGTACAGGCCTGTTACAGACCTACAGTGGCTTTGATTTTACTAATTTTTCTTATCAGCTTTGGCAAACCACGGAGAACTCAAAGACAGACCACAAGGTTACCTCGATCGTGCGAGAAGATAATGTTGATGGAAGAAACATCGAGACACCTCTCTATTCTTTGCAGTGCTTTAAATCCCCGTAGAGAATTAAATGCATACTACTTGGTGGTTACACTGGATGGAGGAACGAGAAAGTCGGCGAATCCGCGCCGTACCACTGGCACGTGCGTCTTTCGTGCCGCGTCCCGCGACTCCCGCCGGTCCGCTTTCTTGTCCTTTTACGACAACCACCACGACGGTCCCATTTCTTTTTCTCCAATTTCCCCCCTGCTCTGGTTCATGACGTCGATACATATACTAACGATATGTCTTTTCACCTCCTGTCATTCTCCTCTTTGACCGCTTAACGAAACGTGTCAAACATTGAAACGGTAATGGCGGAACCGCAACACGGCACTTGTGAATCCAAGCGGAAAGGTATATATTCATAGCAGTATTCAAGTACACCAGATGAGCTTACATTGAGGATTAGAGCCGTTTCCAAGGTGATAGATATATAAAGTCATTGGACCGCTATCTGACCATTCGAACAGCGGCTGCAAAGAAAGTGAGGCATTTTATTCGTGACACCGCAAGTTGTTCCCCCTATTTTCCCATTTTTTTGTCGCTGATCTGTCTTCTTTCCAGTGCCTCCGTCAATCCATCCCTTTTCGAAAGAACTGTTCAAGGAGGGTGCTATCCATGTCCCTGCAACGTTCGACAAAATGCAAACAAATTGCTGGTAGGGGGTCAGGACTGCTATAATCACACGGTCAGAGAATTTTCAAATCCCCCGTCCGCTCCGATTATCCTTGGAACAACATAAAACACCCTGGCGATTGCAACGCTCTCCAACAGCGATCCTATAATTGAGCTTTCTAACCTCTGTTTCTGACCCAAATACCAAGTGCTAGTCTCGCTGTCTCTTAGAATGACGCAAAGGGATCAGTGGCCGATATGAGGCATGTCAATCAATCTTCCTTGGGACCGCGGTGTTAGTGCTTGGACCCTTCGCATAACGTTCTCAAGCTCATCTCTCTTCAATCTCTGACTTGCCTTAATTGTGTCAGTTGACCGCCGCTTTCTTGAGGGGGCAATTATTTGGAATTTCCTGCCTCCATTCCGCCTTTTCTTAGAAGCCGAGTGAGCTGCAATGATTGCTCAAAAGTTCTCTCTCTTCCCTACTGAATCATCTGGAACAATTGCCCATTTATCATCTCTCTATATTCAGCTCCAACTGCTTGTCCGTGGTTTATGCTCTCGGTGGCGGTCAACGTCAGATCCATGTTTTATTCATTGAGTCTCTCAATTTTATCATGCTACCCGTCCGAATGGCTCATTGGGCTTCGATAACGGCAGTATGTTTGCCGGTATCATTTACGTTTTTATGTTTCAGCTCACACGTTCACTGTAACCGGTCTTACCGGATGCCTCAATCCCGCAGGTACTAAGCTTGACCAGGGTTTATATTGAACCAAAGGTAAGGATACTTGAGGATAAGGCTATGCAGTAGGCGAATGAAGGTAAGATGGTAAAAAGATAGATCGAGACGTATTGGATATAGGGCTTTATATATGAAAGGGAGCGTGAGAACTACTGTAGTTGACCAAATTAAGTATGCCTCGTTACACCCTCCCCCGCAAGATTAAGTAGTAATCTTTGAAAGATATAAGTACAGTTAAAGAGCAGGAGAAGTAGTTAGGAATGGGGTATTCCATCGGAGATGAGAAGTAATGTAGATTTATGGAGTCACTGTTCCATGCCTCTATCATCTTCATCATTCCCATCGTTGGCCGCAAGCAGAGCAAACTTGTTATCGAAACTCGAAGGTGTCGCTCCGCCAGTGCTCAAGCTCATTGAGCTTATGTTGAGGCTAGCCAGGTCCGAATCAGGTCCAGCTAATGGAAAGCGCGGGACCTTGTAGTTCTCAGGAACGAGTTCCTGATTGATCTCCTTGAGAACTCAAAGCTGTGCCTTCCTACGACGATATTCGACGATCATGGTCATGTCCCAGTGGTCAGGAACATGACTAACTGAATTGGTTGCTGGAGAAGTGATAGGGAAGAAGAATGCACGAAAACAAGCTTGTTGGAGCAGATTAATGAACTCAGAGCATATGGAAGGATTGATGGATGTGTTGGCCTGCATGTCAAGACATAGTTGCCAGGTGAATCGAATAAATGAGTCAGCAATATCAGTCGTTACGCTGCAGCGGGCGAAATGTTTTGCCAGGTTGAGGGCCGAAGAGTAATCCTTGGTTTCGACGTGAATGAATATGAGTTTAGAGGCAATGTCAACTCCATGGGCGGTGAGAAGTTGCTGATAATATCCTGCCTTCGAAAAGAGGCTAACAAACGCCACTCGGTAGGCGTCGTGAACCTTCTTATCATGTGGAAAACGTCTGGGAGAGGTTTCGATGAGAAAATGGATGCTGTGGACAGACTCCAGATCAAAGGATCCGAGATCTGAGGCAATGAACCCAGCATGATTGATAGGTTCATAGTGAACCATAATAAACTCGCCCCATTGCTGATAGCATGGGCGTCCAGAACCGGGAGGGGGTCCCAAAAAGGGGATGGTGACTATGGCATCAGTTGCCCAAGTCTTTGGAATAACATTCCCTGGAAGAGATAGTTCCGAATCGTTGGTCCATGCAGAGAAGGTATGCCAGCTAGGACGACAGTCACGGCATAGTAGGAGGGCGTCCTTTTCAATCCCATGAAAAGGGTTGATATCAGGTGTGCTCGATGTTGCTAGTTCAAGTACTTGACCCATAATGAATAGGAGGCGAACCTGATGAAGTTCAATCCAATGGTGAGGTTGTGCTGATGCCGTTATGAGAGCGTGAAGTGTATCCCGGTCTTTAGGCATGGCCTGGAAACCTCCAACGACTCCAGGGTATTGAATAGGAATAGGGACATCATTATTGCGAATACAATCTGTGACGTACTGAGAGCTGAATCCCATGCCGGTCTCCATGTCCCATGACATGGGGAGAAGAGAATGGTTGTCTCCCAAGTGATACTGGCAGTTCTCAATAATGGTGAACTCGGTGTCCTTGTTTGTAAATGGAAGTACCATGTTGTCATAGTTGAGGACGACGGTTGTGGTGACTAAAGAAGTGTGTCTGGAGCTATGCAAACCCCTGTTGTCAACTACACGGATGTCCGAATGAGGATTTCGATGTCGATTCTCCAAATAGGGGTGAGAGCCGTGATATGAACGGTTGTTCACAGGCCTTCCACAAGTAGAGGTAGTAGAGCACTCGCGCTGAGCCAGTTGGTTCCAAAGGACCTCATTCTCTTGCTTGAGAACTACATTCTCGGCTTTAGCAGCCTTGAACTTCTCTTCAGACTCTTTGAGAGCGGCTGTATGTGCTACAGTCTTCTCCTTTAGAGTTTTCTCGAGATTGGCAGACTTGGATTTCTGCTGCTTGAGCTCGTGAGCAATAGGCTCTGAAGCCATAGAGATGACATCAGCTCGAGCAGCCATGAATGAAGGAATGCGGCAGGCATAAGCTTTAGCGATGTGGTCAGCATGTTCATGGCATCGAGTGTTGTCAGCATGGATGTGTTCGTACTCCAGAGTACCTTTATGCACGACCCATTTATCGTCCAAGGATTCAACATATTCTTTTTCCTGGGTAGGTGCTAATCCAATGACACGATTGTCTGACATGATGACATCCTGGCCATGGTTCTGATTCATCATGTATGGTGGGAACGGAGAGTTCGGCCAAAATGGAAAGGATTGTGGGGATGGAAAGTTGGGATTCCCATTGAAGAGTAGAGCATTGCCAGGATGCATGAACTGTTGTGGCAAAAGCTGACTCCCTTGTTGAGCTCCCTGAGCTCCTTGGGTTCCCTCCCCTGCTAGATTCGACCAGAATTTAATCAGAGTAATCTTCGAAAAGAAGATTTAACACATACTACTGTTCCCATTTGGGTTTGCAGTGAATGAATTGATTGCAAAAGGAATTCCATCCATAGGATTGTTTCCGAGGGTCATAATGAATGAGTATGGTAGCTGGGTAGTGAAACTTTGTGATTGAGTTTAATATTCTTCTCAGTTTAGGGGCCATTCAGTTATGGCCCACCTTGGCTTTCCTTTTGCTACGTGGTAAATCCTGCCACTTCTTCACCCCAATCAGCATGAAATATTCATCGACTGCATGCAAGTCTTTCACGGTTGACCAAGGTTCCCAGGTAATATCGCCTAATGTCCAATAGACTTGGAAATATGGTTTTCCATTGACCCACTTATGATCTCCTATAGAATCAACGAATTCTTCCGCTTCTGGTGGAGCACCAAAATCATATGGTTTGGGTTTCGTGCGGTCAGGGAAAAGGAGAGCATCCGTTTCATGGTAAGATTTTAATAGATTCACATGAAAAACATCGTGAATTCTTCTGTTATTGAGCTCATCTGGTAGATCTAACTGGTAGGTTGAACTTTTCGAATGAGCCTTAACAACTGTGTAAGGCCCAACGGATTTTGGCATGAGTTTCGTTGTTCTTCCCTTGGGAAGTTTGAGGTTCTTTGTTGACAGATAGACTTTAGATCCCGGTTTGATATCAGGTTCCTTAGACCGTCTACGATTACTATGATGCGTTTGGAACACTCTTGCAGCTATTATTGCATCGTGCGCATCATATAGATTTTGCATGGCTTGGAAACCGAAAGCTCGGACACCTACTGGTAGGTCATTAATTTCTAGTGGGTGAAAAAGCATTGACGGGATGTACCCATAGTTCAATTCAAATGGTGAGAAGCTCGTAGATTCATTAATACTTGAATTCAGGGCGAACTCGATGATAGGGACTTTTACATGCCAGTCATGTTGATTGTCCCGGATCATACTCCGAAATATCTGTCCAATGGAGCGGTTTGCACGTTCCATGGATCCATCAGTTTGTGGGTGAAACGATGTTGACATTAGGAGTTTCGATCCCAATAAGCGATGTACTTCCTGCCACCACACAGAAGTGAACTTTGAGTCTCGGTCGGAGACTATAGATTCTGGTAAGCCATGTAATCTAACAATCTCCTGCATGTATTTTAACGATAATTCTGTAGCAGTGTTTGTGGTATGACATGGTACTAGATGTACTTGACTCGTGAGTCTACATATTATCACCCAGAGGTAATTGTATCCTTTGACTTCCGGAAAGGGACCAATAAAATCCATCGCAATCGACTGCCATGGACGAGTCGGAATAGGTAGTGGGTGCAATTTTCCTTCTGGTGCATGAGGTTTATTCTTTGATCGGTTGCATAGCTCACACGAGCAGCAGAATTTCTTGCACATAGACCAGATCCTGGGCCACCAGTACCACCGACGGATGTAGTCCGAGGTGTGCTGAGGTCCAAAATGGCCTACTATCTCATGTGCAGTTTCTAGTATCTTTCCTCATAGTGATCTCATGTGTTTATGTGACTGAGAAACACAGATGACATGTTCACCACCCAGGTTATCAATCCAGATTAAACCACTTTCATCAATGGTAAATCTCAGGTGATCATCTGGGTTAGCTATTATCTTCTTGAATATTGTATCAGACTCATAACAGATTTTAAGATCTGTTAGAAACTGTGAGTCAGGCTCAAACTTGGTGTGTAAATTTTTGCCTTTCTTACGTGACTCAAACACTGTTGGGTTAATATCTGGAATAGGAGTTTTATCCTCTGGGTCAGGTTCACGTGCATTTTCAAGATCTTGGGCTTCAAGGTCTCACGGTTCTACTGGATCTTTGGCTTCTCGATGAGCAAAGAAATGTTCAATCATTTCATTCATTTCTTGCTTCTGACCTATGGGTAAGTCCTCAGCCAACTTATCGACTCGAGCATCCACATTTACATATTCATGATGCGGGTGCTTTTCATCTGGGGTATCTGATTCGTAATAACGAGATAACATGTCTGCGACACAGTTGGTGATGCCTTTCACATATAGTATATCAAAATCAAAGCGTGAGAGGTATTCCATCCAGCGCATTTGATGTGCAGAAAGTCTCTTTTGAGTTTGGAAGAACTCAAGAGCCTTATGGTCTGTAACAACATGTATCCTATAGCCTATTAATTTATCTTCCCATTTTAATAGGGCTTCAAGTATGGCCAAAGTTTCAGCTTCAAACACACGGTAATTTCGCTGAGCATGCGTAAATTTCTTGGACATAAATCCTGCTGGGCGACAAGTCTGCCAGGTAGGTCCTTGTCCGTACATAGCGCCAATGCCTGAGACTGAAGCATCACAAACCACCCAAATGGGTTCAGGATTTCTAGGATCTATAGGCTTCAAGATTGGTGTCTTGCAACATAAATCCTTGATGTTTTGGAAACATACATTGTGGATTGGACACCAGAAAAATGGTTGGTTGTTACTTGTCATATCTGAGAGTGGAGTTGTGTATGACGATATATCTGGTAAGAAATGACCTAGATAATTCATGAGTCCCAGAAATTTCTGGACATCGTTATAATTCCTAGGTTTTCTCCAGTCTCAAATGCGACTCAATTTGTCATGATCAGCATGTAGACCTCTGTCATCTATTAAATGCCCAAGACAGTCCATAATCTCAGCATAAAGTTCTACTTTACTGGCTTTGAGATATAGGTGTTGCTCCCGGAGCTTATCAAACACTAATCCTAAGTGCTTTTTATGTTCTTCTATAGTGTCACTAAATACAAATATGTCGTCCAGATATACGTGCATGAAAATTCTGATATAATCCCAGAATATAGTATTCATGAGACGTTGGAATGTAGACAGTGTGTTAGTGTCTTCTTGTTGCATAACATGACTAACAAATGTTCCACTTACTGAGGAAAAAGCAGTCTTGATAATGTCCTCAGCTACGACACGTACTTGCTCATAGGCATCTGACAGGTCAATTTTGGACCGAATCTTTGTGCTAGCAGTTTGCATGCGGACCTGGTCTTGATCCAGTAAGGGAGTGACATCCTGTACTGTGTTGGCATTCCGTTGACGACAATCAACAGTAGTTCGAAGTCCTCCATCTTTTTTCGCTATACAAAGCATGGGAGAGGTGGAAGATACAGCCCGGGGTTCCCACCAGCCAGCTTGGGTATACTGGTGTTGCGGCTGTTTTAGAGAATTTACCTATTTCTCTACATTTTGGCAGTTTTGGAGTAATAA
>MU127810.1:295320-365315 GCA_014904975.1 Marasmius fiardii PR-910
TCTTGTATTGCTTCTCTGGGTCTATTAGAGGTATAGTGTGATTTATTTCATGGTAGGGTGGTAACCGTTCAGGTACACCACTCATGATGTCCTTACAGGCATCCAGCCATTGTTGGTGGAGATGAGGTATGTCTTCTTTTGTGTATTTGTGTCCACTGATAACCTCAGCTGTCTCCACACGAGTTTGGAATAGGTCAGCACTCGCTCCAAGTGCCTCTATGACCGATAATTTCAGTCTGTTGCTTGGTAGTGAACCAAGCTCAGGAAAGTTCATGGAATTGAACTCCTGAACTAAGTCATTCACTTCGTGTAGGTGAGCATTAAATTCTGGGTCTGTATATTTACCCATTGTTACTTGCTCAATAATTCTGACCATATCTTCTACAGTCAATGAGTCATCAGGTCCCATGAGAACTGGCAGGTGTTTATTCATTCCTTGATTTTCTATTTGTTCCTCATCTTCATCTAGAACTGTG
Source organism: Marasmius fiardii PR-910 (assembly GCA_014904975.1). Taxonomy (NCBI): domain Eukaryota; kingdom Fungi; phylum Basidiomycota; class Agaricomycetes; order Agaricales; family Marasmiaceae; genus Marasmius; species Marasmius fiardii. The sequence goes on from MU127810.1 coordinate 295,797, forward strand.
TCAACGGTTGGCGCTTTGCGTGACCATGGTGGTTCTGCTCAGTCAGAGCTAGCCTGGTTAGAACCACCATGTAGTCACTTCATCTTTGGTGAGTCCTTAAAACATGGTCTTGACTTGTTATTCTTTGATAATCCATGTTTATTAGGACGCTTTTTGATTTCAATTTCCTCGCCATCCTGGATTTGAATAGTGTGGGACACGTGTTTTGAATTTCTGCAAGCTAATTCCCGTACTTCCTCCCCCTCGGAAAGGCAAGGTATATCTTTTCCTTTCATAGTTATTCGATCATCCTCAAAATGAAGGTTGATATCATGATTCCTCATGAATACAGTACCTACGACAGCATCGTACCTATCAATATTGGCAATATCCCAATAAGCTCGGTTCCGAACTTCTGCATTTTCAGTCTGAATTTTATATGGTGTGTAACATCCATAGTTTATCTTTGATTTACTCCCTTTTGTCCCCAGTTGTAGGGTAACGGGATTCTCAAGTTGACATATTTTCAGCTTTGCCAGATGCGCAAAATCAGGACTTATTGCGTCTGCTGTGCTTCCACTGTCAAATAATACAAATGCACGTATTTTATTAATTTCTATGAATGCTGATAAGCATCTGTTTTCTTCAGCAGAACGTTTGGGCCGTTGTAGCAATTTATGTGGTTCCAACGATGTTGGGTTTAGCGTGGGAATTGGATTTCTGTCACCATCTAATTTCATGGTGCATAGGTACTCTCCATAGTCCAATTGCAATACTGATTCTGCAACAGTGTTGGTATCCTCAGGATTATCAGAAACCTCTTGAGAACATGCAAGACATTCATATGGTGAGTCATTGTCACTTTCATCATGCATAAAACCAGTCCTTTCGTCCGCCGCATCACTCGAGTATTGAGATCCACCCCACAGGTCAGATTCAGTACTGCCATCTGATTTGGCTTCATCTTCAGAGTGTGAATCATTATTCTCACTTTCATTAGGCTCATTGTCCTTATCCGAAGATTGGGACTGTTCTTCTTCATCAGAGTAGTCAAGCATTTGGAACAGCCGTTCCCCGGATTTACCCTTTGTCTCCACCATTTTGAAGAATTTTCCGGTAGGTTTATTATCTCCAGTAGATTTAGAACGTATTTGTTCCTTGTTATATGATCCCGAGGGCTGACAGTTATCTTTTTTGTAGTTGTCGACCCGTCTAGGCCAGTTCGGGCAAGGGAGACGTTTGTCTGAGTTGGGTTTTACGCTATAGTGACGATTATTTACAACTTGAAGGCGTCTCAGAGAAGGTGAACGTGATTTATTCCATTTGTCCTTCTCTTTACCCTTCTTACGGTCTCGAGATCTTGAATGAGGCTCCTTACGCTTAGCACGCTTTCGTTCTTCACGAAGCTTGGCATAGTATTTCCCGGCATTATGTCCTTTCTCACAGGCAAGTGCCACTTGCATGATTTCATTCACAGAGGATCCCTCTGCAGTGACTCTGTGAATGTTTCTCATGTCATCTTCCATGTTCTGAGGAACAAGCAGGAATAATTGGGTTTTGAAAGTATACACATCTGGCAGACTAGGCATATACTTTGAGTACTGCTTGAGTTCGCTGAAAGCACTGTTGAATCACATGTGATTCTTAGTTAGACCAAGTAGGTGCTGGATGAACGCATGAGCACTCCACTATTATTTCTTAGTATTTCTTGGTATTTACTCTGTGTATTTAGTATATAAGGACTTTGTCTTACTACAGAATACACCTCTTTCACTCCTACTATCTACTTCATGTGTGTGCTAAGTCTAACTATCACTAGGTGAGTTCTCCCACAACAGCTACCACTAATAGTGTGCGCCGTGCTCTACAGGTTATGGGCCCCGGCCCATGGGCTGGAGGTATTTTTTGACATGCGCTATTTTTGGCTGCAGTCAACGGCAAGCGCCTTTTTCGGCTGCTGCTGCTGTCAATGGCAAAGCGCTTCTTGGAGCCGCTAGCCTTTACAGCAAAGCGCTTTTTATAGCTGCTAGCCGCAATGACTAAGCGCCTTTAAGGCTGCTATCATTGTTGACAGCCCCGGTTCTGCCTGTTGTTCTCAACAGCGGATGTATACCCTTTGACACTGTCAATGACATGTCAGCATTGTGCATAGCGCTATTGTGGCTGCTCATTGTTTCACTTTATGCTGACTTTGTTGTTGTTATCATTAGATATTCTATCATGTCCTCTGCCAACAGTCTCAAGACTCATGTCCCCATGATGTTTGATGGTACAGACTGGCAGGTCTTCTCCTCTCTGTTCAAGGCCTACTCTATGATGTCTGGCTTCTGGGGCCACCTTAACGGTGACGAGGAAGAACCGATGCAGCTGCAACCCATCACCATTGGCGAAGGTGACAGTGCTGTCACTACTCCTGTCTCTCCTGAGGACATGAAGGAGTACTCAAAAGAGCTTCGTGAATGGAAGAAGTATGAGGAACACGCTCTTGGTTGCCTCACTTTGTCTGTCTCCTTGACTGTCAGCGAGTATATCAAAGACAAGAGCGCTAAAGATGCTTGGGCTGCTCTCAAGGAAAAGTATGGCACTGCCAGTGTCGTCACCGTCTTTGGCTATTTCAAGGAGCTCATCACTTTCAAGCTCTCTGGTGACAACCCTCTTCCCGAGTTCACTCGCTTTGATTATATGGTCAAGAGGCTTGAGCTGAACGACCTGCCACTTCCCGCCTTCATAAAAGCAATGTTGCTCATTGTTGCCATTCCCCAGAAATGGGACCGCGCTGTCAGCCACTGTCTCCAGAACTGGGACACGAATGACTTGGACGTTTCTGTTATATGAGATGCCATCCGGACTGAGTATGAAACCATGTCTGGTGGTGCTATTGCAAAGCGCCTTTCGGCTGTTAAGCAAAAGCACAAGGACCCCCAGTTTGGACAGCAGCAGCGTACTCGCAATTTTGGCAACTCTAGTGGGAACTCTGGTGGAGACTCTGGCAAGAACTCCAGTAACGGGAACAGTTCATCAGGAAATCGCCGAAAGAAGACTAAGCATGGCAAGGCCTCTGGAAAGCAACGCAAGGATCGTAAGTCTCATGATGATCCTGGTCATTCCCACATAGCCTCTGCTTCTCTGGCTTCCCGCCTTCGTTCACCATCACCAGCACCTCCTCTCACACCATCTGTGCATCACCCCCATGATGCCAGAATCACCGATCCACATGCTGCACAACGTTTCATTGGTTGTGCTCCACAGCCATATGCTCCTCCTTACAGGAACGCTCGTAATGCTCACAACATGCTTGAGTGTTTGGGACAACGGGGTTATGTACATAACTTGGAAAGCCTTGAGCGTTCTTTTGCCCAAGCTCAACTTCCACAGCCACAGGCCTCCTTGTCCAAGCGGACCTTGGATGATGACTATCCTAGTCGTTCTCCTTCCCCCAAGAGGTTCCGTAGCGTCACTCCTGATGTTGAGATGGAAGAGGCTGATTGGATCACGGACAATGAGGATGTTGATGACTCCATTGCGGATGCTGCTGGCCTTGATGAGGATGATTACTTGGACTCTGTGAGCCTTGGATCTCAGATTGAGGATAGTGATTGGCAAGTCCCTTATCTCAGTCTCACTTCTGACACTGACACGCCATCCACTTTTTGCAAAACTCTAGCAACTAAGTGTAGACATAAACAGAATAATCTTGCTTCGCTTGTTAAGTTCTGTAGTTTCTTGAATGAACATTTTGCGTGTTGTACCAAGTGTAAAGGAAAGAGACCTGAGAGATCATCACAAGAATGGATTGTTGACTCTGGTGCTTCTGCACACTTCACATTCGATCTAAATGACTTTGCCGAATATGAACCTTTGAAGAAAAAGCAATCTGTGCGAACTGCTTTGAAGGATGCTCCGATCTCTATTGAGGGAAAAGGCATGATGTTTATCAGCCACAGTGTTGAAGGGAAAGACAGTAAACTTGAAGAGCGTGTTACGTGTCTTTATCCTGTCTATTACATTCTGCAATTATCTATAAGACTTTTGTCTTTGGGAGAATTCCTACAAGGAGGTCAAGTAATTCATGGTTCTGTGAAAACACTTGCCTTCTACCCTGGTGCAAACTCGCGACGTCAGTCACTTGTCTCTTATCCACACCACCCTGGCCAGAGTTGATGATTTATTGGCCAAGTCAGTTGTTTACAATGCTGACTACGAGATCCACCATAGGCATTTTGGACATCCATCTGATAAAGCCCTAAATAAAGCTCGAAAGCATACGAGAAATTTTCCTGCTGAACCTCAGAAGCGCCCAAAAGGTTCACCCCTTTGTCGAGGCTGCACTGAAGGTAAAATGCATTCAAAATTGTTCCCAGACTCAAAAACCCGGGCTACGAGACCTTTCCAGAAAATACATTCTGATCTCAAAAGCTTTCCCGTTGAGTCCTATCACCATTATAAATATTACATCTCTTTCATCGATGACCATACTTCCCATGCATGGACTACACTTCTCAAGCAAAAGTCTGATGCCATCTCTGCACTTAGAACTTTTCTTGCAATGGTTAAAACGCAATTCAATTCAACAGTCCAGGAATGGATGTCTGATGAAGGGGGAGAGTTCAAGTCGGATGAATTTGATGATGTACTCAAGGAAAATGGGATTCGAGTTCTGCAAAGCGTACCATATACTCCTCAACAGAATGGTCATGCTGAACATTTTAACCGGACTGTTATTGAGAAGGCTCAGGCATTGCGCCTTGATGCATGTCTTCCACAGTCCTGGTGGGAATTTGCAGTTTTACATGCTGTGCATCTCTACAATTGCACTCCTTCCCAGCGTCTACGCTGGTTGACTCCATATGAGATGTTACATGGTGAAGCACCTGATGTCTCTCACCTTCGAGTCTTTGGCTGTGGAGCTTATGTCTATTTGCCTGAAGAACGTCATCAGAATAAACTTGCTCCTCGAGCAGAAATGATGACTTTTATTGGTTATCAAGATGGCATGAAGGGTTACCTCTTTATGCGGAGTACAAACTCCATCTTCAAGGCAACGACAGCTCTGTTTGATGAAACGATGTTTCCGAGATGTCCTGATACCAAACCTCGTGGATTTACTCCTGTTGGAGAAAAACCATCCAAATTGGGTGAAAATCCCAACATTCCTTTGGAAGCGGGAGACAATGATGATGATTTTTCCTCTCACTATCGATCCCGATCCCCAAGTCTTTCTAGGAGATCTGGTCCCAATCATGACGATGATGAAGGCAGTGTTCCACCTCAGGACCTTGACAATCCTGAACCAGATCCAACGGTTACACCACCCAGGTCACCAACGCCTCCAGGCAATGAAGGTGAACAGAACCAGCCACTGGTTATACAACTACGGCGTTCTGTGCACAACCGAACAGGCACTAAGCAACCCGGCAGTATTTATGGGGACTCACAGGACCCAACCCAGCCTTCTGCTGTGCAGAAACAGTCTGAGCGAGTCAGAACATGGCAGCAACTTACTGGTGATAAAGAACCAATGCGCCATCCCACAGGGGAAAATCAACAGAATAAGGTTCCTGGACCAAGTTCTGCCCCTGAGCCACAACAGAGCAATGATCAGTCTGCTGATAAGGTTGGAACTCTGGTTGCACAACTAGCCCAGGAAGGGGGAGTAGGCTTTGTGATTTATTTGCTGAATTCTGCAATTCCACTTCACGACAAACTTCCAAACAGGTCCAATGTACGAGAATGGACTCTCCGTGACATTTTACACTTGCCCTGAGAGCAGCAAAAGGAATGGAAGGCTGCTTGCCACGAAGAACTAGAGGCACTTCACAAGCACAAAGTCTTTGAATTGGTTGACTGTCCTAAAGGTCGCAAAGCCATCAAAAACTGATGGGTCTTCGACGTCAAATCTGATGGTCGTAAGAAAGCATGACTTGTTGCTAAGGGTTTCTTTCAAGTCAAAGGTGTTGACTTTGATGAGATCTTCTCTCCAGTAGTGCACTTTGAAACTGTCTGCATGATGTTAGGACTGGCAGCACTGAAAGACTGGTACATCACTGCTGTTGATGTGAAGAGCGCTTTCTTATATGGCGAACTTCAAGAAGAGATCTATATGGAACAACCTGATGGCTTCAAAGTCAAAGGTCAGGAATACAAAGTGTTATGACTCCGCCGTGCATTATACGGATTGAAGCAGGCTGCTCTGGTTTGGTGGAGAGCGCTAACTTCTTCTATGAAAGTAATGGGCTTTAAATGCCTTTCATCTGATGCAGGACTCTTTATCTGTAAAGATGAAGAAACTGGCGAGTACATGATAGCTATTATCTATGTTGATGATGCGCTATTCCTTGGACCAAATAAGTCCTTTGTTGACAAGAAGAAGGCCAAATTTATGGCACGCTGGGAATGCCGTGATTTAGGCAACGCTAAAGAGTTTCTCTGTATGCGTATTCACCGAAAAGGCAAAAAGATCTACATAGATCAGGTGGACTACTTGAAAAAAGTTCTTGAGCGTTTTGGCATGACCAATGCTAAATCTCATGTCACACCACTCCCAGAAGGGTACAAACCGGAGCCTTATAAAGGCCCAGTTGATCCAGCCCGCCGTGCTAAGTTTCAGTCAGTAATTGGATCGCTTCTCTATATTATGCTTGGCACTCGTCCTGATATTGCCTATGCTGTTATGAAGCTTTCTCAATTTGCAGCCAATCCTTCTCAGGATCATCTTGACAGAGCACTATATATCTGCAAATATCTTGTGGGTACTCGCTACTACTCTCTTGTCTATGATAGATCAACTGATAAAGGTCTATTGGCCTTCACTGATTCAGACTGGGCTTCTGACCCTACAGTACGTCATTCAATTACTGGCTACTTCTTCAAGTTAGCAAACGGCATCTTCTGTTGGCGATCTCATGCCCAGAAGACTGTAGCTCTCTCCTCCACTGAAGCAGAGTATATGGCGCTATCAGATTGCAGCTGACAAGCTTCATAGATTAGATCCCTTCTCTCTGAACTTGGGATTCATTTGTCTGCTATTCCAATCTGTGCAGATAATCAAGGAGCCATCTTCATTGCCTCAAACCCGGTTCAAGAAAAACGAACCAAACACATTGATATTCACTATCACTACATTCACGAATGTGTTGAGAATGGCAAAGTTAAACTGTTCTTTATTGATGGTGCCTACAATCCTGCCGACATGTTTACAAAGAACTTAGGGCATGTCAAGTTTCTACGGTTCAGACAGCACTTAGGACTTGAATTCTACTCGTCCAATATTTCCGCTTAGAGCGCCTTTCATGGCTGCACTCAGCAAGGGGGAGTGTTGAATCACATGTGATTCTTAGTCGGACTGAGTAGGTGCCGGATGAGCGCATGAGCACTCCACTATTATTTCTTAGTATTTCTTGGTATTTACTCTGTGTATTTAGTATATAAGGACTTTGTCTTACTACAGAATACACCTCTTTTGCTCCTACTATCTACTTCATGTGTGTGCTAAGTCTAACTATCACTAGGTGAGTTCTCCCACAACAGCTACCACTAATAGTGCACGCCGTGCTCTACAAGCACTCTTGATGCCACCATTCTGAGTATATCAAACGCAATAGAATTTATCTGATATCCCAGACATCGAGGCTTCATGGATGAAGCGACGGTAGAGCCCACTAATGAGTTCCATAAAAGTTTTACGTATGGGGTCAGTGCCGTCCAACATCTCTTGTTCGGGTATTTGATCTAACTGATCATATAGCCAGTCTAAGGCGTCACCTTTTGCAAAGGCGGTCATAGTGTTTATTCTTTGAATATCAACAGGGCTCAGTATGTATCTACCTTGGGATCTACTCCAGCGAATAGGTTTCCTGCACTGATCAGCAATATTCAGCCATAGAATGAGAGATCGTATCCACTCATTCCATTTGGTGAAATCTCTATCACCATACCAGAACTGTGGCTTGGGTACGTTCTGGATTATAGTCTTCTGTACGTTCTGATTTCCCTTCGTAGGTTTTCCAAATAAATGGAATCTAATCAGGTCCTCATAGCATTTAAAGGCAGCCCGCAATATTTCTTCCTCGCTGAGAGGTTTCAGGTTATACGTAAATTCTTCCTTCTCATTGAAGGTCCGATCTGCAGAAGTGAATCTTGTTTGATCAAAAACACTTGGCCTGCTAACCAGAGGTTCAGTAGATTTCCTATTTGGATACTGATCATATTCTGCTCCTGAGCTAGGATATGAGTCATCTCCAGAATATCCATCATTGCCACCACCTCCTCCAGGTGGTCCCGAAGGTGGGCCTCCACCACCACCTCTAGATCCAGAAGGATAGTGGCGGTCAGGGGTCTGACTCCTTCGCTGTCCACGATCTCTATGACCTCTTGTTGGTCAAGAATCCTGAGGGGGCGATCTTCAGGGCTCTTGATCATCATCTGATCCATTACCTCCTGGATCGTTAGGATCTGGAGCTGACGCTACAGTTTGAATACCACTTCTAGCTGTAGTAGGTAGTCTTGCATCCCTTAAGGGAGCCCCCCATCCACAAGCCGACCCAAATATTGGTCGCAGATGCTGTGAAGTTATTCTTTGGGCCTCAACAGGATCATCTTTACTAAAAGGTTCCGGGTATTTTTTATGGTAAAATTCCCTCTCCTTCTTCGTAGGTTCAGACAACATTGTGTTCAGAGTAATTGCAGGAAAATCCTCATGATATACAATCCCATTTTCTACAACTACTGGTTGTTCTGGAATCAGGGTAGTACTGTATTTATCCAGGTCCCGCTTCCTAAACCAATCCAAAACATAAAGTTCACACAATTGAACATGGAACTCATGCAAGAAGGTATTGGAAGACTCTTGTTCATTGGGCGTCAAGTCTCTAAATGTCTCTTCCACAATTTCAATAAATTGTTGTTCAGATTCACTTGTGTGTCTCAAAGACTCAGACATTAATGATTCCTCCTCAGTTTGAGAAATACTCTGTCTCACTGTAGATTGACTAGAGCTACGAGTAGGTACACGAGGGGCATCAGATGACGTTGGCAAGGCAGGGGGCGACCCCGAAGGTGTGGTCGACATAAGTCGAGCATGAGGTGATTGGGAAGCGGAGGGAGTACTGAATAACTCAGACTCTTTCTGCTCTTCCGCATCACCTGGGTTATGTCTAGATGCAGAGGAGTGTTGTCTCCAAGCATGACGAGCTGGGTTACGGGATGCTTCCCGCATTTCCATTGAGAGCTCCTCTCCGATACGAGAAGGAGTGCGGCCAAACAAACTTGCGCTCGTACTCTGACTAGAGAGCCGTGGCGTAGAGGTTGTCAGCAGTTGCTGTGATGACGGATTTCCCGAAGGAATAAGAGGATCGTCGGTAGTCGCTCTGGGGAGCCTTCCACCAAAGGTAGGGATCCCAGAGGGGCGACGACTAGATGCCGTAGATGTCGAGGAAGTCGCTGATGACAACGTTGGTGAGCTAGAGGTTTGTACCCGAGTGGTATGCATCTCTTCTCGCTGAATAGTCATTAAAGGTGACGGTGTAGTCTGAGCGTAGGGCAGTAGTTGGTAATCCGAGGCGATTGCCTGAGATCTAGCACGAGTGTGCTTTTCACGAGCAACTCTCGACGCAGCAATGATGGCAACCTAAGGTGCAAAAACTGTAAGCTTAAAAAATTGTAACCAGTCTTACTGGATGCCTCAATCCTGCAGGTACTAAGCTTGACCAGGGTTTATATTGAACCAAAGGTAAGGGTACTTGAGGATAAGGCTACGCAGTAGGCGAATGAAGGTAAGATGGTAAAAAGATAGATCAAGACATATTGGATATAGGGCTTTATATATGAAAGGGAGCGTGAGAACTACTGTAGTTGACCAAATTAAGTATGCCTCGTTACATTCACCGTCAAACTTTGCGTTCATAGGAAGTGCTTTGGGAAGTCCCAGTGCTCTACCTCTTGCCCTACCGTTGTCTATTCCCCATGAAAGCATTAGATACCCCGGGACAACGGTCTTGGATCCTTGCTGGTAATGGATCGCACGAATGTACTCCAGAAGCCGCTCCGTCCACCCGCTAACAGTCTGTAAATAATTCCGGCCGCGAGAAGGCCGGAGGGCCTTGTTGAAAGGACGCCCAGAGGAACAAAAGTTGTCAAGGACGTGAAGATCAAGTTTGACAACGCGAGTAGTCACGGGGTCGTTATGTCCGATAGATACCACAACACCAAACACCTAACGAACGATGCACCTAGTAACGAATAATATCAATGAACAAACATACCAATCAACGACCAGAGATTTGAAAATGTGCCATTGCGAGAGTAATAGCCGTTTTGTCGGGAGTGGTTTCGAAACAAAGCAGTGGCGAATGCTAGATAGATAAGTAATTCGGCAGCGTAACACTCACTGGGAGACCAAACTGTTGGTACATAGTAACCAAGCCCTTGCAGGGCATTGACACAGATCAACACTCAGAAGCTCTGTTTCCAAATTTTAATCAAACCCGCGGGAGTAAAGGGCAGGTAAGCCTTGAGCAAAGCAACACAAGTCGACTGATTTCTCGCAACACAAGAAGTGGCGGCCTTGAGATGATGGGTAATTTTTTGTGGTCCTTGGGAGTAAATGAGGGACGCGTATATCATCTCTATCCCGATTTGCTCTAAATTTTGTGTGCATCTGTATTTCTCGACAACCATGACGCTACTGGATTCGGAGTGGAAGGCGGGAAGTATGGGTTTGTGTTGTCGGGGCCTGCTTCGCTGGCGCAGCCAGTGTAGTCAGTATAGCGGGGTGAGTGGGCGATAGGAAGGTCAAAGCCTCGAGCTCGATGTTGTGAGTGTGGGAATCGTGCGAGCTTGCTGATGGATGGCGTCGAATACTGCTTTTTGAAAGTGTACTGCGATTACGCCTCCTACAACGACTAAGCTCAGAATAAATCCAACTGCCGAACGCATTTCACTTTTTCGTATTACGAACGCTCTTTGGCGAATCCAGTGATGGCCGGTCCAAGAGTACGTGCGCTTCATATTATTACCCTGGCTTTGTATTAGTAAACCAGTATTTGACTCGAGTCATTAATGGTTTCCTACTTACATCTTAACCTGAAGCGAATTCCTCGTCAACCTAATGCCCTTTCATGAGATCGACCGTACCATTCCTATTGAACTTTCGGAGCTCCATGACACGCAGATCTCTATTTCACGACTCGGAACCAACTCTGGGGACCTTGTTGTCGCAGTTAGTCCAGTGGAATTTATAAATCAATCTTCTTCTTTGCCTCCTGTGGATAGAGGTCTCGGTGCTTGGTCCTTTGTGCGTGGTTCTGTCGAATACCCGTTCTGAATTTCTCACTCCCTTCCAGTTAATCGCTACTTTTTTCATAGACATGGTCATCTGGGGCTTTCCTAGCTCATTTGGAATCTTTCTAGATGGTATGTGATATTAACTCTCATCACTGTTCTGATTTCCTCCGCTGATAACAAAATCGAAAAAGCATATCGAAGCGATCCGATATTCCAGCAGCAAAAAAATTCGCAATTACTCCTTCCTTTGATTGGACCATTAAGCTCAGGTGTAATGTATGGCTCAGGTGTGTGAACCACGGAACGGCTCTCATATAGCGAACAGGGGAGGTGACATTTTGTGCCAGCTCCGATTATCAATGCATGGATGAGCAAGTATCCAAATTATCGTCGACATCTCATGTGTATCGGAGCAGTAATGAGCCCGGTATCCCTCTTTGCTGCGAGTTACACCACTCGAGTAGGTTCAATCGTAAACTTGGCGATGATTATCTTTACTTCATATCTATCTAGATCCCACTTCTCCTCTTGTTGCAGGGTATATTGAATGGTTTTGGTGGCAGTGAGTATCTTAATCTCTCGTACGCGTAGTGCGGATACTAACCGGTTGGAAGTATTCCTTTATTGTCCCTGCATTTCCTATATCTCCGAATGGTTTGTGGATCGCAGAGGTCTTGCCTGCGGCATCATTTTTGCGGGTGCGTACGTTCATAACGACGTATATGTACTGACCTCAGCCTTCTATTAGGTACTGCCGTGGGAGGCCTTGTCTTACCTCCCATTCTGCCATCCTTGATATCCAAGTATGGGCCACAAAAAACGCTACGTTACCTATCGGTCGCAATCGCTTCTCTTCTGCTCCCAGCACTGCCATTTGCAAAAGGGCGTCTACCGGATTTGCGTTCACGCATTAGTGGTCCAGAACCTCGTGGTACCACACGTGCCTGGCTCAAAAACAAGGTCTTTTGGATACTAATCGGTGCTAACACTTTGCAAGGATTCGGTTATTTTGTGCCGATCGTATGGCTTCCCAGTAAGCCTTACACCACTGTATACACCCCCCCCAAGCCCGTACATTGAATCTTTCATTTCTAGCATACGCTAGCGCAATTCGAATCAAGCCTGCTCAGGCGTCCATTGCCGTTGCTACGATGAACGGTACGATTTCCTGTTCCATGACCTTGGATGTATCTCCTAATGGCTGTTCCCACAGGTGCATCATTTTTCAGCGGATTGGCAGTGGGATACCTGTCCGATACAATGAGCCCATGGCTGCTCGGGCTATGCAGTCTCACCCTCGCCTCCTTGACAACATTCGTTCTTTGGGGCGTCTTTTCGACCACGTTCGGCGGTCTTCTAGCGTTCGGAATCGTTTACGGTTTACTGGCGGGCGGATGGATTAGCCTATGGAGCTCCTTTACGCGACCGATAGCTCACGATGACCCAAGAGTGGTAACAGTCATTATCGGTTATCTGGGACTTTCACGGGGAATAGGCAACATCTTCTCTACACCCATATCATCAGCTCTGTCTCTGAGCTCAAACAATACTGAGATGTTCGCTGATAGTCGCGTTGAAGCGATCGGCTTCAAGGTAGAAGACGGAAAGTACGAGAAGATGATTTTGTACGCTGGGACATGTTTTGCGGGAGCAGCTTTGATCAGTTCAGTGGGATGGATATGGGATCGACGAGCGAGGTTGAATCAGGAAAGGCCCAACGGAGCTAGGTTGAATTAATTCTTTAATCGACGTTGCTAGTATGTCCAGTGATCTGCTCTTTGATAACTGCCAGTTCGGGAGGTGTCCATAAAGAAAGGCAGAAGCAAGGTATGTATCTCGTACTAAAAGCTACGAAAATTGCAAAAAGTGCATATTTGGAAGGTAGAGAGTAGGGTGGTGGCCCAATCGCCTGAGTATTAATACGGTCTGTACTGAAAGCCAGCTGTTATTGAATGTCAAAAAGTGTGTTGATATGTGACCACGGAGTTTCACTCGTTTCGTTCGTAGGGTACATGGTCAAACGCTAATCGTTCCAGTTCTTCTGTCTGGAGTGTTGCAAGGAGACGATGGCATTAAGTTGGGTCTGGCGCAGGAATCATATGAGTCGCCTGGTACATCGTTTACGGATGAAGTTATGCAAAATGAAAGGTTATTTTTTGGGGTGACTTCTTCCACTCAGAGGTTTCTCACGCTCTTGGAGAGCTCTGCGTACAGGCCTACTAACCAGGTTCTATAACAGCTACTTATAACAGATCGGGCATCATGATCATTCTACAAACAATGAAAAATCTAACGATAGCAATGGAGAGAGAGGTTGAGTTGCTTCAGTATGAAAAAAAAGAAGAAAAAGTCATGGAGGATGAAAACAGCAGCCTGAGCAAACGTCGGATATCGAAAGCCATAAGAAACGAGAATAAAAGCGCAGAGCTGCAAATTTGAAAGCATCAAACTCATCAAACTGAGAAAATGATAATGTTACATGTAAACATTGAACAAAAAAATCTGCAAGGGAAGTGATACAGTAGAGATGGAGGCAGAGCAGAAAGAAGAGGAAAAATATGATGAGGAAAGTCTAGGGTCGTCATAAGTAGAAAACGTTATACAAATTGTGACGGTGAGATCAGAAGTTGAATGCGCACGTACGGAAAGCTGAAAGATTGCATAATGAGGCGGCACAGCACAAGTCAAACAGAGCAATGGGGAAGAGACAGTGTACAAGTCCGAGTGTAAAGTTGCGTGCGTGATGTTGAGTGCAATAAACCTGCTGAAATCCTGAATAGAGCTTGGCTGGCTTTGGAGGTTTCGTTCTACCCCCCTTTTTTATAATTTATCCTGCTGATCCTAACGATCCTGCAAGGTCTGGTATAAATTCTTCACTGAAGAGACAAATAGGTGGAGGGCCTGTTCATGGCAGTAACCGCGTGGGGAGACTTCATGTCGGTTTGTAGTAGACTGTAGTTACGAACTGGAAAAGGTTGGAGATAATCAGTCAAAAAACAATAAAGTAACTAAAAATCGAACCTTCTTCCGATATCTTCCTGTCTGCGCCACGGCTAAAACACCGTGCTTGATGGCACTGGTCGTTAGATGATGCAAGACGACATGACTTGGAACCGGGAGAACACTGCAGTCATCAGCAATCAATGCTGCATTATCCTCACTGGTAGATATACGCTGACTAGACCCAGTTGTCGTTGATATCGCCACAGCAGTTACGGCGGTTACCGGCGGATGACCACTTAAAGGTGGAGGTGGTGGTGCATCGCGATCCGAAGCAGGAAGAGTGTGTCTGTGATGGTGGGTCCGATGTGTGCTATGATGCACATTTACTGCGTTCGTTACGTTCGTCCCACTGGCAGTCGTTACCGGCAACGGCGTTGCAGACGAATTGTTACTGTGGATGGGAGTCGGAACAAGGGAGCGTTTGTCCTTGTCTCTATCTTTGTCTCTCCTCCTTCCATCCCTCTCTCCGTGTCCAGAAGCGGAATTTCCACCACCACGAGTGTGGGCTCCCGTGGAGTTGAGGATGAGCTTCTCGAGATGCCGAGGAAGCTTGGGTGCAGGGGGGATGTTGGGTAATGGTATAAAGCCGCTCACATGTTGAGTTTGATGATGTCCCCGATTTTGCATCTGTGCTCGGACCTGGAGATGACGAAAAAGAAAGTTAGATTACAGGTACCGATAGCTGACAGCGAGCCCACCTGAGTCTGGTGTTCTAAGAACTTTTCTTCTTCTTGAGCAGCCTCCGTAAGTTCGAGGGGTATCTCGGTCGTCCACTGAGGTGTGTAGTGGACCTTTCCTATAGGCATCTGCACCGGCGGTGGAGGAGACCTCCGTCTCCGTCCATTATGATCGCTGACACTCCGTACTTTCTCGTCGACAACCTCTACAGCCTCCATATCATTACTGGAGCTAGCGCTCCAAAATGAAAAGCCTAAACCAAATCCCGTCTTGTTGTGCCGTCCAAGATGAGCAGCGGCGGGATGTATGTGAGTATTGCCTGCTGGCGTGGTGCCCAACGAAAGACCATGTCGGTGTCCATGTGTTATAGAAGCACTATGTGGCAAGGAAGGAGAACCGGGAGTAGGTGGTGCAGTTGCAGTATTTGGAGTGACGGTAGAATTCGTGCTCGCACCAGCAGTGACAGCAGGAACGATTGTCCTGGTAAGCAATGCGAGCCTGGGTTTCGTCGGTAGGCTATCATTGCTACCTGCTTCCGACCGATGTGGAAGCGTACCGACAATCACATAGTTGGCTAATGCACCCGTGTTGTCGACGGCGGTAGGAAGATTATCTGCGACGCGCCATTCATCGTCAACAAGGAAGCGAAGGTGATGCGTATCGGGTCTGAGGGATAAAGTGGTGCTGAAAACGTTGATATGGGCGGGAGTTCCTTCGGTAGGAGGAGAGGTTGGCGCAGAGGTTGGTGCAGAGGCCGGTGGGGACACGGGAGAAGATATTAGAAATCCTTGCGGTTGTGGAGATGTCCTATAAACAATAAGATAAGAGTGTCAGCGTCAAGTAAGCAGACAGATGTAATGGAGGGTGTCGATCGAGAAACGAAACCCCGCGGGCATTCTTGTTTCCCTGTAAGCAACCACGGGTGGAAAAAGCAAAAAACAATATAAATAAAATACGCACTCGAGATCCATTTGCTTTCTGCCGTTCCACGTATTATCGCTTTCGACAACCAGAAACGCAGTTTGCCCTTCCCCGTGCCATGATATCTTGATCAGAACTTCATCGCCGTCAAGACCTTGTACAACGTCCAGCTCTTGAACCACGACATGCGCATCTCCATCACTACCCGCACCATCCACCAAAGTAGAGAAGGGATCCTCAGTGGGATAGAATCCCAAAGGAATTGAGGATTTCACAAAAATTTCCTGTGGCCCTTCACCTTCATCAAGGCCATCACTTCCCGTGACTCCCTCTGGAGAGCCGGTGGTCACATTCGCATCCAAGATCAGTGGCGAAGGGATAGGGGAATGATTTCGTGATGGTGGAGGAGCGCCTGGTCGCTGAAATGTAGCGCTGGACAGATTGGAGGGGATGTAATGCATGTACTGTGATCCTCTTCCGCGACTAGGAACTCTCGATGGTGGGTCACCGCCCTGACCTTTCAAAGAACGACCTCTCGTCGGTGCTGTTGGCTGACCACCCGTCCCAGTTCCACCGTTTCTCTGCCTAAAATGATCCATGTGCGACGAAGGTTGAACTGCATAATCCGCCTGATTGACTTTCCTCGCTATACGTTCGTCGGAAACGGGAATAGGTAGAGGTGCGCTCTTCATTCCGGAGAGAGATTTATCCTTGTAAGGATTATTATCCTGCAGGTCGGGTAGGTCGATGGATTTCTTTCGATGCGACCTGAAGGATTTAGATTCGGCTGGCGCTGGGGAAGCAGTTCCTGAACGCGAACCTTTGAGTTGAGGGGCATGTTGTGGGCTTTTGTTCACCGTGACGCTGGCACTAGATGACTGCGAATTTCCCATTTAGTAGAAGAGTCAGCGTACTGCTGGCTCTTTGACGTCGTGCTTGGCTATGATGGCGAGGGTCCTCTTGCTCTTTGCTGTGGGTCGAGAACTCGGCCTCGAGGTACTATGCGGTATTGGCGAATTTCGACTGATATTTGCCTGTGATTGTTGTTTGCTGACATAACGGTATCTACCATAGTCTATGACCTTCCAACCAAAGTTCCATCGTTTTCTGATGTCAAAGCTAAATTGTACGAAATTCTTTTTGCCAGAAAATAGAAAAAGACTTACAAGCGATGCATTATCGCTATTGGGGGTTACCATCATGTTTCCCATCAGATCCGATGAACCTATCCCAACTTGGGGAAGTTTTTAAGTTATAATACAAACGTAGGATTCCATCCCACTTAATTCCATCGAAACGAGAAAATAAAAAGAAGCAGGTCTTCCAAGGCCCAAAAAGCGTGCAAGGGGGAGGGGGGGTAGAGGCAGTAGTCACAGTAGTCAATGAACACGGAACCAGGGTATCCAGTACCAACGCTAAAACGTGTTCGCCCAGGCTTCTACATCGACAGTCGCACTCCTCGTGAGATCTATCCATTCGTGTTTCTGTGAAGAACAGGATCAACAAATGGGTTTAACCCAGAAGTAAACCACACGTACCAGCAGTTCTTTAGGCGTCATCCTGGCATCAGGATCCTTCAACAAACAGCTGTCCACGAAATTGACCGCATAATTCGGGAACCTTCCTTCAGGTGTTAATTTAGGTGCCGGTTCATTGACAATATGTTGCAAAAGCTCAAGAATGCTCATCGTCATACCGCCGCCTTGTAAACTGACACCTTTACTCTTCCTTTTATCCTTCTTGGCCTTGTCGGCATGACTTGCCTTCGACTTTTTCTTCGATGGCGGTAATGACGACGGTGTGAGCGAAAGAGCAGCGATAGATCCCATGGATCCTGGTCTTGCCGGGGAGAGTGTACTTTCAAAGTCTTCAAGATCCGACAGATCCGAATCGTCGTCCGACGACTCGGCAAAAGGGAAATGTCCAAGTGCGAGTTCAATTAGGGAAATGCCCAAGGACCAAACGTCTGACTTGACTGTATACTGAGCGCCTTGAATTCTTTCGGGCTATCCATAAGGGAATGGGTAAGCAGCACCAACAATCAAGATGACAGAGAAGGGGATAGAAAAACCACCGGAATCAGAGGCATTGTGCATCCCTGAACTGCGCTCGCGACGGAACGAGAATATGGACGACTTCAAACACCAAACACCGATTTCTCCGCTCCGAGTATAGACTTGCAGGAAAAGAGGGAAGATACGCACACTCATATATGTCGATGTACCCACAAACGTATCTGCGATGGAATTGATGAGCTCTCCTGAGACACCAAAATCACAGATCTTTATCTCTCCTCCCGAGTTACACAGGATATTGGACGGTTTGATATCTAAACGCAGAAAGGGTGTCAATCACAATTGATTCGCTAACAGTGCTTCACTTATAACTTACCCCGGTGAATAATGCGATGAACATCGTACAGATACGTAAGCCCCTCCAACACAGCCAAGGCAACCATGCCCACGATATCTATTTCGATGGCACCAATCTTCTTGTAGATCCCATCCAGTGACCCTTTGTCCATGAATTCCATGCAGATACATATATTGGGGTCAGCCAGGAAGGCGCCGTAGAACGAAATGATGTATCGTGAACGGCAGTCATGCATGATTTGAAGTTCTCGTAGGATCTGTTTCCTTACGGACGGTTTGGCATCAATGAGGACAATCTAATGACCGAAAATAAGGTTTAAGTCGAGAAACAGAAATCAAGACGTAGAGCAAGAGCACCTTCTTCGCCATATGCGTACCAGTCGGTACATGTTCAACTCTTTTCACGCTTCCTCCGTTGCCCTGTCCCAACTCGTGCAAATCCTTCAAATCCTCATTCCTAAGGTCAAAGTGAACCTCAGCGTTCAAGTCCAAGTTTGCAATCGTGTTCGATAGTGCTGTATGATAGGTATTTCTCTTGGACGTGGCTGCGGGCGAGGCTGTATTTGGGGCAGAGCTAGGACCGTTTACGACTGTGAGCAGATTGTTGTCTTCTCCGTTGGTAGATGCTGTAGACGTGGGTATCTTGGGTGCTTTGAGAGTCATGGGAGGTGGTCTTTTCTTCCCTCCAGGACCTCCTGTAGCTGCTGTAGGAGCAGGAGCTTGACGAGTAGCAACAGGCTCAGGTTCTGTTGGCGACGCCTGCGGAATCGCCGTTGGGGTAAGTTGGAGTGCTTTAAAGTTTCGTTTTTTGCGTATTGGAGTGGCCATGATGAGAATGATTCCAGGTATAAATGTAGAGACGGTAGGAAAAGAACGACTATTTGTCGCTGTCAGTGACGGCGCCGAGCAAGGGGAAACTGGCCGAAGTTCGACGCGTCGGCCACGTGCTTAATGTTTAATCTCCGCTTGCCGAGATAAGCGCTGAGGGGAAATCAAAGGCAGGCTGAACTGAAGCTTGTTATATGCAATAGAATGAAATAGGTAAAAGAATACATGTATTAAAGATCCTACTCAGATAATGATACATTCCTTCAGGCCGCACTTTTTCGACCCTTCCTTCGTGCGGTCTTATTCGCGGACGCGGGTTTTGTAGTCGTCTTTCTAGTAGTAAAGCTCACGATCTCTACCTCATCATCATCGTCCTGCTTCTCAAATAGACTCATCAACTTCCTCTTCTCATCTCTCTGACCTGGGTCTTCGTAGGTAACTCGCATGCTCTCTTCCTGAACTTCTTCTCGTACTTCGAGAGCATGTCCACCAAATTCGAGGCTGAGGTCATAGTCTCCTGCCGGGTGATAAGGTTGATGAGGTGCTGGGTCTTGCAGTTGAAGACGGGGCTACATTTGCAACAATCAATTACCATACGATACTAAAAACAAAAGGGAACGCCACAAACCTTCAACCGCACCGGCCTTGGCCTTTTCCCAACCCTTTTGATACCGGGTTCACCGCCGACCCCCTCAACTTCATCTTCCGACCGTCTCTTCCCCAACAGATTACTAGGTCCCTTATCATTTAACAAATCCGTCAAACTCTCCTGCAAAGCCTTCGCTCTCTCTTCATCGATCTCCATCGGTCGTTGTTGATGATGTCCTTTCACGGGGGAGACGGACCCAGACTTCTTCCGTGTAAAACCTCTCCCCCTTCCCCTCATACTTCCATTCGACGATTTCTTCTTCAGGGCGGACATCTTCACCGGCGAAGGTGTCCGGGAGGACGGCACGATATCGACTTCCCCTTTGCCACTAATGTCAACTTCAATGGCAGGTTGTCTCAGGATTGGACCCGATTGAATGGTGTTGGAGGGGATTACTGGTTCGGAACGGGTGTTCATCAATGCCGTCTCCTTACCTTTGCCCTTGTCGAGGGCCGGTATAGCCGAGATATCGGGGAGGATAGCACAATCAGGTTGGGCATCAGATGCCTCGTTAGATCGCTGATCTGGAAGTGAGGACTGTTCAGCGGGATTGCGAAGCAGGTCATTGGGTTGTCCAAACGATCCAGCTGACGAAGATAAAACCAGCTTGGACAACGAGGGTATCGGTACGGGAGGATCGCCGGGAGGAGGATTCTTCTGCGTACTTGTGATCTCTGGTCGGAACTCAAATGACTGGGACTTGTCTTCGGTTTGCGATCGACCTAAGAAATGAATAACTCTTCGGTACAACACTAGCTTGGTAACTTCCTCACCATTGGTAATATCGACCATTCGGGGATCATCCTCGACAAGTTTCCCTTTTCCCTTCGGATCCTCCTTGACAGTTTTCGGCTTTTCCACCACTGTCGCAGTCTTTGCTTTTCCAGCTTTGATGCTCGTAGAGTCATGTCCCACGAGATATCCATGAGGTGCAGGTACACGTCCACTCCGTTTAAGTTCCTCTACCCAGCCCATGTTGAGGACAGGAATGCCCCATTCCTTTGCCTTGTCATATTTGAGACCCTGGGCGGAAGGACAAAGTAGATGCGTGGCACGCTTTGAAAACGTTGGCAGAAGATTTAAACCTGCCAAATGATTCAGGACAAGCCAATTCGTAGAGTATAACCTCGTACCTAGTGCCTTAACGAGCCTGCTCATGAAACATCTTTCCGACTCATCTAAGCCTGAGAAACTGATGAAGATCTTCTCCGATCCTGCGCACGATGGTCTAATTAGCAACGGTCAATAAAGAGAGGTAAATCATGTTTTACCGTCGACGGGACACGGGATACCAATCGGTGTAAAACTGACATGCTGGTTTGGTTCACATATACGTTCCTCAAAGATGCATCTCTCCAGCCAGCACTCCGTCCGAAATCTCGTACAATATGAGGCAGGCGCTGACGAAGGAAGGCCGCAGAATAGTGACGATCCGCTGGAAGGTGCTGGTTTAAAGACATGTTTCGCAGATAGAACGTAAACTCACCTAGCTAACCGGACAATAACAAAGTCAACGCTGTCCTCATATTGCTCGTCCCAAGGATCCTCACCCTCCACAAATGCACCACCACGATTTCTTATTGCATCTCGAACGCCACGGCTGTCGGCCTCACCCAATAACAAAAATCTTTTCCCGCTAAAGATCGCCGATGAAGGGCTTGCAACTCCAGCATCAGCTTGTCGTGGAGGGACATTGACGTCAGCGTCGCCTGCATTCAATGAAGCTACCCTGACAGCTCGCGGAACTGAGGGCCCTGCTCCGGGGGTATCAACATCCATTTGCAGATTTGCGTTGATGTCCATGTCGTCTTCCTTAGCTTCAGGAACGGGGGTGGTTGATTTCCGTGTCGACAAAATCCGCCTTATGGATTTGTTTGCAGGCAGTGCGAAAGAATTGGCGCGCCTAAAATCAGCAGAGGCGAGAAATGAGCCTTGTGGTTTTAAAACTTCCTTCGCCGGGATTCTCTCTCTAACATTACCGCTCTCTTCTCCCCGGTTCTTCTGTGACTGGGATTTGGTAGGGCTTCGGATGAGTCGCCCTTGTTCAGCATCGATCTGAAATCCTCGTCCTTTCAATAGACTCTCCCACAGCTTGAGCTGAATGGCTGGCGTGCGCTGAACAGATGCGGGCTCCTCGTCATCGTCCTTTGTGGTTGCTCGTTGAGTCTGCTGAGTGCAGTCCAAGATTTCACAGGATGGTAACGTCGGTGTTCGTTCTGTTCATAGACTGAATAAGCTTCTTCTCCAAACTAAAGACCACAAAGATACCTTGAATGGGCAGTTGACGTCGTTCAGGACGCGGTTGGCGAACTTGATACTTGTCCTCATCGAACCTTCCACCAAATTCTAACGAGTCCCAAAACCATTCCTCCCAGACCAGTTTGATATCGGCCTCTCCTTTTCGATTGAACTTTTCAGCGTAGTGCATCTTGTCGGTTTCCTTCTCTCCGGAACATAAGAGGTGGGTGACACGGACAGGGCGTTCCAGACTCTTCAGGAAGGTACCGCCATATTGAGTGACAAACTTGTTGATTTGGGTACGTCTTTTGATATCGTCTATACCGGAGAGACAGAGTACGACTCCTGAGAATATTGGGAGACGGTATTTCTTGAGGCTCTGTACCTTGGGTCAGCTATGGTCCGGAGAAGCGGTATGGAGAGAAACGCACTTGTTCGAGATCAACATCATCACCTTTCAACCATATCTGATAGTTTTCTGCTATCCAATCTGGCGATAGTATTGGGATCTTGCGCTCCAGAGCACACTGAGGAAGTAGATTTAACGACGGCAACAACACCAGTAAGCAGCACCACCGACCATATACTTTGCTCCACCGTGCCTCTCTGCAATAAGATGTGTAACGCGATCTGTGAGGGCACTGCACGTCGTTGCTCCCAATTCTGCAGCTTGACGAAATATACCTGGCTTCACTACTTTTGAGAACGCGATAAATTTATTCTGGTTATGATGACACACCTTATCCAGTAACCCAGTTGCACATAGTACTATTCCAGCAAACGGTCTGGGACAGGTATCTATAATTCCGGTGTCGTCGCTGGGAAGTTGGCTATCTTGTGCCCAAACATCTTCAACTAACGGATCGCGTGCCCTGGCCAGCGATGGTTGTGCTGGACGAAGTTTAACATTGGGAACCTGTAGCACGTTGAGAAAGCCCCCAGCAAAAATAATTGAGCGAATTACCTTGGTCGACTTGAAACCTCGTCGACGCATGCTGGTTGCTCGTCGTGGGTGAGGAGTTGAGCGTCACTCAACCTAGAATTCCTAGTGCTTGGCCGCACGTGACGGCTTTAAGGGCAGGTTTTGTCGCGTCGTATCCAAAACAGGAGATGGGTTTCCACGATCCAATCCGCCTGCGGCTTATATTACTCTTGACAATCATAGAGTCCAAAGGAAATTCGAAAGTTCCTCGTCTTTTCTCACTTTGTGATAATATTAGGTGCTTAGTCCTCTGCTCTTTTGGTTGCCAACTGCCTTCAGCTACTCATCGATGTATCATCCAGGTCTCATTATATGTCATTTGAGAAGTTCTCCTTATCCACCGGGAATATGTACAGTATTGTGTTCCGAGGTGCCCTGGCAGTGGCGACGAAATACACTCAGGCCAATGTATTTACAAGGATGGGATCAATTGAATATGGATTGGTTTGCAGCCAGCGTCAGTGCCTTTATCGAATACCGTTGGGTCGTGCAGACCACCAGAGTTCCGCAGAACGACGATAAATTCAAAAGCTTTTGCAACGAAAGACATTGTTATGACTTCCGAAGCAAGACGGCTTGCACGTTCACGTCATCTTCGACCTCGGTACATATTCCTCGTGATCATGGTCACAGTTCATCGTTCGTTGTAGGTCGTTCACCATCGCAGTTCAATGACCGGAAGTCGAAATACTCTGCTACATGATGATTGGAACCCTGCTCATTATTGTGGAAGTTACTAATTAAACTATGCTGCAGGTAGGCTAATGGGTGGAACGAAATCTATATAAATAAATCATACTTGCTCTCCACTATCACTTAGTTCTGCTCTCTCATCCTGTCCTTCGACCCCGTTTTCTTCCCCTTCCCCATTCTCTTCATCAGACGACTCGAAAGAGGGCGGTGTTCCCGTCCCTGGCCAGTATTTCCGTATACACACATATACCTCTCGATGAAAATCAGGGACAGATTCCCATACCTCTGTTTTCAGTCTCCCGATTTCGGCTGTTTTCGGCTTATCCTTCTCCTCCAAATTTTCAATCTTCTTCCTTAACAGGTTCAGGCGTTCCCGGAATGTTTCCGAAATCCCACTTCCATCCTTCGCTGTGACCATCAACATTCCTTCAATTCCTTGCCTCTGAATCGCGCCGAACCACAGTTTCTGTTTCCACTCGACCTCGAACGATGGCCCGAAAGACAGAGCAATCGGACTCCACAATCGTTTCCACCGTCCACAGTCCAGAATATGTTCGAGTGCAATTTGGTCCGATGGAAGGTCAGAATGACCAGGAGCATATGGGCCAACATCCAGAACCTCTAAGCCTGGATATCCCCTTCGCAGATCCATTCCGGAATGCAGTATTTGATATAGTCAAGTCTGACTTCTAAATCAAACCCTTTATCCAGATTGCCGTCCAAATAGGCATCTATACTCGTATGAAACAGTTCTCCGTAGATGATAATCTGAAAAGCGGCACGTTCTGCGTCGGTTTGGAGAGTAACAGCTTCTGAGACGCCTCCATCCCAAAAATCGGGGGTTTCGTACCACTGTTGTCCTGCCATCTTATCGATGAGGTCTGAGAAAGGGTTAATGATAGAGAACCGTGCAAGGTGAAGGCGACGAATGTCTGCGAGCGTCAGCCCAGCTACTGAAAGGCTCAAGTCGAGAAGGCCGTCTATTCCTCCACGAAAAGCGTGTTGCAATCGCTTAGTACGTTGGGGATTACCCCGAGCCCAATCGCTGACCTGCTTGGCAGTGGCCATCACTAGGAAGTAAGGATGAGGATGGAAGAACGTGGGTGCTGAAGTAGCAGCTAAACGTAAGATGGTGTTGGGTTGGGTGGCAGAAAACGTATTGTAGATGGTACGACAAGTAGATGCGAGTTCCGTGAAGTCCTCGATGTTGCGAATGTACAATGGAAGCGACGCTAAGAGCTCAGTAGGAAGATCAACGAGGAGCATGTTTACGTCCAGCGGCGGTCGCGTTCGAGAGGTAAGAGGGGAGGGCTTCGACACGAGCGACAATTTGGATCGAAAGCGAAAACGAAAGCGGAAGCAGGATTTTTATGTAATGGAATTCATTTCTACTCATTTCCAGCAATAATGGCAGTCCCGACAGAACATTTCAGTACTCACACTAAAACGTCGAAAGAAAAACGAGTTTCTATTGCTAACGATACGCGGGCTTGCATTGAATACATGAGG
Organism: Marasmius fiardii PR-910; assembly: GCA_014904975.1. Lineage (NCBI taxonomy): Eukaryota > Fungi > Basidiomycota > Agaricomycetes > Agaricales > Marasmiaceae > Marasmius > Marasmius fiardii. The sequence continues at coordinate 320,929 of MU127810.1, forward strand.
GCGATATAATTTACACCAATATTAGTAGAGTCAGGGAGGCATAGATGAGAAATCATGATCGTTAGAGGAAAAGATGACAGACAAATGGATGGATATAAACATATAACACAACATCCGCAGACAATCGCATCCTTAAACAAAAAAAGAATATCATACACAACTCTACCGTTCGAAACGACGAGGAATAACATCCTTCAACCCGAGCACATTACGCACGCTTCCTTGTTCTCAAGTGAACAAAGTAGCTTCGCCTCTTCGAGTTCGCGGGCCTTTTGTCTCTGTAGAGCAGCGGCGAATTCCGGATCAGCTTCAGCTGCCTTCATGGTCTTCTCGTCCAATGAGAGATTTTCCAACGCTGTCGACGTTGAGGCAACCGTCGGTGAGATCTCAGGAGTGGAGGGAGTCGGGGTGGGAAGACCACTAGCGTCAGACAACGACGAGGTGACGGCGGGCGCAGGAGCAGAAGGGGTGGCAGCAATAGCAGCAGGCACAGAGGTCGTGGAAGAAACCTTGCGTTCCAAACCTGGCTTCGCGGCTTGTGCTTTCGCAACCTTCAGCACACTTTGATCAACGGTGAATTGAATCGCTTGTGCAGCGGGCCTGGTCCTCAAGTAGTACATTCCCGTCTTCAAACCCTTCTTCCATCCGTAAAAGTGCATGCTCGTCAGTTGACCCATCGTCGGAGCCGACAAGTGAACGTTGAGACTCTGACTCTGGCAAATAAATGCGCCACGATCAGCCGCGAGGTCCAACACCTTCTTCTGCGATATCTCCCAAACAGTCTTGTAAATCGCTTTGATGTGGTCGGGAATGTTAGGAATATTTTGAACGGACCCGTTATGGGCGATAATCATGTTTTTCATGTTGTCATCCCACAGACCAAGGTCGACGAGGTCACGAAGGAGCCATGGGCAGACAACCTGGAATTCACCGGCGAGGACACGACGAGTGTAGATGTTACTAAAGAGAAAACGCAAGGCAGTGAGTACATATAGGCGAAGCAATTGGATGTACTATAACTTACCTGGTATAGGGTTCGAAACATTCATTGTTACCTAACATCTGACTGGTCGAGGCTGTTGGCATGGGCGCGGTGAGCAGAGAGTTGCGAAGTCCAGTTCGAGCAATCTTCTGTTTGATGATATCCCAATCCCACAAATCGGTGGGAGTGACGCCCCACATGTCATACTGTAGCTGACCTTGTTGTGCTGGGGATCCCATCCAAGTCTCATAAGGACCATCGACCTCAGCAATCTCCGCGCTGGCTTCAAGAGCACCATGATAGATGGTCTCAAAGATCTGGATATTCAGATGTTTTGCCTCAGGCGATTCGAAGGGAAGGCGAAGAGCCATGAATGTGTCAGCAAGACCCTGCACACCGATACCGATGGGTCGGTGGCGCATGTTAGAGCGACGGGCTTCAGGGACAGGGTAAAAGTTGACATCGATGATGCGGTTGAGGTTGTACGCAACGACCTTCGTCACTTTATGCAACTTGTGGAAATCGAATTTGCCATCGCGGACAAAGGTAGGAAGGGCAAGAGAGGCGAGGTTGCAGACAGCAGTTTCGTCGGGAGCCGAGTACTCCATGATTTCAGTGCACAAGTTAGAGGACTTGATTACACCGAGGTTCTTCTGGTTGGATTTCCCTGTGGAGATATCTTAGAATCGTTTCAAATCGGGTACCAGGTTACTCACTGTTTGCATGGTCCTTGTAACACATGAAAGGTGTACCGGTTTCAACTTGGGCTTCCAAAATAGCGTACCAGAGTTTCTGAGCGGGAATAGATTCACGGGCACGATCCTCTTTCTCATACTTCTCGTAGAGCGCCTCAAACTCGTCGCCGTAGACTTCGTGAAGACCTGGAGCCTCATTGGGGCAGAACAGAGACCAGTTTCCACCAGCCTCCACACGTTTCATGCTATGAACACGTTACTAACAGGTCAGGCAACGAACATGGCACGTCAACTTACAAGAGATCAGGAATCCAAAGAGCATAGAACAAGTCTCGTGCACGGACTTCCTCTTTACCGTGGTTCTTCCTGAGGTCAATAAAAGCGAAGATGTCCGCGTGCCACGGTTCAATGTACATGGCGAAAGCACCGGGACGCTTGTTGCCACCTTGGTCGACGTAACGAGCTGTTGCATCGTAGGCACGAAGCATAGGCACGATTCCATTGGAATAACCATTGGTTCCGGCAATGTAAGATCTAAAGGTAAGTCTCAGCCTCATGTATTATGTATGCAGTATGAACTCGTTACGAACCCGGTCGCTCGGATGTTATGGATGTGTAAGCCAATACCTCCAGCACACTTGCTGATCATGGCACATTCTTTGAGGGTATCATAGATCCCTTCGATGGAATCATCCTTCATCGCAACAAGAAAACACGATGAAAGTTGAGAGTGAGGAGTACCAGCGTTGAAGAGTGTTGGTGAAGCATGAGTGAAGTATTTTTCAGACATGAGATTGTAGGTTTCTAGAACGCGGTCAATATCACGTCCATGGATGCCGACAGCACAACGCATGATCATATGCTGGGGGCGTTCAGCAATGCGTCCATTAATTCGAAGGAGGTATGAACGCTCAAGCGTTTTGAAGCCAAAACTGAGTTTGAACGGTGAGGGCATGGAACGATGGGGAGATGAACCACTGACTAGTTGTAATTGAAATCTCTATTGTAGATGATAGCCGAGTCCAAGGCGTCCTTATTTTCTCGAACAATTTCATAGGTATCCTGAGCAATCATGCTAGCAGATCTACCGTTCTTCGGGTTGACTAAAGGCAGAATCAGCGACCACGCCGATAGTATAATCGAGGATCGAATCACCATATTCATAGAGGTCTTTAACCACAGCCGAGAAGCTCTTCTTCGTTTCCTTGTGCAGATTCGAGATAGCGATACGCGCAGCAAGAACGGCATAGTCGGGATGTTTTGTTGTGAGATACGCCGCCGTCTCGGCAGCGAGGTTCTGGGAGACAAAAACGACGTCAGTACGCTGTCGCCTTTATCAAATGCCTGCGTACATCGAGTTCAACTGTTGTCACCCCCTGGTAGACACCCTGAACAACCTTCTGTGTAACCCTGCAATCCATGAGTTCTCGGCAGACGATATTAGAGACGCGTATCATACTCGATAGGGTTCACATAGTTCATGTCCAGACCATAACATAATTTGTCTATCCGCGAGGTAATCTAAGCGCGACGAAACTGAGTTAGACGCGTCCTAGAGCGTGGAGAAACCATCATCCACACACCTTATCGAATTGGATACGTTCTTTGCGTCTGTGTGAGGAAAAACACGTTCAGCGTGTCGAGAATTTGCTGATAAAGTCGCGTTTTGACATACCCATCTACGAGAACAAATCAGACAATTGCTGAGCCCGCGCACGGAGAAGAGAATCTTACCTCGCTTGTAAACGTACTGCATTGTAGAAGAATGAGGGAAGATGCAGTAGGGATAGGGTGAGGGGTGAGCGAGGCAGGTGGTAGTTCGAGTTGAAGAAAAAACGGAAGCGGGCGATTACTTTATAAACACGCGGAGTGATCGTGACTAATATTATTTGTCACACCCCGGTCCCAGCGCGTTTGAGCGAGTCAACGCGACCCTCAAGCTGATACACACTAGCCAGCAGCCTCCCATCCCTTCAAAGACTTGGAGCTTTAGGCTAGTAAGCCAGAAATATAGCAATAGACACCAAAACGCGTAGAAAAACGCGTAGTTGACTTGAGTATGCACTCACAGGAACATTCAACAAAGGCGCGTTATTTGGAGGTCTTTTGTGTTGTAGCACGACGCGTTTCAAACCCCGCTCTTAGACATGCCGTTGGGATGAGGCTGAATACAATCACCCCTTTTCCTTCCCACCATCAATTCACTCCCTTTCAGCACTAGCTTTCCCGTTATCATCATGTCAAAGCCGTCAACGGGTAGGAAACGTAAATCAGACTCTGATATACAATCAGAATCTACAAAAAAAGCGCGTCTGATGGTCAACGCTATCCTCGCCGACGCCAATAACTACCCTATACCAGCCGATGAGGACGACGCCCGAGATTCTTTCATCGCGCTCGCAAAATACGCGCGCAGTTTGGAGGATGCTATAGAGGGGAGCAAACCAAAGGAACTGTCTCCCGAAGACCTTGAGGCAGCGGCTGAGAAGCCGCTGTAAGTGGGATCAAGAAACAAATGAAGGTACGTGGTTCTACTTCTCTTCTTCAAAAGCTTACGCTCATTCTTCGACGCGCAGTGGAAGCCTTCCTGCAAGACAGGCAGCTCAAAGTGGTCGTACGATGGCGTGTGCAACAGCCCAGCAGTTTTTGGAGCTATGCCGAAGCTCGGAGGTCCACCTGCGTTCAAGGCCAAGAAGATGTCCGCCGAGGACTTCCAAGGTATCATGGGCTCCATTAGAGGGCATGCTAGGTACGCGTAGTTGAAAATTTTTAGTGAAGCATTGATTATTTTTTGTGCGAACAGGTACAATACCCTCTATATGCGTGGCAATGTCAACATTCAGTGGAAGGAGGGAGAAGGGACCTTCAAGTTCAGTGGGACCCACGGTGTTTAGATACCCTTTTTTTCTTCTTTGCTCTGTTAATTACCCTACGAATTTCCTGTAATTCCGTTTCTTGGTTTGGGTCGCTATATGTGCAATCACTCACCTTTCTTGCACCGAGTCTCGCGTGTAGCGATCTCCCGCAAGTGTTCCCTTGGAACGTGAAACTTTAGGCACGGTCACGTACTTCCACCTAACCATCGGGCAGGTCGTCGCGAAATGAAATACAAGTCTTACACAAAACAAGCCGCCTGGCGTAAATGCCTGTAGGGAAGGTATCATTTCTTCAGTACTTCGGCTTTATTGACTCTTGGGCTGTAGTAACGATACCTTCACGTTCCTTAGGAACCCAACCGCAGCTAATGACGAATTCTCCCATACTAACACGGCATCCTGGGTTTTCAACGTTAGACATACCACTCCCTAGAACGGTAACATCCTGCTATACAGCATCTTGAGCTGTTTTGCATACTTACGAAAAACAGTGTAACTCATACGAGGATGAGGACTGCCGTTGGTACGAGGGGGAGGAAACCGATGGCGTATAGAGGTTTGTAGCACACCGCCGGCTACGTCCTGTGTTCTCCATAGCTAAGGGCTACATAGCCGTTTAAAGCTAGGATAGGGTTTTGACCGCTGTTGAGAACCGTCAAACCTGAAAAGAGGTGATCGGAGTCGTATGTATCCAACATAAAGGCTCCAATTCGAGACAAGACGTATCCCCCTGAACCCTGCACCAAAAGTTCGCGAACCGAGGGATGGTGTCGCTCCACAGGCTCATAGAGTCTCCACAAGTTATCGTTTCCAAATGGGACGACGTCCCAGAAGGATGAATCGAAACAGAAGTAAGGATGCCGATTGAGTGAAGTGATAACGACCTTTCCATTCTCGCGTACTTCAACTGCCTGACACCAAACTCAGCTATGTTGTGGTTGCGCAAACCGTACGAGCGAGATAGTTGAACATATTGCCCCCCCGAATGATGGGTCCCAGGACGTTGCAGTTGTGTAGAGCCGTTTTAGAGCTGACGACACCGCTCCCGTCCTGGCATTTTTGACGAATAACTTCTGTACAATTTTCGAGAAACTCGTTTCGGCGTGCCCAAACCTTGGTCTGGGTTGAGATCGCTAACACTGGTCAAGGGGAATACAGTCTTGAGACAAAAGTTATACACACCAATAAGTTGGGACCTGGGAAAGGTCTGTTCCACTGATCATGCTCCTATTCAAAGACGCGAGTGCGGATTCCACGGAAGAGACAGAGGAGGGATGATCTAACGTGGTGGAACCAGCCTCGGAACAGGAGTAGAAACACAGGAAACCGATGTCTCTGATACTGGTGAAGACTCCGAAAAGAAATGAAAGGGACATAGCGGAAAGGAGAGTAATCGGAACTGCGGAGCCAGTCCTAACCCCTCTCATGGCCTGTACTAAGAACAAAGCAGAGGTCCTTGTCGCGGAGGACTTCACGTGAAGACGTTGACAACATCGTGGGTTTTCAGCAACGCATTTTGTGGGGTTACAACCAGAATGATGTAGGTGATGTCGATGAGGAACAAGCTCGCCATAGGTGATCCTCTGAATGGCGACACGGGAGAATAAGGGTGATTTGACCGACGGTCAGCCGGTAGGTGATGAGCATGGCAGAACCGGCAAGGGCATTAGAAGGGACGATGTGTAGAGATAAAATTGTCTTTTTTTGGGGCGCTCTTAAAGCCACAGGCCCAGGGTCTCTAGCAGCAACTGTCAAACTCTGGGTCGGAATTAATATTGAGTTACGAGCTGAGTATACTTACGGTAGCTATAGATTGTTGAAGGTCTGCAGGAGATCCAGCTGTCCAGGGACGTCACCAGATCCTGTCAGTTTGAACAAAGATGAAGATTCTGAGTGGAATTCTAGCACTTATCTGCCCAAAATACAGCTCACGACCAATTGATCTGCCCCATCTTTTTGGCCGCAGCAGAACAAGTCAGCGCGGGGCAATCCGAATAAAGGGTTTGGTTAAGAGGGCAGACTTGACTATACCGAACATTGTACTATGGATCGGGCTTGCGAAAAGGTTATCCACAATGATATGTACTGGATGTCGGTCCATATCCTCTCGGCCATTCTGACCTTGAAGGGACCAGATCATACCTGAGCATATTTCATGTAAATTCCAGTTCCCTGTGGCCTTTGTAAAGCACAGGAAAGAGAATCGTCCCTGTTTTCCGTTCATCGAAGACGCGTCGACGCTACAGGTGTCTGAAGCTTTGCTGGACCGCAGTTCAAGAAATCTTCCGGAAATTTCCGATGCTGAGTCATTCTTCGGCATAAAACGCAAGGTTGTCGCCGAACCACCACGTACTCAGTTATTGAGCTTGCGACTCGCTATTCTCTTACTTATGGAGGACTAAAACGTCTCAATCTGTCCATGCTACGGGCTTTTTCGGGTCCATCGCCAACCACAAAATATGTTCCGTGTACACCGACTCTGACTCGGATACTCGAGATGAGCGCCGCTAGCGGCTAGCGCAATATAAAGGCTGAAGAATTTCTCTCGTTCCCTTGATCTTTTTCTTCTTTGATGATTCGATCTAAATCTCTACCAACGCTAATCTTATTGTGGAGTACATTTGGCCGCGTGCTTGCCCAATCTACAAATTTTGATTGGACTGCTGTAAGTTACGAATGTTAGATATCAAAATCACTTCTGTTTTTGGGAACTGACTATCAGAATGCCATGTAGGTCAGTCCAACGACGGATTTATCCCGATGGGTGGAGTGCTATGGGCCGTATCAATGCGCTAGGCTTCAAGTCAGCAGAAAGTATCAAGTTGAATTGATTCGGGAAGGTTTAACAGTCGAAAATTGCAGGTTCCTCTCAATTACTCATCCACCGATGATGGGAAAACGGTAGTCATCGCGATGATCAAAGTTCCAGCCAACACAACCATGACTGGTCCATCCCAAGGGCCCGTGTTCGTCAATCCAGGAGGTCCTGGCGTTAGCGGAATCCAATTAATACAACTCCTAGGTGAATCCCTGCATGGAGTCATTGGACAACAATTCGACGTTGTCTCTTTTGATCCACGGGGTGTGTAATTCCTAAATTCGCGTTACCGGAGTATTGGCTGAACAAATGTATGGCCATTCCAAGGTGTCGGTTTCAGCTCTCCGAAGGTAACAATCTTCGACTCCACCGCTGAGACGAATAATTTTGCGTCCGGTGAGATTTATGATTTGAATTCGACTTCTACCGCGATGTCGAAAGAATGGGAAAGATACCAGCTCCTTGGAAAGCTGGCCGTGGAACGCGATGCCGATGGGTTCCTAAATCATGTTTCGACGGATAATGTTGCTCGGGACATGTTGCAAATGCTTGAAGTTATGGGACAACAGAAATTGCGGTACTGGGGATTTTCGTAAGTCTCGGTTTCATACAAGGAGGCCCCTTTCGGATGCTCTTTCTACGCAGGTATGGAACTGTATTGGGTGCTGCATTTGCAACGATGTTCCCGGTACGTTTTGCAAGATTCCTGCCCGGTAATCCATGTGATTTCTGATATCTTTATCCAGGACCGCGTCGGCCGTTTGGTCATCGACGGTATGTGATGTTTACGGAGTGCCATCTTGTATTTTTGGATTGATAGTTCTTCGGTAGGTGTCGTGGACATGGATGGTTATTTTGCGAGTGAGTTACATAATTCAACGGTCAAACTGCATTCATAAGCGTTGTTCCACTAACCCTCTTTAGACGACGTCAAAAACCAGATCTCGGATGCCGACAAAGTTATTCAGATCTTTTTCGATGAGTGCTTTGCCGCGGGACCGCAGGGTTGTGCATTCCACGCCTCGTCTCGAGCTGAGATTGCTACAAAGCTAGACGCACTCTACGAAAAGGTCCGCGTCAACCCTGTCAAAGTTTCAACGGGAAATACTTCCACTGTGGTTACCTACGATATGCTTCGGCAAGTTGTCTTCTCAACTCTCAGTGGTCCACTTGGATTTCCTCAGCTCGCTTCGGCGCTCCAAGAGCTTTCCGAGGGCGATGGGACCGCTCTCGCGATGCAATTGTATGTGCCGACTCTAAAGCCTTCCCCTATCATCTTCTCTAAAAAACTTTATCTGGACCTAGCATTACTACATCCGCATCAACACTGACCATCCTCGAACCTTACCTCGCTATTGGATGCGGTGATGCCACCCCGCAGAATGCCGGTCCATCAGAATTGACAGCGTATATGAACACAATTAATTCAACGTTTGCAAGCCTGGGCATCGCGTCCATGGCACGGTGCGCGTATGTCTTTCTGTTTTTCCGATTACAGTACTTCCCGTCTTATTACGTATGTCGATAGGGGGTGGAAAGTGCACCCCGAAAGCCGTTTCAAAGGTATAGACAATCCTCACGTTCACACGTTAGTCTCTCTAACGGTACTCACGCAATCATTGAAGGACCGGTGGGGGGTAACACAGACTATCCTCTTCTAGTCATTGGAAACACCGCCGGTGAGCAAAGACTTGTAGACCTAAATCTGTGTCCCATCCAGACTCATTTGCCACATATTCAGATCCAGTCACCCCTCTTGCCGCGTAAGTCGAATCGCCCTCTGCGAGCTCTCGACGACCATGATATTCACCCTGTCATATTCAGCGCAAGGAAGGTCAACCTCGCATTCCCCGGCTCCGCACTCTTGATTCAGGACTCTCCTGGCGTAAGTTAAAATCCGATAGGCCACATATTTGACGATCCAACTTACCCTGTCCGACTTTGATTTTACAGCACAGTTCATTAGCCGTCCCATCGAGTTGTACTAATCAAGTCGTCGCCGCTTACTTCGCCAGTGGTACTCTTCCAGGAGAAGGAACTGTATGTCCCGTGGATGTCAAGCTGTTCCCTACGACGGAAGCCTCCGTTTAAATCGCTGCTTCCCGCCTACCCCATCTCTATTTCAAAACACGGTACTTGATCTGAACACTCATAATTTGTACTTTGTTGAACTTTTGCTACGTTTTTTTCCCACCAGGTGGGACGAAATTATCTTCTGTTCGCTACAGGTCAAGATCATGTCGATATCGTTGACTAACTAGGCATTTCTTGTTCTACATATATTATTATCGTCATTCTGGACTGCTTTCGGGAAGTTCAGCTATCATGATTATTGTCGAACCTCTAGTGACAGACAGGACGCTCGCATCTAAGAGGGTTGTATATTAATTCGCTGTTTAGAACCTTCCGACTAGCACCTTTACACATATTTGGGGGGCGGGGGTTGAAGAATGTATCATAAGGTATTCAATCAGAAATTGGGGTGACAGTCTATGGATCTAGCTAGGAACCTACGTTACACATTCACCTGAGTAATGGTCCGTAGGAAGTTCTGCCTACAATGAACAGGAAACCAATAATCTAAGTTGAAAGGATTCGAACAAACAAGAAGGATCGTAAATTTCTGCGAAAAGCCTCAATGGCTAGAGTCTATCTTCTGATTATCGAGCTCGTTGAACGATGCTATTTGACTGCAAATCCTTGAAGGTTCTATGGTGTAAAGGATCCAATCAAAGCCGTTTCCGAGGTCAAGTCAAAGGTCTATAATAAATTGTCGTCATGAACTGAAGAGCCTTGTGGTCAGATGGGAGGCTTCATGACTCGGATGACTTAGCAACTCACTTTACCCCTATACCGTGATGTGGACGCTAACCCGACCACGCCGTTTTTTATAGCGCTGGTACAAAGGTGGCCAAGGACAGCGTGGCTAGGTACAGGAAGGGAAAATTGACTCGGTTTATCATCCGTTCCTTCGTGACATTGAAGGGTGAGTGCAGAAGCCACAGGCGGTGTACCTGCAATCGAAGAAGGGGTGAGTTCCATGTTACTGCAGCCTTCTTTCACTCTGGTTGGATTGCGCCCATTCCCTTTGGCCAAAGCGAGGTTGAGAATAGGCCGGTCTAGAAAACGAGAGGATTCTGGTGGGAGAGGATACTCCGGAACGGGAACACGTTCATAATCATCAGGCAACGACAACGATTCATCAGCCTCATCCCCTTCTACATCTTCATAAGCAAGGTACTTTTCCTCTTCTAGCGCAGCCTCTATGACCTCAAGTGGTATTTCGTCTGTCCAGCCGGGCTCGTGCCAATGGTACAGAACAAGTGGCGATGTGTCGTGGTGATGGAGAGGAACGTTCTTGGGTGAACCGGGTTGGGAAGTGGAGGGATCAGAGGGGCAATCGTAGCGAGTCTCACACTCGAATTCTTCCGTTTCTTCATCCTCGTCTTCGTCAATAGAATCCCAAGCAGATGACACCGTGACATCATCAGTACTGTTGAAGATGGAAGAAACGATGCTTGTTCCAGAGCTGCTATTTCCCTGCCTGTCTCGATTATCGAGCATCCCGGGCCTTTGGATGGGTGATGTGAGCGGTGATCTGGAGTCCCAATCATCATCATCGTCGTACAAATTTACATTGTCAAATTCTTGCAATTGGTCGCAGTTCGAGGATGTTAGGCCAACCGCGACATAATCGACTGGTTCAGGAACGCGTTCCACGATGAATGATTTGAGTAAGGGGCCTTTGGGTCGATTTGCGGATGTTAACGAGAAGTCGGGCGGCAATGGTTTTTTTATGATGGTTGATGTAGGTCTTATCAATCCTTCGGGTCTCTGGGGATTATAAGAGCATTCGAGCAATATACAGGACGGTGAGCGTTGAGCGGGATTACGAGGGAACTTTAGGCATATTAATATCGACGCCTCACCTCGCTTCGACGCCACTAAATTGCATCGCTTTGTTCTGCCCAGGCAGGACTCGGCGATTGATTGACCCTACTGGCTAGTTCAAAAGATACCGAATTCATATCGTTCGAGGCCCGGAACACACGTTGGACGCTTGAGTTTGCGTGGGATGAGAATATGATAACAATTGAAGGCGTTCGACCTAATGATTCAACGTGCAATTGATAGTGATAAAAGCAAGGGGAAGCGGCTGTTGATTACGGGATTAAACAAGAAGGATTATAATCTGCGAGCCAAATTTTTGGCTCGAAACCGTGACGCACCGTCATAAGGCTCGTGGGTCACTGGTGCCAGATTCCAAGTGCAATTCTATGGTTGGTGTAACTCGCAATTTACAAAAGTTGCATTAAAAGATTGAGTATTTTATCGACCAACCTTGCTCATGTGTTTTGCTAACGAATATCCGAATTGAGGAAATAAAGGGTCGCGGTGGTAGGAAGGGAGGATTGGTTTGTGCGGTCACAACCACCATTGGCTCGCCAGCCTTTCGGTAAGTAGTGGTAGGATTCAGGACAGCGGTCTATCGTAGTACTACTACCGCAGGCTTTGCCGGGAACTCAAAAACATAAGGAAAGTGGGTTCGTCGACTTCTCAAACGGATAGTGACTACCGTTCAGTACTTACTTCGGTGAGTCCAGTTTCACGGTATTGTGGATGTCCCAAATTACAGGCTAACATCATACCATACTAAATTTACTCGAGGAAGCACTTCTACTGAGGCTTCTTGAAATCCTTCAACCATTCCTTGACGAAAGCAATAGTTTCTGTGTGGATTTTGAGAATTTCAGGGGGCTCGTCGTTGATATTCTCTAAACCGTTCTCATCCCAGTGATGAACAGCGCCTGTATGACGAAAGCATGCATATAGTCAGTGCACCGTGTAAAGAGCAGCCGAAAGAGAGTCACGTATACACACCAGGTATAAGCTTGAACGGCCTAAGAACTGTGTCTGGTCTATCCTTCGCACCATATTGGCTGTGAGGGCAGTCGGGTCTCCATGGGTCAACTAGTGCGCACGTACATTATTCTCGTCAGTTACCTGCTCACCAATCACGAAGATGACGCCAGTAACCCTCACCTTCACCATCAATAATAGCCAGCCTATCAGCCGCAATACCGAAATCTCCAAGTTTATTGACCGATTGGACATCTGGAAGTTTCGGTACCTGGAAGAACTTCCCGGGCAAGTACGCTTGGGCACATATTTTATCGAGATAATCGAGCGTCAACAAGTTCGAAATGATGCGTGGAGTAGCAGGGTTGGGTGGGGCAGTCTACAGTGGAGGGGGAAGGGGGAAGGGGAATGAGTTTAGTATCTCTGAGAAAAATTGAAATTGGAACGATAGAATGAGACTGACTGTGAAATAACCCCATTGAGTGCAAACTTGGAACTGCCACAACCTCCAATCTTCGCTGAGGTCGGTGTTTTGATAGACTGTATCGTTGAATGTGCCGAAACACTGATAAAAAACCAACCTATTCGCTCACACAAATAGGACGCCAATGGTAAGAAACAGGCACGTACAGTATCTTGGGACCCCGTGCAACCAGCGACGACACGCTACGACGGAAAAGCTTAGTCGAAGAGGTTTTACAGCTCAGTACGGATTCACAAACCGTTTTGATGTAGCTGGCGTAATTTGCGAGAGCATAATCAACTGTAAGATTACTACCAATGCTAACGAGTCTTTTCGGGTTCTCGAAAGCCAACCCCACAACGGAATTATCGAGTCCAGCGGGAGGTAGGTTAATTGCATCGCAGAAACGATCGAAGGAAGTGCTTCCAACGGCTGGGTCCCAGTTTTTGCTTTGCCACGCACCAAGGGGACTCTGGTTAAGAAGTTGGGTTCAATACAGGCTCGGGTAAGTCCTACTTTGCTACTACGTACCGTAATGAGAGAAGCGAAATCAACATCATGCTTCAAATCTGTAATGCCGAATGCCTGCTTGAGCGTTCGACTTTGTGCGCCACCTCGTGCAAGAATTGCGTCGATTCGATCAACAGATCCTACGAGATTACGCGAACAAGTTGCGTTGGCAGCAAGTCGGATGACATCCATGTATTCCCAGTTGCTTAGAGCTGCATGTGTTACACCTTGAAGAAGCAGAGACAACGCTTAGTGGCGGCCCGCGCACGATGCTAATGGATAGACACAAAATTATCTCACCGCTCGAAGCGATAGCACCGAACACGAGGTCGGGGTAGAGGATACGCATATGGGCTGAGCGAGCACCAGCATATGAGCCCTGCAATCACGAGTTGCGCCGTGCAGAGATGGCAAGGATGAAAATAAGTCTCGTGCGAAGAACTGAAGAAAAGGTTTTGGGGCGTACCCCGTAATAAATCCAAGGTGTACCAGGAGCAGTCAAATCTTCGTCGATGCCGGGAAATTTGACGTTAGCCATGAAGTTGGCGCTATCGGCGGCGGCTTGGTCGTTATTCAAAAACCTAGCCAATGCTATCAGCTGAGGAATGATTCATGTGGAACGGGAATGAATAAATAGATAGTTGTACCTGAGAGAGTCGGTGGTTAGATTCTGGGTGACGAATGATTTCCCTGTCAGGAGTCAGTTAATGACTTCGAGTCAACGAAGAGAAAACACACCATAGTATCGATGTTCTAACACGATTCCGATACCACCTGTTGCACGGGTGAGAATTTCCAAGATTCCAGTGTCTAAGTATGGTAGCCTATCCTGATATTGAAGGTCAGCTCAACGAGACTGAAGATTAAATAATGCAATGGACATACCTCCCCACTAGTTTCTCCACCATCCAAAACGAACACCGGCCCATTTTTCCCGGCTGTGTAATGCCTTGTGCTGAACCAATAACGTTGTTGGAAAGTTCCCTTGTTTTTCTTGTCAAAGTGATCAACCGGTTGTTGGAACCACTGTTCTGGGAACTCTTCCTGGCGACTCTCGACTTGAGAACCATCATTTTGGATAACGACACGCCTTGTATCAGACCGACGCGGGGAAGCAGCTTGAGCTTTCTCAAGTCTCCATAGATTGACACCTTGAGCACCCAAGTTGAAAGATGACGCTGCGAAAACCAGTGAGCCTGAGGAGGCTAAAGTCGCCAGCAAGAGAGAGATCCTCATGGTTGAAAAGAGAGAGGATTGAAGCCGAACAACATTGGAATCCCGCATTTTATTACTACGAAATCTTCTGACCCACGAATGCACATGGCTATGAGCGTTACCTTTGACTGTGTTCGGGGGCACAGCTCAGATATACGGCCCGGTAATTCAATAAAACGCCGACCTTCCCTTTGTCTTTCACCTTCATCTTCGTGGCCTCACCTTCCAGGCCAAATCTCAAATTCTCCTTTCTCGATGGCGAAAAAGCAACCAAGATATTCCTTATTTTCACCACCAAGTTTGGAAATGTCAGAACTTGTCCAGGACACGTTGGACCACGAGAAAACTGATATGCTCATTGACAAATGGCTGGAGCATCGAGGCCACCCTCACGATGCCTATCACGACTGGTTTCTTTGCATTCGCGAAAGAAAACACGCACATAATCACAAGCAGACTTTACTCTGGAATAAGGGAGATTTCGTTCCAGAAAACATCTTCTGCAGAACGGTCGATACAGGAAGGTTGATACCACTTGATAGAACATGGAAAACCCATGTTTATTATCATAGGTCAATGCAGGATAGGAAACTCCCTATGATGCCTGTAGTTTTTACTATGGTGCGTAAGAATGTTATCTATCGTTTGCCTGTCTCTGAACGTGCGTGCATAGCTGCCAGAACTTATGTTGCTACGAGGAATGCACGACAACGGATGCGATGACATCTACATCATTGTTACGGATCTGAAAAAGCAGGAAATGGACGATGTCACGGAATACTTGAAACTTGTCTGCCAGCATACCTTTGGAAGGGTGTGCAAGCCTAGTGTAGAACGTCAGATCCAGCTGGAACGTGAGTGGCACAGCCCCTTTTTCTCGACTCGCAACGCCAATGAAATCGTACTTAACAGATATGAGGATTACCCATTCTCTCCATCGTCATCGAAGACTACCATGTTTTCCTCAAATCGATCTAACTTTCCGTGCATTGCTCTATGAAAAGAAACCACGTTTCCTAATTCTTTTCTCCCACCAAACGACATCCTACTCCCAAATTCTCTTCACTCATCCTTCCTACGTACCCGATGAAGATATCTTCTACGATTACCCCACCGGCTGCCCTAACCCGTGTTGCACAGACGACTGTGAGATGATCCGGTTCCCCAGGAGAGGTCTCGAGGCCGCTGCGGTTTTGGATATCAAACGGGTTGGAAAATTTGGAAAGAAGGTCAAGGAGAGGTTGATGTGTAACTGGATCGAATGTGACGTGTGTTTTTCGGAAGAACCTGCATCTGGTTTTCCGAAAGTGCACGACAGAGACAATGGGAGTACTGAAGGATCGGAGGAATCTGCCACTATTACCAACAACAAGAGGAAAGTCGGAACGATACCTGGTCAGCTTTGTAGTAAATGCAGGCTAGTTCGATATTGCTCTATTGAGCACCAGAGGAATGATTGGGAAGAGCATCGTAGAGTGTGCGTAAAGACGACTTGAGAACACATGTTCGCCTCGTGCACACCCTACTCTACACCCGGTTTCGGGGTCTTACTCTTCCAAACTTCATCCCCAATCCGCCTTTGTGCTTGCGTCGCGTCGCCTCCCCTCGCTTTCTTAATTATTGTCTTCATCAATCAGCATCATTGTATCCGGGACTTTGTTTCTCATTCGTTGTACTCCACTATGTGTAATTCTGTTCTCTTACAATCTTTGCGCTACGGGTGTGTGCCCTTGCTTTACCCATTCTGTTATTTCATACCCGCAGTTGATAACTTCAACGATGATATTGGTGCTCCAAGGCGCATGACAACCGTGCCCAAGCTTATTTACATGATCAATGAATTCAGTATGAATCGCTCAGCTCTAGAGCAAACAGCAGATCTGGTCCAATCATTTTGTTTGGAAGACAACGCAACTCGGTCCTCTGCCCACCCAACCATTGATATGGCTTCTCTCTCCGCTTGCATCAATACCGATTGCTCCAGGAACCTCGAGGAGCAGACATCGACTCGAACAGAGCCATAACAGTACAGTGTAATACGCCATCCGTTCGGAAAAGTAGACTGAAACAATCCTGGCCTTCCGCCCCCTCAACGATCTTTTCGGCCATCGAGGCGAGGAGGAAGCACCTCAGAGAAATGACGCCCTGCTTTTGAATCCTTCATTCTCCTGCTGAGCCAGTTGTATATTTGAGACATGCGGCTTCCCGTACGTGCACAACACTCTGTCGGGATCGTCATCAAGCCACCTTGCACAGGCGACCAGCATCAGCCTCTCGTCAACGGCGGACAGGGTGTTTTGATCCTGTTCGTGTGGGAACGGGAACCAGTGAACCTTGAGACATCTGAACTGTCATCAGGGGGTGGTTAATTCTGGCAATCCCATACTGAGGAAGTTCGATGCAAGACATTCCCTGACAGTGACGAGTCCGACAGATCCCATCCAATATATGGAAGTGCTATCAATCGCTGTATTCAAGCTGCCAATGTCTGTCGGGGTAAGTGAGTGACACGACTGGCTAAAGAGACTGGCTCAACACGCACACCAAATGCTAATTTTTTTCCAATCAGGCAGTCTGTAAGAGCACCGTGGGGTGACGATTAGAAGTCGAAATGACCAATTATAGCCGTTCAGCCGAGTCTCACACTCCAAATCTAGAATTGCGAGAGGACAGGCTGTCGCATTGCACCCACAGATTGCAATGACTATTTAGGAGTTTGTGTGGCTTCGAAGATATTTTCAGGAATGCAGCGGTGAGGCGACACCTATAGTGCAATGGACAGGTCAACAAACTTCTGTCTGAGTTGGGTGAAAGATGGCGTACCGCCCTTGAAGCCAATACCACATTCTTGCCACTAACACTCTCCCGAACGGAGTGTCGGATTATTTCCGGTACAAACTTCCGGATGTAGGTGAGTTGTTCTTCGGGGTTTCCAAAAACAGCCTCTTAACTTATAGGCAAAAACTCATGCCGTTTCATGGCAGAGGATCTAAGGTAAGGACCTCCTCAAAGATGGGCATCGATAGTCCCGCGTCAGAGGCAAAAAAATGTCAAAGGAGGAAGCTGGAAAGGGAGGATCGCTAGTGCTAATGATGATCCCCACGTATGAAGGATTTCACGTAAAACCGGAGGTCGCCCTTTCGTCTAGAGACGTGAAAGTTGAGAAGGAATTTGGCCCGCTCACGCCTTCCTGAGCCTCGCGAGGAACAACGTAGATGCTAACCGTTCCCTTCCCCAGGACAAGAGGCGATATGATCGATTTGACTTGCGGAATGACGTGGGCCATTTGTTTCTCTGATGCCGTTTTCCCGATCTCGCTAGCGAGAGCGTCAAACTTTGCCTTGACTCCCGATTAAGAAAGGGTAAAGTTTTAAGTCAAGCCAACGCTTGACGTATATCTAGTGATGCTCGTCGGGCTTGTGATAGTCATTCATGCAAGAACCGATAAACCACTAGCCTGAGAGCTTGACAGAGACGTACGTATGAAAAACCCTGACCGTTAGATCATGGCTCACGTTTCGTATCCTTCTAAAGCGTCCCCCAGACCTTGCAAAAGTCTTCTAGCACGTTTCTAAAGGTACGCGAAGGCCCTCGACAAAATTCCAGATGACTCGGTGGATATTGAGTGCATACTAGCTGCGAGAATTTCTGGCTTGCACGTCACGGTCCACAGCTCAGCGCTCAGGGGCGGTAGGGATATAGTGGAGAGTGGGGAAACGACAGGGCAAGGGTGAAAGCGATATGGGTTGTAGACCCAGAAATGAGTATAGGAAGGATTGAAACGATCCTGGGAGGGACAAAAATCCGCGGCACAGACTCCCGGATATTCGGTCACTGATCCGAATCGGAGTCTCCAGAAGCACTTGGGCCGAAAACAAGGGATTTTTTGGGCCGGTCACAGGCTTCCCTTAGCGGGCTTTCCCCGGCTTTTCGGATCATAATTTTTGGGAAAACGCCCCTTTCGAAATAGGTCCCTTCTTGCAAGCCACCGGTCCCGGTCATCCAACACCAATTCAACACCTCGCTCTCTCCTGTCCGTTCTGAGTCCTCTCCATGGCTGCTACTTCATGGAGGTCTAAATTCAATCTAGTCGAAGTCGAGAAGCTAATCAAAGCAGTGTGTCGGAAGCATTCGTCAGCATAATGGCAAGAACCTATGTCACCGCAGTGGAATGCTACAGTAAATCTCCGTGTCGAAGATGATCCTGCAATAACAGAGCACATCAGCGCATTAAACCTACCTGAGCTGCCTTCGGCTCCTGAGCCTCCTATGATGCTGCAAGCATTAGGATCCTTTGCGACTGCATGGAAATTCAAGAGACGAATGAACAATATCTTCGGGGGCGAAAATATGTGTGTCGACATCTAAGAACACTTGTCCGGATTCAGGATCTGATTTAGTTGTCATTTCATAGCTTCTTACTCAATACTTCTGAGACAGGCAAAACTAGAATACTTTTTGAAGGTCTTTGTCACCATTGGGGGTTCTATTTTACATCGGCAATAGACACGACATACCTAGGGATTCACGACTTGGAGATCATCCTGAAGTACGATGGCAACCTCCGTGACGAAGAGGGTTTTATCTCGCCTTCGAGGCATGACCCTCGTTCGGCAGAACTACTGGAACGAAATCTTTCCATTACTCATCGATGCTTCAGCGCAACTCTCTTATCCCGCCTACTCGTATTCAAGTTGTTCTTGACGGTGGCTGTAGCTCATGGGCTCACTGAAGAATACAAAATGATATGGCTCAAGATCCAGTTACAGCTTTGGCCCGACCTACTGATACACTTCGAGGGGATAGCCCGGAATCTATTTCAGTTGCTCCCTAGAAAAGAGGATTTTGACATTGCCATTTCCGAGACCTTAGCGGAGATACTGGCAATAAAGGATATCACCACTGATGGTCCGATATTCATTGCCTTGGACGAGGCCAATTATGCATCACGTAGCATGGAAGGTTACTTTGTGGATCGAGACGGGAACCATTATTCAGCCTTAAAGGCTATTTTGAACACGTGGAAGCACCACCTAGACCACCCCAGATATGCATTTGTCGTTGGTTGAACTGAAATCCCGCGCCAGCACTTTGCGGGTGGTGAGTGGTTGGACTGGGTCTGGAGCTCTGATACAGGAGCCTTCGATGATCAAGAAGAGCAGAAGCGATACGC
This sequence comes from Marasmius fiardii PR-910, assembly GCA_014904975.1. Taxonomy (NCBI): domain Eukaryota; kingdom Fungi; phylum Basidiomycota; class Agaricomycetes; order Agaricales; family Marasmiaceae; genus Marasmius; species Marasmius fiardii. The sequence goes on from MU127810.1 coordinate 340,521, forward strand.
ATCACAATTTCCTCCACCTGCTTCCACCTCTTCGCCGTCGGGAAAGCGTCTCTTGGATCGTATTTGGAAATGGACTCGAGGACGGTACGCTACTTCTTCGCTCAAGATTCGTCTGACCAAATAATGTAGACACCGCTGCACGGCCGCATTTCTTTCGGTTTTATTAGAAGAACAATTCTATCTACCCCATATGCAGCTCAATCATTTTATCTTGAAACTGAGTGGTAGTTACTGGCCAAAGGATCTGCCGAGCGATGAGCACGAAACACTTGCTCGCGTACATATACCTTTCGCCGCGATCGACTTTAATATATTAGGTCAGGAATGCTCACTTTCCAGTCGCGGTTCGTTGACCTCCGATACTTCAGATTCAAATCGTCGAATGGCGTCTTGCATGCACGAAACCCTGCTGTCTCTTTTATCACGAACTGGGGAGCGTGTCTATTTCACTGGGGACGATGTTAATAATGCCCATGCTCGCTTTGTTGACACCGGGTGCAACCTCATTACCGTTGATGAGCCCTTCATCGTGGCAGGAGCGGCTAGCTGGTTCACAAATCCAAAGCACTCCCTGCTGGACCTACATTACTTCACAGAGAGGGTTCTCCACCCCACCATATCCCCACAACATGCTCTTGGCTACGTAGCTCTCTGTCTCGCCGCTACTTTTGACTTCCCGAAAGAGAGGCCGGTCGATGAAGTTTTCGACCTCCAAGAAGGGACGAACTGGATATCAGGTGTCAAAGGGCGAATTATAACCCATAGGGTATCGAGAGGGACGGCGAGAGATAAGCTGTTCAGGTATTCCTCGTACCCTTCCGTGAAAATCATACATTGGTCACGCTCTGTTGACGATACACTATCTTGGTTCAAGACCCCCGAAACGCCATTCTGCGTGCACCTTCCTGTCGATGTCAACGAGCCGGCCACGCTCATCTTCATCATCAAGACTTCGAAGAAGGAACGCTTCTGGGTCTTCCTTCGAGTTCTACCGCCAACCAGTGACGAAGAACTTCCTGCGAAAGGAAAAGCGTTGGTAGATTCATGCCATCCCAACAAGATCTTCCGACAGGTGGTGCGCGACTAATCTCTCGAATACCGGCCATTGCGTTTACCAATCCTCCCGTGCACAGCCAACATTAACAGACCTTACTCGAACCCTCCCCGACCTATCCCCTCATGTCGGTCAAACGGGCGTCTTGAGAGTAATTGCATCCTTTACCCAGAGGTATAGTTGTCCTCTTGAACTTGACGATGACGAGTCTGCCGTAGCAACGTTGCAACTGGAGGCAATTTCCTCGAGCGTAAAGAATTACACGTCAAACCGGACCGTCATGGGAGCCATCGCCGATGCGATCGTTACGAATGCTGTATCTTTCGACGCGCCTCCGGAAGGCAAACGAGAGACAAGTTTTACGCCAGTAGGAGAGGCTGATGAAGCTGAGGAGTTTCGTGGTGTTAAAAGACGTTTGCCCGACTCGTCTGAAGGCACTATGGGGAAGGGAAAAGATACCGCACCAAGTGAGAAGAGCCATACAGTTGGGAAGCGACAAGTAAACCTTTCAGTGAAAAAGCCAGCTAGGGCAGCGACAGGGAGCGAAACGGCCGTTGTAGAGACGAAGAGACAGGCGGCGACGAAGAAAACGAAGGCAGATGTGAAGAGGATCGTCGTGGAGAAGGCCAGTAGAACTGCTGTTGCTACCCCAGAACACAAGGACGTACCACAAGTACTGAGAAGCTCGTCTCGCTTAGCTTCGAAACACTTGGGGTCGTAGCCTCTTGTTCTTGTTTCATCCGAGTAATTATTCGTTTGCATAGATCAGCATATATCGCTTTCTCTGCTGTGCTTCTGTTCCATTATTTTACAAAAGGCATCTAGATCACGTGACATTTCTGAATTGCTGCTACCACTGCCAGACTTAAAGCTTACGCTCCAGCCCAAGGTCCGATGGACGTCGCGGAGAAGCCTGTAAGTGGCCTGCCTGTATCCTGTAACAGGCATGTATGACGAGATACTGCAAAATATCTGATACATATGAGGTGTCATCGTGAATTCCTGGCCTTGAGGGCCGTTGACAGGCATATGCCAAGCTCCAGCTACAGAGGATTGGGCTAAATTGTTTGATGCGGTACGTGTGAAGTTCCAAGATATTATTGTAACTATCTAGGCACGAGCCATGACTCCCTAAACCGTTTCCTACTAGGTCTGCCGAACTTGGAGAGAGCCTAGACTAGCGAGGAAGCTTTTGTTGATGACCGACACCCCACGAGCGTAGATCTGATTAGTGTACACCTACAAGATCAAAAATTGAGTTGGTCAATGACACAACTTAGGGTGAGAATCAATATAACTGACCAGCTCATCAAAGACGATCGTTGGGAATTTCTTGCCACTTAATGTGGAGGAGGGGTGGATTTTGACAACCTGAATCAGAGCAAAACAAGATTGAGATAAACCTGCCGAGTAGTGAGAAAAGAGCGTAACGCACCGACTGCCCCATCGTCTGTTTGTACGTCCCATCTGGTTGTAAAAATGCCGTATTTGCAACTAGCCCATGTCCAAGACTTTCAATGATGGGTTCGTCTTGGTCTCCACAGGAAACCTGCGGATCCATACCCAATCTCTCACAAGTATGGTGCAATTGCTCCCTGATATCACTGGCCTCCAACAACGCTCGCTCGTTCAAGAAATGTTTCTGGCACCACTCTCTCCTCCCTAGTTTATTCTCACTAAGTGAGACTTCTCGGTAGGCGCGTGCGACATTGAGTATCGTCATATGGTCGCCCGTTGGGTGTCGGAATTTGTTGCGAGCTTCCGCTACGGCGTCTCGTTGCTCAGAGGATTCTACAAAGACTTTGGAAGTGGCGGAGAGGATGGAGATTATTGTCAAGATTTCGTTCGTGCAGGTGTATTCCTTTGAAGCTAGGACAGCACGGCTGTAAACGGGTAGGAGAGGAAAGGCGGCCATGTCTTTTCCAAGTTGGTTGATTTCGCCTTTGTTGTTGAGGGCGCCAATTAGAAAGAGAGTTTTAAGTGCTGAGATCACTAGAGTAGAGAGGAAGGGTTAGACCGATGGAGATGTAGAAAGACAAGATTAGATTGACGACTACTACCTACTTGAGTCTAGATTCGGCCTATCCATGAGATCCATTTTTTCGAGGTCGTAGCCCAGGCATTTAAGTTCTAGCATGGGGTCAGTTAAGCCACAGCGTAAGATTTCTGGTTCCGCCGACAAGGCCATAGTTTTGTATGACTCTTTGGTGTAAAGCCGGAAGCAGAAGCCTGGTCCCTGAACCGTGAAAGGTATCAGAAACAGTAGTTCACGAGAAGACCATTGGACGCACTTCTCGTCCCGCACGGCCCGCTCTTTGCATAGCAGAGGATTGGGATATGTCTCTGGTCATTAGGATATCGAAACCTTTTTTGGGATGTAAGAGGGGAGCCTAAAGTTAGCATAGGGGGTAACAACGTACCACCACCAGTGTTTTTGGCAAGGTATCGCTTCTCTTTACATTTACCAGTGTCTATAACATATTTTACCCCTGGCAACGTTATAGATGTTTCAGCGATGTTGGTTGCTAGTATACATTTCCGCGTGTTGGGTGGTGTAGGGTTGAACGCTTTGGCGTTTTGCCCAGGAGTTTGGGCGGCATACATGGTGCATACTAAGACCTTGAGGTAAACGTAGATCAGCCAACAGTATCAGTATAGAATCAGACGTGTTCGTGAGTTTTACCTCTTGTTGATTTTGAGGTAATTGATTGGCGTATAGCCGTATTGATTTGTCTAAACTCTCTATGTCTTCTTGACCTGGGAGGAATATCAGGACGTCTCCGGGTGGCTGATCCGTATGTATTTGGAAAAAGGTGCGCATTGCAGAGTCAACGTAGTCAAGTTGGCCCTTGGCTGTGTGATAGATGGTGACGGGGTGTTGACGACCTTGTACGTATATGATCTTTGAACTGTGAAAAGGAATGGAGAGGTCCGAGAATCAGAATCATTTTCGTGAGTCTAGAGATCGAAGGAAACGCACCCAGGAAAAAAATTTGCAAATTTTTCCGCGTCCAGGGTAGCACTCATAATGATGATTTTCAATTTTTCCTTCGCTTTTTCCTTTCCCTTTCCTTTCCCCTCACTCGATCCATTCCCATTCCGTTGTTTCTGTATCGTTTTGAGATTGGCAATGAGAAGGTCAGAACGCAAAGAGCGTTCGTGTGCTTCGTCCACGATGACAACGCTGTATCTGCTCAATAAGGGGTCTGACATCAGCTCTCGGTAGACCATTCCGTCTGTGAGATACTTGATGCGAGTTTTAGGGCTAGAGCGTTCGTCAAAACGAACATAATAGCCAACGACTGAGCCCAAAGAGGAGTTTTGTTCGGTGGCAACACGAGCTGCGAGAGACGTAGCTGCAACCTTTCTAGGTTGTGTAATGGCGATCATACCGTCGCCAGCCACTCCTGATTCCAAGAGATATTGAGGGACCTCTATCCAACAGTACAGCTGAAATTGAGCATGATAATCATGGATTTGAAGTAGATGGGTTACGCACGTGTTGTCTTCCCAGACCCCGTCTCCCCCAGAAGGACTGTAACATCATGCTCATGAAGCTCGTGTATCAGAGCTTCCTTTCCTATCGGTGAAGAACTTGGTTTGTAAATAAAATCTGACCGAGGAAAATATACCGTTATTCACCTCTTGCGATAGGTAAGTTCGCGCGTTGTTCCTGTATAGCTGCATGTTTAGAGGAAGTTGCTACTGGGTGTTTCGAGGTCTCGGTCGCCATCGTTGTCGTTGCATTCATGGTCGTCGCCGATTCTCCTCCGTGGTCAACCTTGGCACCATTGACAAGACCATTGAGGTGTGGTTTTGGCTTTTTGGAGGACGTATGATGGGTTACGCCATTTGCCATTGGGGTAGAGTTTGCAACTCCGTTGATTCTTGAATGTTTTTTCCTCCCCCTGCCTTCATCGTCGCTGACATCGACCCAGGTAAGTCGAGGACGTTTGAAATTGCGGCCTCGATGACTTGGTGGTTTGCGATTCTCGTGAAAAAGTCGCAAAGACTTTGCGCACATATTGAGAGAGAAAAAAGGACAAGGAACTGGCTGTGATACTTATACGCCGTTGTAGACCGTATAAGAGACGGGAAATGTGGACATACACGCAACGAAGGGTGAAGGGACAAAAAAAAAACTGAGAGGCGTATTGCCAAAAACAGTAACGGTAAGTAAACCTATTCCGAAAGTGGACCGGCTCCGGGTTTGATTCGAACGGCCACGCGAACTGGCCATTGAAAACTTTCGACAACCCTGACTCTGACGCTGAATTGAACCTCCGTCACCATCAATGACAACCCCAGAGACACCTTCCACTCCCTCAAATACGCATTCCAAGGGCGCAAGCTCTCCAGGTCTCGATATCCCTCAACCTAGAGATGGATTTTATGGGTATACTGATGAGAAAAATCTTCAGCAAGTGAGTAAAACAACCAATTTTTTTACTCATCATCACTGACAATCGCGTCGATACGTAGATCGGCGAGAAGTATTGGGCACACAGGCGAGCGTCTGACGTGCCTTCTGAAGGAACTTCAGCGTCATTCAAAGGATTACCAGTCGTTAGCGCTAAGCTCACCGAACAATCCGCAAACACTAGCCCATTTTACGAGAGTGAGGATGAAAAATCCGCGGTAGAGGACTTGGGTATGCACGGGAAATACCTCGTTCTGATCCAAGCTCATCTAACCGATCTGAGAGCAGGAAACACGATTCCAGCTGAACTTCACCGTCTCTTCCAATCTTTGCAACGATGCCTTGAATTACGCGACAAGTATGTCGAAAAGTCGAAGCAGAGACTCGGTGACAATCCCAAGGATAACGATGAGCATTTCTCCGCATTGGGCGAAGATATAGCAGACGTGAACGGTGTTAGACCGGATGCTAACTTCTCAAAGAACCCACCCGCCCCTTCTGGAAAGCACTGGAAAATCTATCCGAAACCACCTCCGCCACACTGGCATTGGTCCGATGAACAGCCCATCCATGGCGAGGACAATGCTCATACTCCAGACGAGTTTGATTTTGAGCAGTGCGAGATTCCGGGAGCGGACGAACTCGAGTTCGGGATCGATGGTACGGGAGTGTATCAGGTATACCAAGATGCCGAAAATAGTGCGTATCTACCTTCTCTGTGGATACCTCGAAAGATCGTTTTCACCTCCTCGACAATAGGAAAGGCAAATAAGCCCGTATACGAAATACCCACCATCAAGGAATACTTCCAGGACCTAGATTATGTTCTGAACATCATCTCGGACGGACCAACAAAGAGTTTTGCATTTCGACGACTCAAATACCTGTCAAGCAAATTCACGATGTTCAGTTTGATGAACGAATTTCAGGAATTGGCGGAGATGAAGGTTTGTGAGGTTCACGTAGATCCCAGTTCCTTTATCTGATCATCGCTTCCGTTTGAAGAGTGTTCCCCATCGGTAAGTTTCCTAGGTTGGCGGAGGACACATCCGCTCTCGCTAAGCAAGCTTTGGGACCAGTGACTTCTATAATGTGCGAAAAGTTGATACCCATGTTCACCACTCAAGTAGTATGAATCAAAAGCATCTACTTCGTTTCATCAAGTCCAAAATGAAACGAAATTCCGACGTAAGAAGTCATACATTATATCGCTCTGCGTATCTCATTCTTTGTGCAGGACGTCGTCATATTTAGAGACGGCTCTGAGCTCACCTTGAAACAGGTTTTCGAGTCGCTCAAACTTACGGCCTACGACCTTTCAATAGACACGCTAGACATGCACGCTCATCAGGATTCTTTCCACCGTTTCGATAAATTCAATCTCAAATATAATCCGATTGGAGAATCAAGACTGAGAGAGATATTCCTCAAGACCGATAACTATATTGAGGGTCGTTATTTGGCTGAACTTACGAAAGGTATGCTCATTGTTCCTTTTGAGATACTCTACAACTAACTCCGGCATAGAGGTTATGACTGATCTAGAACAGAGCAAATACCAGGTTTGACACACTCCACAATGCTCCTATTAGTGCTCTAATTTTACCCGTTAGAATTGCGAATGGAGGCTGAGTATCTATGGGAGAAATCCAGACGATTGGGACAAGCTAGCGAAATGGATTATCAACAACAAGTTATACTCGCACAACGTGAGATGGCTGATTCAAGTGCCTCGTCTGTACGATGTCTATAAAGCCAGCGGACAAGTTCAGTGCTTCGAGGACATTATACGCAGTAAGTGAATACTTCCACCCATTTTTCAGATTCAGACTAAATCTGGAGTAAAAGATCTATTCCAACCTCTATTTGAAGTTACAAGGGATCCGCAATCGCATCCGGAACTCCACGTCTTCCTCCAGCGCGTCGTTGGGTTCGATAGTGTAGACGATGAGTCGAAGGCAGAACGTCGAGTCTATAAGAAATTCCCGTATCCACGAGTTTGGACTGATGCGCAGTCACCTCCTTACTCTTACTGGTATGTTTCTTTGTTTTTTGAGCCCTACCTGTTCCTCGTTCTTGACGCACTCGTGGGTAGGATATACTACCTCTACGCCAACATGGCCAGTCTCAACAGTTGGCGTCAGCGACGTGGTTTTAGTGCGTCCTTTGTGTCCCCCTGAAAAAACAGCCGATTGATCAATACCAACCAGATACATTCGTGTTAAGACCGCATTCAGGAGAAGCAGGCGATACTGACCATTTAACCTCTGCCTACCTCACCAGCCATTCCATTTCACATGGAATCCTACTTCGAAAGGTTCCAGCGCTGCAGTATCTATTCTATCTCAAGCAGATTGGGATAGCTATGAGCCCGCTTAGCAATAACGCGCTTTTCCTGGCTTATGAACGTAATCCGCTCCCCGAGTTCTTCAAAACGGGCCTAAATGTTAGTCTTAGTACGGATGATCCGCTACAATTCCATTTTACGAAAGTGAGTAAAACTCTGTTACGTGGGGCGTAGGCGCGTCATGCAAACCTTTTTCGCAGGAACCGTTGTTGGAGGAGTACAGCGTTGCGGCTCATGTAAGTTCAAGTCCTTGCTCTCGGCCTCGTTCTCCCTTTGATTGTTTCAGATCTATAAAATGCCGCAAAGCTCATTAGCAGAACTCGCCCGCAACTCCGTCATTCAAAGTGGATTTGAGATGGAACTCAAAAGACACTGGCTCGGTCATGAATGGTATCTTCATGGAGCAGCTGGTAATGATATTCACAAGGCCAGTTGGGTTACCTGTACTTTTTCAGTTACAAGCCTTACTTTTCTGCCTACAGACCAACGTACCGAATATTCGCCTGTCATACAGGCACCAGACTTTACTTGAAGAGTTGAATGTAGTCTATTGCAGGAGCCCAAGGTCAAGCCATGGTAAACATGTATTCGAAGGTCAGCTGCCGACCGCTGATACTCTCGCGGCTTTGGCTATGGAGAAGCGTTGAAGCTTTGAGGCTGCCCTTTGGAATAGTACTCTGTTACCAGGCGAACTACTAATGCAAATGCAACGCGTTCTAAATAACCTCATGTCTACTTGATCCATGTGACGATCCTACCCTTGTGATGGTCAGAAAACCTCAAACCTGATAACATGACTACAGCAACTTGCTCGTCCTTCCCATCGGCGGTTAATCGGTACTCGCAATGGACGAATCATTTAGACTCGACGTTTCTTTCCAACTCTGTCCGTCTCGGGCCGTAAAGACTTGAGAATGGTATTTAAAGGTTCGCTCCCTCATATTTTCCTTCAGTCGGACCAACGTCTTTTTAACGTAAATGGGGATGAAGCTCCTTCGAACCTCGGTCGCTTTCGCTCTTTCAGTATGCAATCTGTCTTTTGGGCTCGAAAATGGGCTTGGAAGGACTCCGGCTATGGGGTGGAACCCCTATAACGCGTTCTCGTACGCCTGATTCCCTTCGACTTTCGGCTTTGTTTTTCCGAGAACTCACAAGTCCTTTTTTCATATCCACCTAGATGCGACTCCACCGAAAGTCAAATTCGCGCCAACGCACAAAAGTTGGTTGATTTGGGTTTGAATAAGCTTGGTTATGAGTATATGAGTGTGTGAGTAACTCGAGGGCCGTAAACCCCACTAATCAGAAACACTGACTCGTGCATGTGTTTCGTAACAAGTGATTGCGGCTGGCAAGGAACAAAACGTGACTCTGCTGGAGGTATTACTTGGAATGCAACGCGTTTCCCTAGCGGAATGGCAGGCTTGGGCAATTTTGTTCATGGATTGGGTTTAAAGTACGCGTTGTACTCCGTCGGGTGCGTGTCTTTTTCGGTGTCGTCGAACTTCTCGAACGGTGGGATCTGACCCCATTACCTTGACTGTATCAGGGGCTTTTTCTCCTGTGATTTCGTTGGAGGAACATCCGGATGGCTCGGCTCTCTGAACCATGAAGATACTGACGCCAAGCTCTTGGCTCAATGGGGGGCTGATTATTTGAAATACGACAATTGCTATGCGGTTAACGAAACTGATTTCGTGAACTTTGATCCTCCTATCGAGGTTTGTATGTAATTCTCGTTTTCCTTTGATGGGAAGAGCCTGACGATGAGCTTTTGTCCTTGTAGCTCAAGGTTTGTTAACTCAATTATGAATTCAAGATGACGACCAGCTGAAGCGTTTGCCCTAATCCCTTAAAGCCTCACTATACAAAGATGCGAGATTCCTTGGCTGCAACGGGGCGCCCGATCCTTTTCGCAGCTTGCGAGTGGGGTGTCCAAGACCCTGCAAGGACCTGGCCGGGTACTACAGTAGCAAACTCGTGGAGAATGTCGTCAGTAATGATGTCTCTACTTCGATTCAACAGAAAGTGACTGCCTTGCCAACTAGAAATGACATAGGACCTCCACCATCGTGGGCAAACCTCATACGAATCATCAACCAAGTCGTTCCCATCACTGGATTCGCCGGCCCCGGAGGTTTCAACGATCTCGACATGCTTTACGTCGGGCATAATGAGCTCACTGCCGCCGAGCAACAAACTCACTTTTCGTTTTGGGCGGCAGCGAAATCCCCGTTGTTTATCGGAGTTGATTTGACCAAAACAGGTCTGGACAGCGCGTTAGCTATCCTAGGGAATAAAAGAGTCATCGCGATTAATGTGAGTCTCGATTTTCTTTTGTTCTGACCCCTCAACTTTCAAAACGTTTCGCAGCAAGATCCACTTGGAAAATCTATCAGTTTTAAAAGACGATACACAAATGATAACGATGTCTGGGCTGGACCACTTTCAGATGGCTCAACCGTCGTTTGTAGGTGTAATTTCTCCTTAGTAGAGGCGTGATTGCTTGACCCGCAAGTTTATTTACAGTGGTGATAAACCTACAAACCTCTTCGCGATCAGTAACATTCAATCTCGCAGACGTAGGCTTCTCTTCCGCCAATGCACAGGACATAGTGTCCGGAAACGACTTGGGAAGGCTGTCCAACTCGTGAGTGACTTTCGGCTTCATGCTAAGTTACCTGGTTTACCATTATACCATGAAGGTTCACCACCACCCTCCCGGCCCATGGCTCCTTGTTCCTGAATCTGACGTCCGGTACAGCTGCTCCCGCGCCTCAATTTACGTTCTTTGCCGCTTCGTCTGGTACCCTCTCTGGAGGAGCGACCACGCGTACAGTAAATGGCACAACTATTGTCGGAAATGTCGGAAACGGGGGAAAACTTACTTTCACTAACGTTGACGGGGGAACTTCCGGAGGTACTAAGCTTCTTGTGATTGATTATATCAACGCCGACTTCACCATGACGAACACTGCTTGCTCAAACTGTAGGGAAGCCCTGTTCAGTGTGAATGGTGGTACAGGCGTGCGAGTTCAAATGCCAATCAGCGGCCAGGTGAGGATAGAGTAGAATTCTTTTTTTGTGAATAACCTTTAACAGTTCTCTTTCTTCTCCTTCAGAGCTGGGATATTCTTTTCCAAAATTATTTGGTTTCGCTGCCGGGATTCAAGGCCGGGAAAACAAACACCATCGAGATATCGAACCCCTCGGCCTGGACGCCCGATTTCTCCCGTGTTGGAGTTGCGGTTTGACGAACGAGCTTAACAAACGAGTCGATCAATGAGATCCTGTACCCGCCACAGTGGCACCACAATGATACTACATGAACGTCAAAAACCAAAGCGTACTGTATGTAATGCGTGCCAGTTTTCGACAGGACTCACAATTATGGTGCGTGAGAAAAGTAACTTAAACGGCTCCGAAAATCAGCGAAGACGGACCCACTACATAAGCCTGTTATTTGCTCTAAAAATGGACACAATCATTAGTTCTCAGGTCCGTAAATCTCAAATCGCGCAAAAAAGGCGTTTACTAGGACACTCCTATGTCAAGCTTTAGCACGCTTAGCCATCTTACCCGGATGAAGCTTGGTTAGTCCCTGAAGTCCTGTGGTCCGTCGATTGTCTCCAAGAAACTTCAGGCTTTTACAATCTGACTTCAAAATCTAACTCCTCACACTCACTTTGAGCGACTACACCGATGAAATTGACTCAGCCTTTGAGAATGTCGACCTCGCTCTCAAACACGCCGGGGGAAAAGGCTGGTCTCAAGCTTGCCGCTTGATTGTGTACCTATCAGAAGATTTTGTCTGAGCACTGGTTGTCCGCGATGTTGGCCCAAAGATAAGATCCAAGAGATGAGAAGATACCTACTATATCAAAGAAAAACATATTCACCCACCGACAACTATTACTACTTTTGGTTATCTATAACGTTTTTCTGAACAGTCTAAGGAAACAGAGGGTACCGCCGGTAAGTACACATATCAGGCAGGTAGAGAAACCATATCGTACAGAATGCAAAAAGGGACGCATGGAGAACGCGAGGGAGACGGGGAAAAAGGGACAACACTGGCAATTCACAATAAATAGAGAAATTCGATTGTACTGATACTGTAAGGAATGGAAGGAAAAGAGCACGGAAAACGGAAAACGGAAGAAGAGATCTAACAACTTTTTACACCCTCGTCCCACACTTCTCTCGACACAGCACCAGTTGCTCGACAAACGGGACACGACACCGACACCTCGTCACCCTCCACAACATCACTCTCCCCGGCCCACATCGAGTTCGCTACTCGACTGGCAGAGACAAGGCACGATGGATGGAAGGTATGTTCACATACTTTATCGTCAACCTTCTCTTTAGCAGCTGGTTCCGCTTCTTCCTTTGCCTTCCCCTTCCCTTTAGCCGTAGCTGGTTTTTTCACGATATGTACTTGTTTCCTCTGCTCCGGTCCCACAACTACCAACGGATCTTCATCTGAGGGACCAATACCGCAGCTCATATCCCAACACCTGAAACCTGCTTCACGTTCCTTTTTCTCTACTCGTTCACGGAAAGTTGATCCGGGTGCGGGTGGAGGGGCCCATTTCTGCTCCTCACTACGAGCCTCGTTGAGCGGAGAAGAGTGTGAGCGTGTTGTTTGTGTATGTCGACGTTGACTATCAGTGGACGGTTGGGTTTGCGGAAGTGGCGGTAACGGAGGTAAGGTCATTGGAGGTCGCTCTTCACCGTTCCAATACCTCAAGAACTGATCAGATGTCATGGGAGTATTGTCATCAAGAGTGTTGTCCTGTGTTCTCGTGGGAGAATGCGACTGAGAAGGGCCCTGTGCAGCAGAGGTTGGGGGTGTCGACCGTGTTACTGGTGAAGGTGGTGAGGAAACGTGAACGGGAGGTGGTGAAGACACAGGAGATGATTGTGAAGGTGTAACCTGCAATGGCGTAGAATGCGCAGCTTGTCCAGGTTCTCCTCGATTTGTTTCTGAGCGTGATTGAGCTGAGCTATCTAAGGATTCGCTTCTGCCACTACCACTAGATGACATCCACGGCGGTAACACAGTTGTCGAAGGTCTGGGACGAAGTCGTGATGGGGGTTCCGTGGGTCTTTGCGCATCAGCCGGAGGAATGGGCACGGGCATAGCCAACGTCCCACCGTGTGCGAAGAGAGTTTCGTTAATCTGCCTCATCGCATCCTCCATAGAAGTAGCAGTTCCAGAAAAACTGAATCCAGAATCATCGCGTGGGAAATGACGACCTGACCCACGAGACGAGGAACGAGATCGACGGGCCCCAGAGGAGCTAGAGGATGGGCTAGACTCTTGGGGAGGGGCTGATGTAGGCTCCTCTCGTTCTTGTTCACTGATGGGAGTGAACACCTGTTCCAACTCCATGATGACGTCGCCATCCTCGTCGAGATTAGGAACGGTATTGTCCTCATCATTGATATTAACTGGTTCATCAACGAGGACATCGAAAGTATTGGGTTGGGGTGTTTGGGGATGCAGAGTTGTAGATGATCGGGATGGCGTAGAAGGTTGCGAGTGGGAGGGTGGATCGTTATGAGATGAACTCCTGTGTTGATTATTACTATTGGTCGAGTCAGCCGCAGTAGGAATACTGTTCATTCCACCTCTATGACCAACAAGGAAACCCGGTGGTGGTACGAATCCGGGAGATCCGGGAGGTGGCCCAGTACCAATGAACATGTCGAACCCAATGGTGAAAAACGGGCCACGATGTTGATCGTCTTCATTTCCTGGCGCAGCTCCCGATGTATTTGTATTGGGCGGTGTCGTGGTCGTTGATTGTGGTTCCTGTTGCGTTTGAGGGACATTCTCAGCAACCGGATTTGCAGGCTGGGTAGCCGTCGGGCCAGTGTTAGATGGCGGGGTTCCAAGATTGCCGCGCCCACTCAAGTCCATAACGACTTGAATCGGTCCCCCTGGTCCGCTGTTCATAACCTGAACACGGGGTTGGCGGTTATTACCTGAGAAAGAGGAAGAGGAAAACGTCAACAAACCATTACAACATTTCTGATAGATAAAATGAACATACCAGTTGTTGCATTGGAAAATGCTGGTCCTAACATCCTCAAGACCATTCTTTCAATGATGCTCTGAATCGTCCCATCTGCATTGGTATTTGCATTGGTAGGATTTAGCACTTCAGGGTTGGTGTCAGTATCGTTTGGTGGATTTTGGGGGGTCGAGTCGGTGGGTGGAGGGGGCTGTCGGGGTGCTTCCGTATTCGCTGCTTGAGGATCACCCGCGGTGCTGGCCGCAGGTACAGGATCTTGGGAAAGAGAGAAAAGGGAACGTCATTAGCACATATCTGTTTCACGCATCGTGGAGACGGGAGATAGAAGAAAAACTCACCGGGGACTGCACCCTGTTGACCGGGACCTCTACCACCTCCAAATATCCTGCTCAACTCCGCAAGAGCCATGAGATCACTGAAAATTTCGACATTCGACGGGCGATTGTTATTACCATCATTGCCTCCCGCGGATGCAGGCGGTGTCCCTGTGGGCATTGGGGGAGGTACGCCAAAGAAGCCGCCCATTCCCATAGGCATGCCCCTCCTCCTCCTCCGTTCCCAGACCCTTCCTTCAGGATCTAAATCAAACCTGCAGACTGGACATGTGGTTTGTCTAGGCCGTGAGAACCAAGGGATGAGACAGTCTGCATGAAAGATGTGTGCACAGGGTAAAGAAACTATTTTGACTTTCCTGGGTTGCTGCTTCGACTTATCTGAATCTGTATCCTTTACGCCGTCTGGTGGAGATGGAGAAGATGTGCCGTTTATGGGAGCCTGGGCTACCTGAGGGGTGGAAGGAACGGTGACAGAACTCTCGCCTTCTTTCGGGCCCCATTCGCCTTCCACGCCATCCAGAAGATTTTCCCAGCAAACTGCACAACCAGACCCTTCTTCTTCACCGAGAGCTTGATTTGCCCTCTCCAATCTTCTGACTAGACCCTCGTCAATTTCTTCGAGACCATCAACGATTTGACGTCCACGGTTGGTATCGTCAGTCTCTCGCTCTTCCGAGGATGAGAAGAAAGGATGATTGAAGAAGTTGAAGCCACCAGGAGGAAGAGGGAAAAAGCCATCACCGGGAACGGCCCCGACACCGCCAAATATGGTGAACGGAGGCAGGTTGCCGTTTCCCTGGCCATCATTGTTCGTAGGTACATGTCTTTCGGCGCCGTCTTCAGGAGAGGCTTGTGGATTACCTAAGCCGATGTGCGGGTTATCACCTATGGCGGAACCAATCGCTCTCAGTAAAATAGGTAGAGCGTTGAACGGGACCGGTATGACGAGAGAAGGTCCAGCACCAGGTCCGGGAAAAACATTGTCCGTGCCCGTAGGTGGAGGTGAGAAGGGATTGTGAGGGTGGCTGTGACGATCCGACCCTTGCGTTGGCGTTGTTTGTCCAGATGGAGCGCCAGAATTAGAAGTTTGGGATCGATTTGTTGTCGGTTGATTACGACCAGAACCTAATCGTGGCGGTGGAAGTCGAGAAAACATACGCGAGAACGTGCCAGGTGGCGGTGGTATGTTTCTGGATTCGCCAGCAGCTCGAAGCCCCACACCGGGCACACCACCCCCTAGTCCTTCGTGGGTATTGTGTAGGGGACCATGGTGATGATGTATGATATGATAATGAGACGTACTCGGATTGCCGCCACTCGGTAGAGGTGAGTTCGCGAATGGCAATGCATCGCGGAATAAGGAATGCATGAAAGAATGAGGCTGTATATCCGGTCAACAAGGGAAGGAGTGCAATAACTGGAATGCTCACCAGGTCGGCATCATTAGAGGTACTCGTATTGGTATTGGAACCATTAGTAAGACTCCTATTGTGCGGATTACTTGAGGAAGAGACATTACTACTATTACTAGTGTGCTACGACGGAGTTGGTCATCTGAACATAACACTCAAGAACATACAGCATACCATATTCTGCTGTCCCAGATTGGTGGGTGCTGTGGCCAGGCGTGAAGCAATTCTAGATGCTGCCCTTTGACTAGGATGTCGTCGGTCCCTTTCGTGATCTCCGTCATCTTCCTCATCAACTCTCGCTCTCCGTTGACCACTTCTAACTGAGAAAGGCGCTGGAGAAGCTGCATGAGAAGAGACATTTGAAGTCGTTGACGATGGGGGAATGCTTTCATTCTGCATTGTCTCGTCCCCATCCTCAGAGTATTCGGTATCTGAGACCTCTTGTAGAGGGGGGAGATCATTGTCCTCGTCGGCATCATTGACCCCATTATATTGGATTCTGGGTAGTGTAGGTGCACCAGAGGTAGGGCCTGCGGCATGGTTCAGCCTGCTGTCGTCTGAATCATCGGCGTTCATGTCGACATCGCGTGATGACGGGTCTGCAGCACGCTCCTGCGTGTCATTATTGCTGCCGCCACCACCACTTGCATTTGACTGATCTTGACGGAAAATAGAACGAAAGATATTAGAGAAAAATCCTGCTGAATTGTGGTGGTGGTGGTTGGACATAGAAAGGAATGGTAATGTGTAAGCAGGACTTCCCTCTAATACACCTCCTCCATAGTCGGAAAGAGATTCCCACGCCCCTTCAGGAACCTTCTACAGCAATCCAAGCGCTTCTTCAAGTTCGCTCTGTAAGTCTTTTGAATCCCTACCGCAGATGACCGCCCAAGTTCCACCCAGATACCGTTTTGGACGGCTAAACTCACACATCTATAATAATGGACTTAAACGGGACCATGAGACGCCAGGCGTGTAAGTCGCTGAACCCTAAACACTGCCGCACACTGTGCGGCAGTGTTTAGGGTTGTACAGGCGGTGGCAAGAATTACTTCATTTACTTCTGAGTTTTCTATGCAACGTCCCACCACTTCTATATGTCCTTCAAAAACATCTAAACCCCGACAACACCCTACAACCGGGAATTTGGCTCAACGGTGCGTCCACAACTCTCGAATGCACGTCAACCTGACTGTTACGATCTAACAAATAATCAAGGTGTTCTCCCATTGCGTTTCTCAGCTTCCCACTCGTACGTTGCGGCTGTCCGAGTCCTCGATGTGCAACGTTCCAGCTGCCATTAGTTTCTAGCGTCAAGGGAATCGGCTCGACTACTACACACCGCCGCCGCGTTTTTGGGCCACCTCAAATTTTTTTAATTCGCCGGATACACGTTGCAGATATTGTACTGATGACAACAATTGGGGTCAACAAAACGACAGATTCCCCAGTACCAGTGGCCCGGGGGGTGTCCATCCAGCATGGCAGTGTGACAGTCATCAATTTCCGGATCCTCCTCAGCGTCTGAACAGACGCCGACACAGTAAACTGGCGTCTGTTCATATCTTTTTCAGCGTTTCAGCGTGGTTATACTAGCGTTCAAACGTTCAACGTTCAAGCCGTAACACCTTTATAGTTAATAGCTTTTCAACGCTCGGGAAATCTGATTGTGCAACCGTCACTGATCATAACGGGTAGATACGAGGAAATCCCGAGCCAATCGATAGAGAATGATAATCCGGGACTGAAGACACTAGCAAGATGACCGATGTCGACTTCCAGATTGAACGTCTACTGTACAGAATGTCTCTGGTGCCGTGTTGCTTCTGTAAGTTCGCCGCTTTCAGCCCTTGTACACACCTCCGCCATCTGATCATGAACACGACGATCAGTCAGGCGATGAATACAACTTCTAGTCTGTTTGCTGTGCAGGTGCTTCGGTGTCTTCTTAAGGCGCCAAAATAGGTATTTTTTCAATAGCGCCTGCTTTGGCCAGGTTTTCAACGCTCCAGGCCACAAACTCTCCCTTATTCATTGAGTAACGCACCTTACGGCCGCATCTGACATAACAGATAGATACGAAGAGCTGCCGCCGTGTAAGGATAACTAGGGTTCAAACCCGTGGCTTTGCCATGGAGGCTATTGAGTGCATGTTACATCTCACAGTAATATAATATACAATATGTTCTGTGTTCTGGACTTGGAAGACTTGGTATAATAAGTACAACAGTAGGTATAGTGTATAGTAAGTACATTCTGGCTATAATAAACTTCAGGATACACAATGTTTGTTGTTTTAGTATGTGGGCCATTATCATTGTCTGGAAACAGAACCCTGATGTTATTGGGAGATGTGCACTGGGAAAGTGCAACATATAGTTGTCCATGTGAGAATACTGATCTTCGCAAATGTCACGAAGTGCGTACTATTTTACTTTTACCTCCTTACAGCCTCTTTTCCTTTTACTACAATACATCATTCTTGTTTTATCTTTTGACCTTACCTTTTATCTTTATTCCACTATGTTCTGTTGGTTTCCGCTACGTTCTATCAGTTTCCACATGATACCAGGTCACGACATCATAGGTCACATGCCGAGTAGTATATATAGGATGACTTGTCACCTAGTCCCCCATCTTGACCTCTTTGTCTTGGGACTAGGTGTGTATTTGTACTCTGTAGAATACTGGGCTTATATCGATTGTCTTTGTCTTGGGACTAGTTATTGACTGTTGAGCCTCTGCTCCAGTCTCTGTGTGTTTGCTACCGGCACTTCACCACAGCAAATCTATACCAACCACTTCCAATGATTGGCCTTGAGACTTGTTGATTGTCATAGAGAATGCTACTCTTAGTGGAAACTGATGGCACTGGAGCTGGAATGGATATTGGTTGTCAGAAGGCTCAATGGTCATTCTGGGAATAAAGACTTGAGCACCAAGATTCTTTCCACTAATGATACGACAGTAAACCAAATGTGATTGAAGTTGTGTAACCGCCAAACATGTACCATTGCAGAGGCCCAGTTTTGGTTTCAAGTTACGAAGCAGGATAACTGGACATCCAACTTTTAAGGTGAGTTCATGTAAGGGTAAGCCACCTGTAGAGCACTGTCAGTTGTTTAATGAAAGGGGAAAAATTAGAAAGAAGTACCTGCTCTAATACTGTTGAGGAATTCTATTGGATATGTATCTCTATCACCTTGATTATTGGCTTCATCAAGTATTTTATCAGCAGAATGATATGTTCTCTGCTCTCCTGGAAAGTGGTTCATAAGAAAGGTGTTGATGTCATCTACATCATCATTTTGGCAAGAGAGAATAGATCTTCCCCATAGGAATTTGTCTGAATAGTTGCCATTTTCAATATTTGGGTACACAAAACTTGCCATTGCAGTAACTGTATTTTAACCAAGATGCATGTCCTCTGGTAAAGCTATACCATTATCATCTGGCAAGTTCTGTCCACTTCCCACAATCAATAGCCATGCTGCAAATTCTTCAGAACCTGGATGTAAATGCATTGTGGTGAAGTGCCGGTAGTGAACACACAGAGACTGGAGCAGAGGCTCGACAGTCGAAGACTAGTCCCAATGACAAAGATGATCAATACAGCCCAGTATCCTACAGAGTACAAATATGCACCTAGTCCCAATGACAAAGAGGTCAAGATGGGGGACTAGGTGACAAGTTGTCCTATATATACTACCTGGTATGTGACCTATGATGTTGTGACCTGGTCATGCGGAAACTGATAGAACGTAGCGGAAAGTAATGGAATACAGTGGAATGAAGGTAGAATCAAGAGATGAAACAGGAATAATGTCGTGTATCGTAGTGAAAGGAAAAGAGACCATAGGAGAATAAAGAAAATAGTACACACTTTGTGACATTACCCCCCTTCTAAGACCATCGTCCTCGATGGTTATCGCTTTGACTTTTTCTTTTTCTTCTTCAGCACTGGTATGTCTGACTCCCCCACCACATCTGGGTGTTTGGCATGGAACTCCTCCACCAGTTCTCGAGCATTTGCCACATTTTCTGCTGGCTCCCAGGAAATATGTCCTTCATCCCAGCCTTCCCACTTTACCTCATACTGTAACTTTTCTCGATGAATCCTACTGTTGAGGATTTTCTCCACATTATACTTCCCTATTGCTCTGTCCTCCTCCAACTCTATCGGTCCAGGTTGCGATGGATGTTCTCCATTGATATCGTTGCCATGCCAGGGAGAGAGTTTATCGATGTGGAAGACTGGATGGATTCGATGTCGCCCCCAGGGGAGCTTCAAACGGTAGTCCAGGTCTCCTATGCATTCCAATACCTCGAATGGCCCCAGCTGTTGGTCTGAGAGCTTGCGACTTGGTGTTTTCAGGTCGATATCTTTGGCATCCAGCCATATGTAGTCTCCAACCTTGAACACATGAGCTTCCTTCTTCCCCTTCTCATACGCTGCCTTCTGTTCCTTCTTCACTGTTTCCAGTGCTGCTTGTGTGTCCTTCCGTAACTCCTTCAACACCTCAATCCATTCATCTATGTCCTTCCGCCCTGTACGCTGTCCCACTGGGATGTTGAAAAGGGGTTGGTATCCATATACTGCCTCAAATGGGGAGAGGTCGTGTGCAGAGTGAGTTTTGGAGTTGATGACAAACTCCACCATTGGAAGGTGTTTTGCCCAGTCTGTCTGTCTCCTCCCCACGTATATTCAGAGGTATTTCTCCACTTCTTGATTGGCCCGCTCTGTCTGTCCATTTGCCTGTGGGTGATATCCAGATGTCAAGTCGCTCTTAATACCCAATTGCTTCAGAAGCTTCCTCATAACCATCACCGCAAACTGGGGACCGTGATCAGATACAAAGCGCAGTGGTAGCCCATGAAGTCGAAAGATCTCTCGATAGTAGAGATCTGCTACCTCTTCTGCGGTGATGCTGGTTATACAAGGGATGGTGTGAATCTGCTTGCTGAACAGGTCCGTGCAAACCAAGATAGCGTCGTATCCATCTGACTTGGGCAACTGAGTGATCAGATCTACTCCTACCTCTTCCCAAATCCCCATTGGTACGTCCAGTGGATGAGTTACCGCCCGTGGATGCCGCTGTAGCTTCTTCCATATGCAAGTGTCACAGCCCTCCACATACTTCTCAGTGAATGGCCATATTGTTGGCCACCAGAAGTGAGATGTCACTAAGTCGTAAGTCGCATGGAGTCCTGGGTGTCCTGCCAATGGGGAGTCATGACATTGTCGAAGAATGTCTCGTCGCAGTTCCTTGTCTGGGGGTATGTAAACTCTGCTATGATGATAGACCAGACCGTTATCCTCCTCCCATTCTGGTAATCCATTTGCTAGTCTCTTCAAACCTCCCTCCTTCAACTTCTTCAGCCCTTCTAGTACTTCTGCTTCTTTCTCTGATGCTTGACGAATCCGTTCCTCCAGTGGGTTGACCAGGGTGAATGCGGCTATCTTGTGAAACCGGTCTGGTGAAAGTACAACCTGTTGTCGGTTGTCCTCGTGATCTTGGACGCGGTGATGTGGCATCCGTGATAGTGCATCAGCCTGAGTATTACTTTTCCCTGCATAATGAATCAGCCGGAAGTTGAACCTGGATAGGTAGAGGGACCATCGGGCTTGGCGTCAGGTGAGATCCTGTGCAGTTCGCCAGTATTCCAAGTTGCTATGATCAGAGACAATTTCGAACTCCTCACGGAGGCCCTCTAGGAAGTAGCGCCAGTCCTTCAGGGCCTCTATGATTGCCAGCATTTCCCTGTCATAGATCTGGTAATTCCTCTCTGCTGGTTGCATCGAAGCTGAGCGATATGCCACCGGGTACCATGTACCATCCTCCTGCTGCTGCATAAGGGCTCCCCCTGTAGCATAACCAGAAGTGTCCACCTCTATCCGAGTCAGTTTATCTGGGTCCCACAGGGCAAGAATAGGCGCTGAGATGAACGCTGTCCATAGTTGTTCAAATGCTGCCTGTTGCTGAGTTCCCCACTCAAACTGGACGTCCTTGCATGTTAAGTCATTGAGTGGGCATGCAATCCTCGAGAAATCCCGGATGAAACATCAGTAGAAGTTGGCAAATCCTAAAAATCCACAAACATTGCGTACTGATTTTGGTGTTGCCCAATCTCATACTGCAGCTACCTTCACTGGATCCATATGTACTCTCCCCTCACTTATCAACAAACCCAGATATTCCACCTCTGTCTTCTCAAACTCGCACTTCTCGGGTCGAAGATATAGGTTGTTCTGCTGTAGCCGTTTGAGGACTTCTTTAACCATATGATGGTGCTCCGATAAGTCCGAACTAAAAATCAAGATGTCGTCCAGGTACACTGCTACCTTTCCTGCCGCGATAAGATCTGCAAAGATGAGGTTCATCAAGGATTGGAATGTAGCTGGAGAGTTGGTAAGACTGAAGAACATAACTGTCGGCTCAAACAGCCCTCAATTTGTTGCAAACCTTGCCTTCCATTCATCTCCCTCCTTAATCCGTACATTGTTGTAACCCCACCTTACGTCGAACTTGGTGAAGTATTTCACGTTGCGGAGTCGATTGATGATGTCTGATACTAGTGGGAGTGGTGTCTGGTTTTTGACTGTAAACTCATTGAGCCGTCGATAATCCTGCATGAACCGTAGCTTTCCATCTTTCTTCTTTACGAAGAATACCAGGGATGCCATGGGTGATTTGGAAGGTCGGATGTACCCTTTCTGTAGGTTCTCCTTGATAAATCGGTCAAGTTCTTCCTGTTCTACCAGGGACATGGGGTAAATTTTCGTACAAAGTGATTCTGGAGCCCCAGGAGTGAACTCGATAGCATGGTCCCATGGCTTGTGTGCTGGCAACCATTCTGATTCCTGTTCTGAAAAGACCTTGCTGTACTCTCGGTAATGCTTGGGGACCATCTCCTCAAATGTCTTCTTCGGCTTGAGTTTCTGTGCTGCTTCTGCAAGTTGTTGGGAGTAGGTGTATTCTGCTGTGATCCAGACCTGTTCCTTAACATCCTTAATAATCCCCTGCCTCAGCCAGTTCCAACGAAGTGCTCAGTTGGCCTTGAGAATGCAGAGTCATGGTTGTTTCTCCTCTTCTTTCAGTACTGCCTCCTCCTGTCCCTTAAATCCATCTTTCTGGTGCCGAGTTTCCTTCACTGCATCATCTCGAGTGTCCTCTAGTACCCCATCACCAAGGGTTGCCCCACCAATTGCTTCCCCTTCCCTATCTGGTACGTCCTCCACTGTTACTTTGTGGGTCCTAATTGACAACAACCCTCTCGACCAGTCTACATCTGGGTTCAACTGCCTCAGCCAGGGTAACCCCAATATTATGTCCTCTTCGCCTAGATCTGTAATCAGAAAATCCACCCAGTATTTATGTCCGTCCACTGTTATTGCCAGCTGTGCGAACTCCTGTATACTGCCAGCCTGGTTAAGGGTACCATCAATGTTGAACACCTGTATTGGCTTCTTTAATTGAAGCTTTCACAGATTTTTCTCTTCTGCAAACCTCCTACTCATAAATAAGCCTGTTGCTCCACTATCTACCATGGCCGCTGTTGTCGTTTGTAGTCTTCCATTCTCAATCTTCATGCATACTTGGAAATGTGATGATAATGGTGTACATTCGCGAGTTGTGTTTATGGTACATGAAGAGATAAAGTCATAGTTGGAAGAAGGGCATACTACAATCGAACTTTGAGATGCTCTCGTTGCGGCTGAGACGGGCGTCCTTCCTAAAAACCCTGTGGCTTGTTAACGACAGAGCTGAGGCCAGCCAGAAGACTATTGAGCTGAGCGATCTGGGCAGTGAGCTGTCCCTGACCGTCTAGAGTTACAGTCAAGCTGCTGGGCACTGGGGATGAGGTGGACGTGACAGTGGTTGTAGGGTCATTCAGAGAACGGTGACTCCCCCCTTCCTCGTCGAAGAGTGAGAAGTTCTCCATATTAGTCGCTGCGATCCGTTGGTGACCTTTCCCAGCTAATCCTCCTCCCCTCTCCTTTCCCATGAACTTGTCCTGGCAAACCTGTTCCAAATGCCCCATCCTCTTGCAGTAGTTGCATGTGGCACCTCGTGCACGATTGCAGTCCTTTTTGAGATGAAGGCTGCCACAGCCAAAACACCTGTTCCTCATTCGTCTCAGAAATTCCTCTTGGGTACCAGTCCTCTGCATTGAAGTCGAGGTGGCATCGACGTCCATAGCATTTGGGTCCCTTCCTCCTCCACTACTAGACTGTGCTCGAGTGCCTCCTCTCCCAATGTTTAACGCTGGGTTGTTGATGCTAATGTCCAACTTGTTGACCCTAGCAATGAGTTTGCTAAGGTCTCTCAGCTCGGTCGTCGCAACAGCTGCCGCTAATCCTACCAACTTCCGCATCTCCAATGTGAGTCCCTCTACGAAGTACTGACGCTGGTCGTAGTCCGAGAGCTTGGTGAGACTGGCCAGCTCCGTGAACGTCTGGGCATAGTTGGAAACGGACTCGTTCTGTCCTTGCCTCAGTACCCTGTGCCTGCTTCTCCTCGTCGATAGAGGAAAAGTGGCCCCTAAAGGCGGTGGTGAAGTCGGCCCACCTGCCATTAAAGATCGGGTCGACATTGGTGGGGTCGTTTGACCTGGTTAGGAACTGGTTCGCCTAGTTGCCGGCCTTGGAGGTCATGAGGTTCATGTGGTGAAGCGCCGGTAACAAACACACAAAGACTGGAGCAGAGGCTCAACAGTCACCAACTAGTCCCAATGACAAAGAGGTCAAGATGGGGGACTAGGTGACAAGTCGTCCTAGATATACTACCTGGCATGTGACCTATGATGTCGTGACCTGGTCATGTGGAAACTGATAGAATGTAGCGGAAAGCAACAGAATACAGTGGAATGAAGGTAGAATTGAGAGATGAAACAGGAATGATGTTGTGTATCGTAGTCAAAGGAAAAGAGACCATAGGAGAATGAAGAAAATAGTACACACTTTGTCACATTACCCCCCTTCTAAGACCATCGTCCTCGATGGTTATCGTTTCGACTTTTTCTTTTTTCTTCTTCAGCACTGGTATGTCCGACTCCCCCACCGCATCTGGGTGTTCGGCATGGAACTCCTCCACCAGTTCCCAAGCGTTTGCCACATTTTCTGCTGGCTCCCAGGAAATATGTCCTTCATCCCAGCCTTCCCACTTTACCTCGTACTGTAACTTC
>MU127810.1:380451-400875 GCA_014904975.1 Marasmius fiardii PR-910
GTCACGACATTATAGGTCACATGCCAGGTAGTATATATAGGACAACTTGTCACCTAGTCCCCCATCTTGACCTCTTTGTCATTGGGACTAGGTGCATATTTGTACTCTGTAGGATACTGGGCTGTATTGATCATCTTTGTCATTGGGACTAGTCTTCGACTGTCGAGCCTCTGCTCCAGTCTCTGTGTGTTCACCACCGGCACTTCACCACACTTGCGTGTCCTTCCACAACTCCTTCAACACCTCAATCTGTTCATCTATGTCCTTCCGTCCTGTACGCTGTCCCACCGGAATGTTGAATAGGGGCTGGTATCCGTATACTGCCTCAAATGGAGAGAGATCGTGTGCAGAGTGAGTTTTGGAGTTGATGACGAACTCTGCCATTGGAAGGTGTTTCACCCAGTCCGTCTGTCTCCTCCCCACATATAGCCGGAGGTATTTCTCCACTTCTTGGTTGGCCCACTCTGTCTGTCCATTAGCCTGTGGGTGATATCCAGATGTCAAATCACTCTTGATACCCAACTGCTTCAGAAGTTTCCTCATAACCATTGCTGTGAACTGGGGACTACGATCTGACACAAAGTGTAAAGGTAGCCCATGAAGTCTGAAGATCTCTTG
The DNA here is from genome assembly GCA_014904975.1 of Marasmius fiardii PR-910. NCBI lineage: Eukaryota > Fungi > Basidiomycota > Agaricomycetes > Agaricales > Marasmiaceae > Marasmius > Marasmius fiardii. Next base: position 381,070 of record MU127810.1, read on the forward strand.
ATAGTAGAGGTCTGCAACCTCTTCTACGGTGATACTGGTCATGCAGGGAATAGCATGAATCTGCTTGCTGAATAAGTTTGTGCAGACCAAAATGGCGTCGTACCCATCCGACTTTGGCAACTGTGTGATCAGATCTACTCCTACCTTCTCCCAGATTCCCGTTGGTACATCCAGTGGATGGGTTACCGCCTGTGGATGTCGCTGTAGCTTTTTCCGTGCACAGGTGTCACACCCCTCCACATATTTCTCCGTGAATGACCGTATTGTTGGCCACCAGAAGTGAGATGTCACCAAGTCATAAGTCGCGTGGAGTCCTGGGTGTCCTGCCGATGGGGAGTCATGGCACTGTCGAAGAACGTCTCGTCACAGTTCCTTGTCTGGAGGTACGTAGACTCTGCCATGATGATACACCAAACTGTTGTCCTCCTCCCATTCTGGTAATCCATTTGCCAACCTTTTCAGGCCTCCCTCCTTCAGCTTCTTCAATCCTTCCAGTACTTCAGCTTCTTTCTCTGACATTTGACGAATCCGTCCTTCCAGGGGGTTGACCAGGGTAGAGACTGCTATCTTGTGAAACCGGTCAGGGGAAAGCACAATCTGTTGCCGATTGTCCTCGTGATCTTGAATGCGGTGATGTGACATTCGCGATAGTGCATCAGCCTGAATGTTGCTTTTCCCTGCACAGTGTACCAGTCGGAAGTTAAATCTGGATAGATAGAGGGACCAGTGAGCTTGGCATCATGTGAGGTCCTGTGCAGTTCACCAGTATTCCAAGTTACTATGATCGGAGATGATCTCAAACTCATCATGGAGGCCCTCTAAGAAGTAACGCCAGTCCTTCAGAGCCTCTATGATTGCCAACATCTCCCTATCCTAGATCTGGTAATTCCTTTCTGCCGGTTGCATCAAAGCTGAGCGGTATGCTACTGGGTGCCATGTACTGTCTTCCTGCTGCTGCATGAGGGCTCCCCCTGTAGCATAGCCAGACGCATCCACCTCTATCCGAGTTGGTTTATCTGGATCCCATAAGGTGAGAATAGGTGCAGAGACAAACGCTGTCCATAGTTCTTCGAATGCTGCCTGTTGCTGTGTTCCCCAGTCAAACCGAATGTTCTTGCACATTAAGTCGTTGAGTGGGCATGCGATCTTTGAGAAATCCCGGATAAAGTGCCTATAGAAGTTGGCGAATCCTAAAAATCCATGAACATCGTGTACTGATTTCGGTGTTGCCCAATCTCATACTGCAGCTACCTTCACTGGATCCATACGTATTCTCCCCTCACTTATCAACAAACCCAGATATTCCACCTCTGTTTTCTCAAACTCGCACTTCTCGGGTCGGAGATATAGATCGTTCTGCTGTAACCGTTTGAGGACTTCCTTAACCACGTGACGATGTTCCGATAAGTCCGAACTGAAGATCAGGATGTCGTCCAGGTATACTGCTACCTTTCCTGCCGCGATGAGATCCGCAAAGATGAGGTTCATTAGGGACTGGAACGTAGCTGGGGAGTTGGTAAGACCAAAGAACATGACTGTTGGCTCGAACAGCCCTCGGTTTGTTGTGAATCCTGCCTTCCATTCATCTCCCTCCTTAATTTGTACGTTGTTGTAACCCCACCTAACGTCGAATTTGGTGAAGTATTTCGCATTACAGAGTCGATTGACGATATCAGATACTAAGGGGAGTGGTGTCCAGTTTTTGACTGTGAACTCGTTGAGACGTTGGTAATCTTGTACGAACCGTAGCTTCCCATCTTTCTTCTTCATGAAGAACACTGGAGATGCCATAGGTGACTTGGACAGTCGAATATACCCTTTCTGTAGGTTTTCCTCAATAAATCAGTCGAGTTCTTCCTGTTCTACTGGGGACATGGGATAGATCTTTGTACGAAGTGACTCTGGGGCCCCAGGGGTGAACTCGATAGCATGATCCCAAGGCTTGTGTGCCGGCAACCGTTCCGATTCCTGTTCTGAGAAGACCTTACTGTACTCCCGATAATGCTCAGGGACCATCTCCTCAAACATCTTCTTCGGCTTGAGTTTCTGTGCCGCTTCTGCAAGTTGTTGGGAGTAAGTGTACCCTGCTGTGATCCAAACCTGTTCCTGAACATCCTTGATAATCCCCTGCCTAAGCCAATTCCAGCGAAGTGCTCGGTTAGCCTTAAGAACGCAGAGTTGCAGTTGTTTTTCCTCCTCTCCCAGTACTGTTTCTTCCTGTCCTTCCCCTCCATATTCGTCCTGATGCGGAGTTTCCTTCACTGCATCATCTTGAGCATCCTCCAGTACCCCTTCACCCTGAGTCATTCCGCCAATTGCTTCTCCTTCCCTATCTGGTACGTCCTGTACTGTCACTCTGTAGGTCCTAATTGATAGCAACCCTTTCGACCAGTCTACCTCTGGGTTCAACTGTCTCAACCACAGTAACCCCAATATCACGTCCTCCTCACCTAGATCCGTAATCAGAAAGTCCACCCAATGCTTATGTCCATCCACTGTTATCGCCAGCTGTGCAAATTCCTGTATACTGCCAGCCAAGTTAGGGGTGCCATCAATGTTAAACACCTGTATCAGCTTCTTTAATCGAAGCTTTCGCAACGTCTTTTCTTCAGCAAACCTCCGGCTCATAAATAAACCTGTCACTCCACTATCCACCATGGCCGCTGTTGTCGTTTGTAATCTCCCATTCTCAATCTTCATGCATACTCAGAAGTGTGATGATAACGGTGTGTATTCGTGAGTTGTGTTTATAGTACATGAAGAGATACGGTCATAATTTGAAGAGGGGCATACTACAATCGGATTCTGGGACGCTCTCGTTGCAGCAGAGATGGGCGTCCTCCCTAAAAACCCTGTGGTTTGTTGACCACGGAGCTCAGGCCAGCCAGAAGACTGTTGAGCTGAGCAATCTGGGCAGTGAGCTGTTCTTGGCCATCTAGAGCTGCAGTCGAGCTGTTGGGCACTGGGGATGAAGTGGATGCAATGATGGGCATGGGGTTGTTCAGAGAATGGTGACTACCCCCTTCTTCCTCAAAAAGGGAAAAGTTTTCCTCCATGTTGGTTGCTGCGATCCGGCGACCTCTTCCAACAAGTCCTCCTTCCCTCTTCTTTCCTGTGAACTTGTCCTGACAGACCTGTTCTAAATGCCCCACTCTTTTGCAGTAGTTACATGTGGCACCTCGTGCATGATTGCGGTCCTTTTTGAGGTGAATACCACCACAACCAAAACACCTGTTCCTCATTCATCTCAGAAACTCCTCTCAGGTGCCATTCCTCCAGGTCGAGGTTGAGGTGGCATCAACATCCATGGCGTTTGGGTCCCTTCCTCCTCCACCACTAGCCTGTGCTCAAGCACCTCCTCGTCCAATGTTCAGAGCCAGGTTGTTGATGCTAATGTCCAACTTGTTCACCCTAGCAATGAGTTCGCTAAGGTCCCTTGGCTCTGTCGTGGCAACTGCTGCTGCCAATCCTACCAACTTTCGCATCTCCAACGTGAGTCCCTCTACGAAGTACTGGCGCTGGTCGTAGTCCAAGAGCTTGATGAGACTGGCCAGCTCTGTGAATGTCTGGGCGTAGTCGGAAACAGACTCATTCTGTCCTTGCCTCAGCACCCTGAGGTCAGCCAGTGCCTGCTTCTCCTCATCGATAGAGGAAAAGTGGCCCCTAAAGGCAGTGGTGAAGTCAGCCCAGCTGCTATTGAAGATCAGGTCGGTGTTGGTGGGGTCATTTGACCTGGTTAGGAACTGGTTTGCCCAGTCGCCGGCCTTGGAGGTCATCAGGTTCAGGGCCACTTGGATCTTTTTTGGATCGTTGTTGACCAAGTCAGACTGCTCCCTAGCCCAGTTATCAAACTGGTTCAGCCATTGTCTAGTGTTGTGGCCCTTCTCTCCCTTGAATGCCTTGGGTTTACTGATGACATCCTTCGAGCGAGTTGTCTGCGTTAGCAGGGCATTGGTAACGGTGTTTAGACTCTCTAGGAGGTGGGCAAGTTGCTCGTTATTCATGATTGGGGGTGGGGCAGACGGTCATAGTTCTGGGGACGGTGTTTGGGGAATAATCACAGGATTTGGTGCAGGGGAAATGGTTCTGGGACTGGTAGCGGGAATAAGCGGGGGTGCGGAAGGTCCACGAGGTGCGGGTAGTAATGTGGGTACAGGAGAAGCCTCAGGCGAGATACGTGATGTGGGTCTAGAGTGTCGACCTACGTGGGACCCGGGTCTAGAGTGTCTGGGGGTTCTGGATAAGCTGGGGGTAACTGGACGGACTGGGGTTGGGGATGGTGGCAACGGTGGAAATACTGGAATGAAACGGTTGAATTCAAGGACACTACCATCGATGTCGGTTAGATTGTACAGTTCGGATATTGAGTTTACAAGTGCATTTGGGCACTGGTTCTGATCACAACTGGACCACTCTCCATTGGTGGTTAGGTGTACATGTTTGTTGTCGGTAACATTGTACGTGTGCAGTAGTGTGGAGCAGTCGATTTTCTCCTGTTCGGATTCTTCTTCAGAGTCGGGTCTGGATGCGCTGAATGTCAGAGACGTGGTGGAACGGTACGGCCTGCAGAGACAGCCTTATCGGAAGGGTGCCTGTGCAGTAAAGGATCTTGACCTAATGTGGTGAAGCGCTGGTAGCAAACACACAGAGACTGGAGCAGAGGCTCGACAGTCAACAACTAGTCCCAAGACAAAGACAATCGATATAAGCCCGGTATTCTACAGAGTACAAATACGCACCTAGTCCCAAGACAAAGAGGTCAAGATGGGGGACTAGGTGACGAGTCATCCTATATATACTACTTGGCATGTGATCTATGATGTCGTGACCTGGTGTCATGTGGAAACTGATAGAATGTAGCAGAAACCAATGGAACATAGTAGAATAAGATAAAAGGTAAGGTCAAAAGATGAAGCAAGAATGATGTATCGTAGTAAAGGGAAAAGAGACTGTAAGGAGGTAAAAGTAAAATAGTATGCACTTCGTGACACAGCTTCTGTTAGACATATTCTCCACTCTTCACCATCCTCTAAGATTCTCAGAGCAATACATGCCTTCTGAAAGGTGGGATATATTGTTCCATCAACTGTTTGAAGATTTTCATAGCTGGTAGCACCAGCAACAGTGTTCAACAGCATATGCAGATAGAACTTTTCTTTTGCTGCAGAAGAAACATATAACATACAGCCAATTGGAAACCCAAGTTTTGTGGTTTGTTTATGAATTGTCCATTTACCCTCCTTTGGTTGCTAGGTATAATGTGCAGGAAAGTTACTGTAGAGAAGTTTTGGGCCTTCTCTTATACAGCTTTCCTTGAAGTAAACCATAAGCATAGTGTCTTTAGTGGAGGCATGTTCAAGTACATCCTCTCCAGTTTCTGTATCTGGATTATAAAAGACCATCTGTTCATTTGGCAGATGAAGAGGTAGTTTATACACATTTGGAAACTCTTGGTGCATGTGATAACCAAAGATATGCCAGAATGCCTCAATAGAAGAAATATACCAGGCATCCAGATATTCCTTGATTTCATCCCCCACCTCTATTGTTATATGATCATGACCCTTGTAGATATATTTATGAATATATTTCACTGCTTTTACTGTACTGCAAATCTCCACATTGATGTGACAGTCATACTTGGATGAGAGATAAGGGTTGTAAGGAACAACATCTTGGTTGGTGAAGGTAATATCCACTCCTTGAAGTCTCTTGACAATAGTTCTACCATCATTTGGTTGTGCTACTTCAGGATAGCAATCCTCCTTTATAGTAGTAGAGACACAAAACTGTTTGGGATAATGTTTGCTGCATCTGCCATTAACCATACAGCGATCACTACATGGACCATGAAGCATAACCCATTTTACAGTCTCATATAATTGTGGCTGTGTTGTCTGATTAGGAATTCTGGCACAGGATATCTTGTCCACCTGCTTGACTGTAATGACCCTCCATTCAGCATCCAAGAACACAAAAATGTGAGCATGGCATAGCCCAGAGCACTTTTGAAACTCAATGGTATATACCAAACCCCACAACCTTTCCAAATATTTCCTTCTTCATAATATCCCAGAGAAGCTGATTCAGCTTCAGATTGAAAACCCTTGCAACTATATCTAGTCTGTCTGAATACTCCTCAATCTTGCCCCCATTTGATAATGTAATAAGCTCAGCCTGAATCTCTGGCCAGCTTGGATCAGCTGTTATAGTGATAAATATATCAGACTTGACAAACTTTGAACAGATAGCCATAGAGTCAAAGTAAAGTTGTTTCATATGCCCTGGGCCACCTATATAGAATGAAGGAAGAATATTAGCAGTTCCTTCTAAGTCTCTGCCATTGACAACAGCATCTTGAACACCTGCATACAGCTCAGCCTGTATTTCCTTCTGATGTGTTTGAATCCAATAAAGCCTACTTTGCTCAGTCAAAGCCCATACTGAACAGACATATTCCTGAAACAGCTTTCCATCATAGAAAGGTAGTGGAATGTGATTGACCCTATCAACCACCTCTCCATTGACAGGGTTCATAATGTTTCTTTTCTTGCACACATGTAGACGGTATTTAAAGTAGTGTGGTGAAGCACCAGTAGTGAACACAGAGACTGGAGCAGAGGCTCGACAGTCAATGACTAGTCCCAAGACAAAGACACTACCCAGTATTCTACAAAGTACAAATATGCACCTAGTCCCAAGACAAAGAGATCAAGATGGGGGACTAGGTGACAAGTCGTCCTATATATACTACCTGGCATATGACCTATGTGTCGTAACCTGGAGTCATGCGGAAACTGATAGAACATAGCAGAGAGTAACGGAAAACAGTGGAATGAAGATAGACTCGAGAGATGAAACGAGGATAATGTCATGTATCGTAGAGAAAGGAAAAGAGACCATAGAAAAATAAGGATTAGTACACACTTTGTGACATTACCCCCCTTCTAAGACCATTGTCCTCAATGGTTATTGCTTTGACTTTTTCTTTTTCTTCTTCAGTGTCGGTATATCTGACTCCCCCACAGCATCCGGATGCTCTGCATGGAACTCCTCCACCAGTTCCTGAGCATTCTTCACATTTTCTGCTGGCTCCCAGGAGATGTGTCCTTCATCCCAGTCTTCCCACTTTACCTCATATTGTAACTTTCCTCGGTGAATCCTACTGTTGAGAATCTTTTCCACATCATACTCCCCTACTTCTCCGTCCTCCCCTAGCTCTATTGGTCCTGGTTGCAATGGTCATTCTCCATTGATATTGTTGCTATGCCAGGGAGAAAGTTTGTCGACATGGAAGACTGGATGGATTCGATGTCACCCCCAAGGAAGCTTCAAGCAATAGTTCAGGTCTCCTACACATTCCAATACTTTGAACAGCCCCAGCTGCCAATCTGAAAGCTTGCAGCTTGGTGTCTTCAGGTCGATGTCTTTGGCGTCCAACCACACATACTCTCCAACCTTGAACACGTGAGCTCCCTTCTTTCCCCTCTCATATGCTGCCTTCTGCTCCTTCTTCACCATTTCCAATGCTGCTTGAGTGTCCTTCCACAGTTCTTTCAGCACTTCAATCTGCTCATCTACGTCTTTTCATCCTGCATGCTGTCCCACTGGGATGTTGAATAAAGGTTGGTATCCGTATACTGCCTCGAATGGAGAAAGATTGTGTGTGGAGTGGGTCTTAGAGTTGATGACAAACTCTGCCATTGGAAGGTGTTTTGCCCAATCCGTCTGCCTCCTCCCCACATATAGCTGAAGGTACTTTTCCACCTCTTGATTGGCCTGCTCCGTCTGTCCATTTGCCTGTAGGTGATATCTGGACATCAAATTGCTCTTGATACCCAGTTGCTTGAGAAGTTTCCTCATAACCATCGCTGCAAATTGGGGGCCACGATCTGATATAAAGCATAATGGCAGACCATGAAGTTGGAAAATCTCTCAGTAATAGAGGTCTGCTACCTCTTCCATGGTGATGCTGGTCATGCAGGGAATAGCATGAATCTGCTTGCTGAATAAGTCTGTGCAAACCAAGATGGCATCGTATCCATCCGACTTCAGCAACTGAGTGATCAGGTCTACTCCTACCTCCTCCCAAATCCCCATTGGGACGTTTAGTGGGTGAGTCACTGCCCTTGGATGTCGCTGTAGTTTCTTCCGTGCACAGGTGTTGCAGCCCTCTACATACTTCTCGGTGAATGACCATATCGTTGGCCACCAGAAGTGAGACGTTACTAAGTCGTAAGTCACATGGAGTCCTGGGTGTTCTGCCGATGGGGAGTCGTGACACTGCCGAAGCACCTCTCGTCGTAACTCCTTGTCTGGAGGTACGTAGACTTTGCTGTGATGGTACACTAAACCATTATCCTCTTCCCATTCCGGTAATCCATTTGCTAATCTCTTCAGGCCTCCCTCCTTCAGCTTCTTCAATCCTTCTAACACTTCTGCTTCTTTCTCTGATGCTTGACAAATCTGTTCCTCCAGTGGATTAACCAGGGTGAAAGCAGCTATCCTGTGAAATCGGTCAGGCAAAAGCACAATCTGTTGCTGATTGTCCTCATGATCCTGGATGCGGTGATGTGGCATCCACGATAGTGCATCGGCCTGAGTGTTACTTTTCCCTGCATGATGAATCAGCTGGAAGTTGAACCGGGATAAGTAGAGGGACCAGTGAGCTTGGCGTTGTGTGAGGTCCTGTGCAGTTCACCAATATTCCAAATTACTGTGATCGGAGATAATTTCGAACTCATCGCAGAGGCCCTCTAAGAAATAGCACCAGTCCTTCAGGGCCTCTATGATTGCCAGCATTTCCCTGTCATAGATCTGATAATTTCTCTCTGCTGGTTGCATCGAAGCTGAGCGATATGCCACTGGGTGCCATGTACCGTCCTTCTGCTGCTGCATAAGGGCTCCCCCTGTAGCATAACCAGCAGCATCCACCTCTATCCAAGTCAGTTTATCCAGATCCCATAGGGCGAGAATAGATGCAGAAACGAATGCTGTCCATAGTTCTTCAAATGCTGCCTGTTGCTGTGTTCCCCAGTCAAACCGGATGTCCTTGTGTGTTAAGTCATTGAGCAGGCATGTGATCTTCGAGAAATCCCGGATGAAATGTTTGTAGAAGTTGGCAAATCCCAAGAATCCACAAACATCGTGTACTGATTTCGGTGTTGCCCAATCTCGTACTGCAGCTACCTTCACTGGATCCATATGTACTCTCCCCTCACTTATCAGCAAACCCAGGTATTCCACTTCCATCTTCTCAAACCCGCACTTCTCGGATCGGAGATACAGGTCATTCTGCTGGAGCTGTTTGAGGACTTCTTTAACCACGTGACAGTGTTCCGATAAGTCTGAACTAAAAATCAGGATGTTGTCCAGGTATACCACTACCTTCCCTGCCACAATAAGATCCACAAAGATGAGGTTCATCAGGGATTGGAATGTAGCTGGAGAGTTGGTAAGACCAAAGAACATGACTGTTGGCTCAAACAGCCCTCAATTTGTTGCAAACCCTGCCTTCCATTCATCTCCCTCCTTAATCTATACATTGTTGTAACTCCACCTTACGTTGAACTTGGTGAAGTATTTCGCATTGCGGAGTCGGTTGATGATGTTTGATACTAGTGGGAGTGGTGTCCAGTTTTTGACCATAAACTCATTGAGCTGTTGATAATCCTGTACGAACCGTAGCTTTCCATCTTTCTTCTTTACAAAGAACACCAGAGATGCCATGGGTGACTTGGAAGGTCGGATTTACCCTTTCCGTAGGTTCTCCTCAATAAATCAGTCAAGTTCTTCCTGTTCTACTGGGGACATGGGGTAAATTTTCATATGAAGCAATTCTGGAGCCCCAGGAGTGAACTTGATAGCATGATCCCATAGTTTGTGTGCTGGCAACCGTTCCGATTCCTGTTCTGAAAAGACCTTGCTGTACTCCCAATAATGTTCAGGGACCATCTGCTCAAATGTCTTCTTTGGCTTGAGTTTCTGTACCGCTTCTGTGAGTTGTTGGGAATAAGTGTATCCTGCCACAATCCAGACCTGTTCCTTCACATCCTTAGTAATTCCCTGCCTCAACCAGGTCTGACAAAGTGCTTGGTTGGCCTTGAGAACACAGAGTCGTGGTTGTTTCTCCTCTTCTTCCAGTACTGCCTCCTCCTGTCCTTTACATCCATCGTCTGGGTGCAGGGTTTCCTTTACCATATTGTCTCAAGTATCCTCTAGTGTCCCTTCACCAAGAGTCATTCCGCCAATTGCTTCCACTTCTCTATCTGGTACATCCTCTGTTGTTACTCTGTGGGTCCTAATCGACAGCAATCCTCTCGACCAGTCTATGTCTGGATTCAACTGTCTCAACCAGGGTAGCCCCAATATTACGTCCTCTTTGCCTAGATCTGTGATCAGAAAATCCACCCAGTGTTTGTGTCTGTCTACCGTTATTGCCAGCTGCACAAACTCTTGTATACTGCCAGCCTGACCAAGGGTACTGTTGATGTTGAACACCTGTAATGGCTTCTATTAACTGAAGTTTTCGTAAATTTTTCTCTTGTGCGAATCTCCTGCTCATGAACAAGCCTGTTGCTCCACTATCCACCATAGCCACTACTGTTGTTTGTAATCTCCCATTCTCGATCTTCATGCATACTTGGAAATGTGATGAAGCAGGTGTACATTCGCGAGTCGTGTTTATGGTACATGAGAATACAGAATCATAGTTCAAAGATGGGCATACTATATTTGACTTCCAGGATGCTCTCATTGCAGCTGAGATGGGCGTCCTTCCTAAAAACCCTGCGGCTTGTTGACAACAGAGCTGAGGCCAGCCAGAAGGCTGTTAAGCTGAGCAATCTGGGCCATGAGCTGTCCCTGACTGTCTAGGGCTACTGTTGGGTTGCTGGGTGCCAGGGATGAGGTGGTCGCGATGGTGGTCGTGGGGTTGTTCAGAGAACGGTGACTCCCCCCTTCCTCGTCAAAGAGCAAGAAGTGCTCCTCCATGTTAGTTGCAGCAATCCGTTGACGACCTCTTCCAGCTAGTTCTTCCCCTCTTTCCTTTCCCATGAACTTGTCCTGGCAGACCTGTTCCAAATGACCCAGCCTCTTGCAGTAATTGCACATAGCACCTTGTGCCCGATTACAGTCCTTCTTGAGATGCAGGCCACCACAGCCAAAGCACCTATTCCTCATTCGTCGCAAGAACTCCTCCCTGGTGCCAGTCCTCTGGGTCGAAGTCAAGGTGGTGTCAACATCCATAGCATTTGGGTCCCTTCCTCCTCCACCACTAGCCTGTGCTCGAGCACCTCCTCATCCAATGTTCAGAGCCAGATTGTTAATGCTAATGTCCAACTTGTTCACCCTAGCAATGAGTTCGCTAAGGTCCCTTGGCTCTGTCGTGGCAACTGCTGCTGCCAATCCCACCAACTTCCGCATCTCCAACATGAGTCCCTCTACGAAGTATTGACGCTGGTCGTAATCTGAGAGCTTGGTGAGGCTGGCCAGCTCCATGAATGTCTGGGCATAGTTGGAAATGGACTCATTCCATCCTTGCCTCAGTATCCTGAGGTCAGCCAGTGCCTGCTTCTCCTCGTCAATAGAGGAAAAGTGGCCCCTAAAGGCAGTGGTGAAGTCAGCCCACCTGCCATTGAAGATTGGGTCGACGTTGGTGGGGTCATTTGACCTGGTTAGGAACTGGTTTGCCCAGTCACTGGCCTTGGAGGTCATCAGGTTCAGGGCTGCTCAGATCTTTTTCGGGTCGTTATTGACCAAGTCAGACTGCTCCCTGGCCCAGTTATCAAACTGGTTCAGCCATCGTCTAGCGTTGTGGCCCTTCTCTCTCTTGAATGCCTCAGGTTTACTAATGACGTCTTTTGAGCGAGTTGTCTGCATTAGCAGGGCATTGGTGATGGTGTTTAGGCCCTCTAAGAGGTGGGCAAGTTGTTCGTTGTTCATAGTTATGGGTGGAGTGGGTGGTTGCAGTTCTGGGGGTGGTGTTTTGGAGATAACAATGGGATTTGGTGTGGGGGAGATGGTTCTGGGATTGGTAACAGGGATAAGTGGGGGTACGGAAGGTCCACAAGGTGTGGGTAGTAATGTGGGTATGGGAGAAGCTACAGGCGAAATATGTGATGTGGGTCTAGAGTGTCGACCTACACAGGATCTGGGCCTAGAGTGTCCGGGGTAGCTGGAAGAACTGGAAGTGGGGTCAGTGGTAGCAGTGGGAGTACTGGAATAAAATGGCCAAATTCAAGAATACTACCGTCATTGTCGTATAGGTTTTGCGGTTCAGGAATAGAGTTTGTGAGTGCATTAGGACATGGGTTTTGGTCGCAGCTGTCCCACTCTCCATTGGTGGCTAGGTATATGTGCTTGTTATCAGAGACATTGTATGTGTGTGGTAATGTGGAGCAGTCGACTTTCTCCTCTTTGGATTCAGGTCTAGATGTGCTGAATGTCGGAGATGTGGTGTGACAGTGCAGTCTGCAGGGACAGCCTTATTGGAAGGGTGCCCGTGCAGTAGAGGATCTTGACCTAATGTGGTGAAGTGCTGGTAGTGAACACAGAGACTGGAGCAGAGGCTCGACAGTCAATGACTAGCCCCAAGACAAAGATGATCAATACTACCCAGTATTCTACAAAGTACAAATATGCACCTAGTCCCAAGACAAAGAGGTCAAGATGGGGGACTAGGTGACAAGTCGTCCTATATATACTACCTGGCATGTGACCTATGATGTTGTGACCTGGAGTCATGTAGAAACTGATAGAACATAGCAGAGAGTAACGGAAAACAGTGGAATGAAGATAGACTTGAGAGATGAAACGAGGTAATGTCATGTATCATAGAGAAAGGAAAAGAGACCATAGGAAAATAAGGATTAGTACACACTTTGTGACAAGTAGAGCATTTGTATAACCTTTCCATTTGGAGTTCAAATCTGGCCATCTCAGGAGCTTTGGTGAAGTGGAATGCCTGGATACCAACCTTCCTCTCCCCATGGAAAGAGAAGTACATAATATAAAGTGTCATGATGTGGATGAGATGATTTTATATGCTGAAGACCATCCTCTCACTTGGAAACAATTAAGTCTTGATCTTCAGATGCATCTTCTTCTCCTGATCCAGGAATAATAGCTGCAACTTCACAGCCCCTAGTGGGAAGATTATACTGCCTTGTATCTATTCCTTGAACATATCTCAGATGTGCTTTGACTGCATGGGGCTGTTGTCTCAACAATTCATATGCATGTTGGAACAGCCTCACATATGGATGAGATGTCTCCAAAACCCCTTCAATTATTATGAAAGTCTCCAGATCTAAACCATAATTCACATCATCCTGTATCTGTATGTTTATGGCATCATCTTGGTTAAATCCAGTATCATAGATATAGAGTTGAGCATATGTTCTTTCACCATCTTCTTCAGGCAAAAGACTACTCATTCTATGATGAAGCTCTCTAAACATGTGGAAGGAATAAGACCCTGCCATGTTCAAGGTCTCTTGGTCCACTTTAACTCCAGAGAAGATAAATGCAAAAGCAGCATTGTAGCGTCAAATGTTTTCCTGAAATTTCTTTGACCTGGAATCTGAGCCACTGAACAAATTCAGCAGCTCAGGTGGGTGTTCAGGCATCTGAGGAAGTTGCACTTGATTGTCAGAACAGCATAAATTAAACCTTGGATTGGCTTTTGGAGATTTTTTGTACTGTTCATCTAACCAATGCAAAGCACCACAGACACAGCATTCACAACTATGTCACAAAGTGTGTACTATTTTCTTTATTCTCCTATGGTCTCTTTTCCTTTCACTATGATACACGACATTATTCCTGTTTCATCTCTTGATTCTACCTTCATTCCACTGTATTCCATTACTTTCCGCTATGTTCTATCAGTTTCTGCATGACCAGGTCACGACATCATAGGTCACATGCCAGGTAGTATATATAGGACGACTTGTCACCTAGTCCCCCATCTTGACCTCTTTGTCATTGGGACTAGGTGCATATTTGTACTCTGTAGGATACTGGGTTGTATTGATCATCTTTGTCATTGGGACTAGTCTTCAACTGTCGAGCCTCTGCTCCAGTCTCTGTGTGTTCACTACCGGCGCTTCACCACAAACTCATAGTATCCAGTGAAAAACAGTGAGGTGGTTCTCTATAGGGCAAGAGAGCTGGTCGGTTTCTCTCTCTGTGTTTATATTCTTGCAATGATAGAGGTTGAGCTATATTGGTAAAACATCTAAGATGGGGGTAAGGGTGAAGTGTGTGATATATATAAGTCCTAGCGCCATAAAGTACTACAGCAAGAATCCTAAAACTATAGAAACACCAAACAGATCACTCCTGAGGTCTAGCATGTGTTATGCAAGAGCTGGTTTGACGTTGATTTGCCTGACTGACTCTAAGCCCCAGTAATCTAGTGCCAAAGGCCAGATCCTAGTTCCGAAACTTGGGTCCAAGGTTAGCCAGCCAGGCACCTGCCATAGTCATCTAGTGTGACCTTCATAAGTGGCCTTGGGTGCTTCCCTCGTGATTCAGAAGTGGTCTTTGCCATTTCCCTAAGTTTAGAAGTTGTTGTTGTCTGCATTACGTCTGTTCAGAACTTCCCACTCTCTTCAGCAGTAGTTTCTCCTTGTCAATACCACCCTTGGTATGGTCCTACATGCTTCAGTAGCTATCTTGTGTGTATTAACAGTGATAGCATAGGCTCAGAAGGGTTCCTACATGTTTCGGAAGCTGCTACCCTTCAGTCCTGTGGAATCCCATAGCACAGTATTTACTTCTGAACACATGTAATATGCTTCTGAAGGTGAGTCCTTTTACTAGCAGCTTGGGTCTCACTCTAGTACTTAATATTCCTGTTGTTTTCATAGTAATAATAGGTTAGTATTACTCAGAAACTGCCAAAATGTAGAGAAATAGGTAAAATCTCTAAAACAGCTGCAACATCAGGACTGTGAAAATATATAGGAAGAAGTGGTGGTGTGGGTAGGTGTAATGGGGTGGGCTGTTGTAGTGGTGGTGATATAGAATGGGAAGGGATGTGTGGTGGTGAGAGAGATGGAGATGGAGATGGAGACTGTGGTGGTGGAGTGTGTAGCAGAGGAAGATGTGGTACAGGTGAGAGAGATGGTGATCATGGAGACTGTGGAAACTGTGGTTGTGAAAATAAGGGTGAAAGTGGAGGCATTTGAATATATATAAAAGGCAGAGGTGAAGGCTGGCATTGTGGATGAAAGCCATTCTGTCACTATAGTAGATCAGCAGCATGTTGTTGAGGTGGCCATTGAATCTCAGTTGTAGGTTGTATCTGAGCTTGATATTGCTATTGAGGTGGGTATTGCTGTAGTAGATGTGGTGGTGGTTGAATAGGTTCAGGAGATGGCTCTGGCTGTCGACAACATCTATGTCTGGGTTTGTTTCTTGCAGCACAGGCCTCAGCAATACACTCCAAATGTTGGCATCATTGCATATTAATAGGGTTATTTAAAGTTTCCCTAACAACTGCATTAAAGGCATCATTCTGCTGTTGAAGAGTTCTCAATGATGAACCTGGGTAGTTATACTGAATATCTCTAAATACATCTTGATTCTGTTGAAAGGGTGCAGGGTTAAGCTGAACATTGCTACCTGAAGCATGTGCATTTGGATAGAAAATCAGGTTGTTAACTATAGAAGATTGCCATTGATGATGGGAAGGAGAGGTCATTTGTCCTTTACATGTTGCCCTGTCCTGTTGACGTTGTGACTCATGACTGTGTTCAGGAGTCTGTCATGGTTGATTGTGTTCAGGAGTGTTGAATGGCTACCTATGGAATTAGTTAACACCATGAAGAATAGTTTATGCAACTCTAACTGAATAATAAGGGAAGCCTCACATTTTATAGTAATATAGACAAAAATGGAAATGGATAAATGTATTTGGGAATATTGCCCTGAAGGAAAAAGTGTTAATATGCCAATCTACTAAATAAACAGGGATTTTGCACTTTGACTAATCAATTGATATTGAATTGTATTGAATGAGTCCTCTGCAAAATATTCCTTAATTGAATGATAGACCATTGATGTCACGAAGTGGGTACTATTTTTCTTATTCTCCTTTTTCAGTACTGTCTCCACCTGTTCTCTACCTCCCTCGTCCTGATGCTGAGTTTCCTTCACTGCATCATCTCGAGTATCCTCTAGCACTTCTTCACCAAGAGTTGTTCCACCAATTGCTTCCCCTTCTCTATCTGGTGCATCTTCCACTGTTACCCTGTGGGTCCTAATCGATAACAACCCTCTCGACCAGTCTACATCTGGATTCAACTGCCTCAACCAAGGTAACCCCAGTATCACGTTCTCTTCGCCTAGATCTGTAATCAGGAAGTCCACCCAATGCTTATGTCCGTCCACCGTTATCGCCAGCTGTGCGAACTCCTGTATGCTGCCTGCCTGATTAGGGGTACCGTCGATATTAAACACCTGTATTGGCTTCTTTAACCGAAGCTTTCGCAGATTTTTCTCTTCTGCAAACCTCCTACTCATAAATAAGCCTGTTGCTCCACTATCCACCATTGCTGCTGCTGTTGTTTGTAGTCTCCCATTCTCAATCTTCATGTGCACTCGGAAATGTGATGATAACGGAGTAGATTCGCGAGTTGTGTTAATAATACATGAAGATACAAGGTCATAGTTCGAAGAGGGGCATACTACAATCGGCTTCTGGGACGCTCTCATTGCAGCTGAGACAGGTGTCCTTCCTAAAAACCCTGCGGCTTGTTGACAACAGAGCTAAGGCCTGCCAGAAGGCTGTTAAGCTGAGCGATCTGAGCAGTGAGCTGCCCTTGACTGTCTAGAGCTACCGTCAGGTTGCTGGGCACCAGGGATGAGGTGGATGTGACAGTGGTTGTAGGGTCGTTTTGAGAACGGTGACTCCCCCCTTCCTCGTCGAAGAGCGAGAAGTTCTCCTCTGCATTAGTCACTGCAATCTGTTGGCAGCCTCTTCCAGCTAGCC
This sequence comes from Marasmius fiardii PR-910, assembly GCA_014904975.1. Classification (NCBI taxonomy): domain Eukaryota; kingdom Fungi; phylum Basidiomycota; class Agaricomycetes; order Agaricales; family Marasmiaceae; genus Marasmius; species Marasmius fiardii. Next base: position 398,069 of record MU127810.1, read on the forward strand.
CTCCTCCCCTTTCCTTTCCCATGAACTTGTCCTGGCAGACCTGCTCCAAATGACCCACCCTCTTACAGTAGTTGCATGTCACACCTCGTGCCTGGTTACAGTCCCTCTTGAGGTGCAGGCCCCCACAACCGAAACACCTATTCCTCATCCATCTCACAAACTCCTCCCTCATGCCTGTTCTCCAGGTCGAAGTTGAGGTGGCGTCAACATCCATGGCATTCGGATCCCTTACCCCTCCACTGCTGGACTGTGCTCGGATGCCTCCTCTTCCGATGTTCAGGGCCAGGTTGTTGATACTAATGTCCAGTTTGTTCACCCTAGCAATGAGTTCGCTCAGGTCCCTCGGCTCTGTCGTGGCAACTGCTGCTGCCAATCCTACCAACTTCCACATCTCCAACATGAGTCCCTCTACAAAATATTGCCACTGGTCGTAGTCAGAGAGCTTGGTGAGACTGGCCAGCTCCGTGAATGTCTGGGCATAGTCAGAAACAGACCCATGCCATCCTTGCCTCAGTACTCTGAGGTCGGCCAATGCTTGCTTCTCCTCGTCAATAGAGGAAAAGTGGCCTCTGAAGGCAGTGGTGAAGTTGGCCCACCTGCCATTGAAGATTGGGTCGACGTTGGTGGGGTCATTTGACCTGGTTAGGAACTGGTTCGCCCAGTCACTGGCCTTGGAGGTCATCAGGTTCAGGGCTGCTCAGATCTTTTTTGGGTCATTATTGACCAAGTCGGACTGCTCCCTAGCCCAGTTATCGAACTGGTTCAGCCATCGTCTAGTGTTGTGGCCCTTCTCTCCCTTGAATGCCTCGGGTTTACTGATGACGTCCTTCGAGCGAGTTGTCTGCATTAGCAGGGCATTGGTAACGGTGTTTAGGCCCTCTAAGAGGTGGGCAAGTTGTTTGTTGTTCATAATTGTGGGTGGAGCGGGTGGTTGCAGTTCTGGGGATGGTGTTCTGGGAGTGATAACAGGGATAAATGGGGGTATGGAAGGTCCACGAGGTGCGGGTAACAATGTGGGTGTAGGAGAAGCTGTGGATGAAATATGTGATGTGGGTCTGGAGTGTCAACCTACACAGGACCCAGGCCTAGAGTGGCTGGGGGTTCTGGATAACTGGGGGTAACTAGACGGACTGGAGTTGGGGACAGTGGTAACGGTGGAAGTACTGGAATGAAACGGTTGGGTTCGAGGACACTACTGTCGATGTCAGTTAAATTGTATGGTTCAGATATCAAGTTTGCAAGTGCGTTCGGGCACTGGTTCTGATCACAACTAGTCCACTCTCTGTTGGTGGTTAGGTATACGTGTTCATCATTGGTAATGTCATACATGTGCAGTAGTGCAGAGCAGTCAACTTTCTCCTGTTTGGATTCTTCTTCGGAGTTGGGTCTTGATGTGCTAAATGTCAGAGACGTGGCGGAACGGTATGGCCTGCAGAGACAGCCTTATCGGAAGGGTGCCTGTGCAGTAGAGGATCTTGACCTAATGTGGTGAAGTGCTGGTAGTGAACACACAGAGACTGGAGCAGAGGCTTGACAGTCAATGACTAGTCCCAATGACAAAGATGATCAATACCGCCCAGTATCCTACAGAGTACAAATACGCACCTAGTCCCAATGACAAAGAGATCAAGATGGGGGACTAGGTGACAAGTCGTCCTATATATACTACTTGGCATGTGACCTATGATGTTGTGACCTATATCATGCAGAAACAAATAGAATGTAGCAGAAAATGATAGAACGTTGTGGAATGAAAATAAAAGATAAGACCAAGGAAAGAAACCAGGATAGTGTCATGTATCAGAGTAAAGGGAGTAGGGACCATGGAAGGTAAAAGGAGAATAAGGAAAATAGTACCCACTTCGTGACAATTGAGTATAACTTACAGGGCTGGGATGGGGGGGCTGAGATGGGGGGCAGGAGCAAGAAGGATCTTCAAGGACACAAGAGCAAGGCAGATGCATGGCCCGGGCACATCATCATCATGTGACGCCACAGCTGCTGCACAGCTTCACATTGAGCACTGAGCGCTCACTTTGCTCACATGGCTTTGCCACGCAGTTGTGAGCCTGCCCTAAACACACCCTCCCATTTATTTTTAGACTAGGGTTCAAACCTGTGGCTTTGCCATGGGGGCTAAGTACATGTTCATCCTCACAGTTATAAAATAATTTTTTTATTGTTCTGGACTGGCTCTGTACTTAGTAAGTTTAGATTCAAGCTGTTCTACTTGATCTGTTCTGATTCATGCATCAAGGTACCTTTGGTGAGGATACAGATTGTCTCATCCCAATTTTGAAGACCATTGCAATACTTTTTCTAACTCCATACATTGCTCCTGGTACTGACATTGAAGACTCTGGTAGGCAGCTCGCATAGTAGAATCACTGGACATGATTCAACTTTAAAGATGAGTTCATGTAGAGGTAAACCCAGGCCCTCTGTAACCACTATCACTCATTCAATAGAAGAGGGAAAATTAGACCTGCTCAAGTATATTTGGAGAACTCTGAATGCTCTCTGCTCTCCTAGAGATCAGTTCAAGGGATAGGTGTTAATGTTATCTACCTTATCTTTTCAGCAGGAGAGAATAGATCTCCCTCATAGAAATTTGTCTAAATATTGTCATGTTCAATATTGAGGTACACAAACTTGTGGTGATGGTGACAATGTGGAATTCAAATGTGGAGGTGATGTGTGCTACACATGAGAGAGATGGACTACATTAGTCTTCAGGGTGGTGTTTCATTGCCTTGCATGCAATATATGAGTGGTAATCAAGATAAATGTTGGAACTGGTGATTGTG